>VWPW01031020.1:245054-588854 GCA_013389825.1 Crypturellus undulatus
GCGGGGCCGCGGCGCGGCGGTGTAGGGCGCCGGCATGGCCCGCGTCGCCGAGGCCCGCGAGGCGGCGGGCGGCGAGTTCAGCGACATCATCAAGTGCCGCTCAGGTAAGCGGCGCCGCGGAGCGGGGCCGGGGGAGCCTTTGTGCGGCGGAGCCTCCGTGGCGTCGGGCGGGGTGTCCGCTCGGGGCCCCGCGTGTTGGACGAGAGCGTGTGCTCAGGGCGCCCCTGCGCAGCGCGGCGGCCGCGGCTCCGCTCCTTTACTCCCAAACTTTTAAAATGGCAACTGTGTGCGCCGTGCCGCGCTTCGGCAAGAGAGGCGTCTCGCCGGGAACTTTCGCGGCGAGCTCGCCTCTTTCCTAATGCAAAGCAGTTGTCTGAAGTTACCAGCTCGAGTGTTCCCTCTGCCAAAACATTAGCGTGAGGGGCTTTAAGGTCACTGGAAAAAAGAACTGTGCTCTGTTGTACGTGTGAGTCTTTCTGGGGTGTACAAGTATTTTACCAAAGTTGAAATGGTGAAATACCATCGGTCCCGGCAGATGCTAGAGGGTTAAGGAGCGGTTTTAGAAACGGGAGGGCTGATGCGTGGTAGGGGTGGCAGCCAGTTGTTCAGAGCTTGACAGAAATCTGTGTTACCTCCAGAGGCAGAGTGTGCTCTTAATCTTCAGCCTTAAAGGACGTTTATTTTTATTTTCTCCGTTAAATTCAAAACGGCCCCGTTGTCACAGGAAGACTCTAACATTTGGAACCGAATGTGGTGCTTGTCTCCACGCACCCCTCGCCGGCCCCGCTGCTCCTCGCGTGGTGGAGACTTTCATACACCAGATTACGGAGGGCGGTTGGGGTTTGGGACCGGGTCACGCTGATCTTCCTTTTGGATCGTTTGTTTCCTAGAAATCACCGCTTTATAACAAATGAGACCTTTGGTGGAGAGATGCTTCTCTTAACTTGGGAAAATGTGGCTTATAGATAAAAGTGGGTGTGCTCTTAAATTTCCACTTCTGTAGTGATTCCCCCCTCACGTCCCCGTTATTTTGAAACTCCTGGACCTGACTTTGATTCTGTGCAGATGCCAAGGGCTTGGTCTGCGGGGCAGTTTGCGGGCAGTTGTAGGTGTGCACGTGTGTTACTGCCCTTGCACAGGCTGAGGGAGGGCAAGTGCCGTGATGCAGCTTTGGACCCGAATGTGCAACTTTTTAAAGTTAATTACTGTAGTATCTAACTCGTACTGAGCCATTCCCCGCAAGGGGACCTGCGGGAGCGATGCCCTGATGGAAGGGCTGAAGTTACCTGTGTACCCATGGCAGCAAACTAAAAGCTGTCGGTCAGGCCTGGAAGAAGAAAAAATCTGATAAGCTGTGCTCTTATTTATTTTTTTTATCAGTATTTGAAAGTGAGAGTATTTGTGTTGTAGAAGAGCAATTGTTTTGATACCCGTAGAGAAAGCTGCCTTGTTGGTTGGTAGGGAGAAGTCTCCAGCACTAGATGCCCTTCACAGTGTGACTGGTGTCGTAGATGTATTAGCTCAGGAGCTCCTAATACTGGAGGTAGTTGGGAGTCTGTTTTGTTTCTGAGAGTACGTGGGGCAGAACTAGCAGAGTTTCATGATTTCCACTTCCTTTTGTAAAAGAAGTGGATTGTTCTTGTTTCTTGCTACTCTGTCAGCTTGTCACCAGCAGTAAGGGGCATCTTTAACACAGCTTGTGAACAAGCACTTGATGTTTTGACCTTTAACAAATAAAAGCAAAGGCAACCTCTAGGGTTTGAAAATCCTGCAGTGATTGATTTTATGCATTGTTACAAGTTTTTAAGTTCATATTATTCGTATCTTTTTTTAAAACAATATCATTGGAAATAATTACCTGTAAATAAAGGAAGGGGATATGGAGTGTCCTGAGGAAGGCAATATGGAGGGTAAAGGTTGTTCCCTCTCCCTCAAAGCTCTCTTAGGCAATCTTCTCTCTCTCTCTCTCTCTCTCTTTCCCTTCCCCACCCCCCCCTCCTCTCTCCAGTATGTAATCCTGGTATTTTCAGAACAGATCACCAAGCTGTCAGGATATAATGATTATTTAAAGGTCTTCTTGATCTAAGAGAGGTTGTTAAGATACATGGCCACATCTTGGGAATGGTATTCCTTAGAGTGACTGGTTATTGAAAGTTTTTGATCTAGATTTATACTTACAAGGATAGGGCACATGAAGTTTTACTACTCCTCAAGGCTGCTCTTATAAGCAGCACTATAACTTTCTCTATGAAAAGGTTCTGCTTGCCTATGTGTGAAATTTTGTGTGTGTGTGTGTATATACACACATATTAAACCTTTGATTTATGTTTGTGAAAGGCCTCTTGTGCAAGAAGGTGATGTGTCTCTCTGCAGTAGCTTTCAGAAAGGAATGCTGTGGGATGGCTGCGTTACATGGTGAAAACAGCGCTGTCATCGCTGTGCTTGAAGAGCAGATGAATCTTTGCTATGATTAGTTATGGGGGGGGGAAATCTTGAAATCTGTCGTGGTAGTTTGGAATGATGATATATAATTAAACAGTAAGACATGACAGGAGAAATATTTCTTGAGGATTACGGTGCGCCTCTGGTGCTCAGCGTTCCCCTCGGAATTGAGGGGGACTTAATTCCCCTGATCTACCTTTGATTTTTAATTACGTTAAAAATGTTTGGCTGGGGGATTGTTTAATAAATGGTAAATTATTTGGGGAATTCTTGGGCAAGACTTGTTTGAGAAAAGCGCCCATTGCCTCTCCCCATGAAGCAATATGTAGCTGGCCAGCAGCTGCCTTGCTGCGGGATCTCCCTGCCCTGAGGCGCGTGCAGCCCGTTCCTTCCGTGATGCATCTTTGCTGTCAAAGAGCTATGTCCCAAATGGAAAAAATACTATTTCTCATTTGTCACTGTGACTGCATCAGTGTGAAACAGCCCAAAATAACTACAGTTGCAGTAGACCCTCCGGGTTTGTGAAATGGGTGTGGAATTGATGTGGCTGGTTTTGCACCATGTGAACCTCTCGGGGTGGGGGGGGATGTCTGTAGGGAATACACACAGACAAGGTGTACAGGACAACTGACTGATTTGTTGCTCCTTTTTCTTAAGACTCTAAAATGACTGTTTTCAAGCTAGTCGTTCAGATGCTTCACCCGGCTCTGTTCAGGCCGTTGTATCACCTCCTTCTCTTGGGTTGTCTGCCAGGCGCAGATTGGATAATGTGGTGAAGGCACTTTTAGGGTGTACCTGGCATTTTCGAAATGGCAGCTTTGTAAGTGCCAGGCTGGTTCGGGTTTCTTGATTAGTAAGTGAAGAAATAACATATGCTCTTCCGTGTGTGCAAAGCACGACTGTGACTTGGAATAGAAATCAGTGCTCCTTGAGGGAAGAAAACATCCCAAACCATAAAAGCTTCCCATTGATTTGAGTGTGCTTTGCAAGGAGGTGGAAAAACAGCAATGGATAAGAGTTGGTATAGGAGATATTGGATGTTTTAGGAGCTTCTTAAAAAAAAAAAAAGGGGGGGGGGGGAGATGATGGCTATAACTGCTAATGTAAGAACCTGCTACCAGTGATGCCCCTCAAAGAATAAGCACCTAGATGATGGGCAGATCAGAAGAAATGTGAAACTCGGAAGTGTGGCTGAGATATCTGCATGCAAATATTGGATATGCGGTGTTCATTTTTGTCACTGTCGTCACTCTGTCCATAGATTTGGATGAAGAAGAGAATCTCTATGTGGAAAGAGAAAATAATTTGGTGCAAGTATGGAAGAACTAAGGGAACAGCACATGAAATACCTTCCAGTGGAGCCTGCTTCCCTTTCAGGGTAGTATGCAACTTCTGTGCTGCAGGATACCTATACAGATACCTGCTGTGATACCTATACAGACCAGCGTGCCCAGAACCTGCGTGATCTGCTTCTCTTGTGATGTGCAGCGAGCCTTAAGGAAAATGTGCAAGTGAAAAACCACAGCTGTTCCCACCACGTCTTGGGAGCCGCAGTGATCGTGGTGCGAAACTAGAGAGAGCTACGTGTGGTATAGATGACTTAAGGCCACCCTGAAAGGGAATAATAGGGTTTAAACACTGTAAGATGGGAGGATTCCTGTGTCCTGATGCTGCTCTGATGAGAGGGAAGGCTTAGTGCGCAGACCTGGGTGACAAGCCCTCTTAGTTCCTCTCTCCTCCCCAGCTGTATTTCTAGGACCAAATGAGGAACCGAGTGAAGCTGTAATTTCAGATGGTGACTGCGTGTCCTCTGAGGAAAGCTGCGAGTTTTAAAGGCAGCATCAAAAATAAGACTAAGGCAGAAAGACCCCACTCTGACAGCTATGTGGATTTAACAGAAAGCAACAATATAGTCCCTTTGCAGGCTACAGTTTGGAGAATGGAGCAAACGACTCCAGACCTGTAAATATGCCCAGCTGCAGAGTCAGAGAAATGGATGATGCTAGAAAGGAAGAGTCACAAACTTCTTTTTTTGAAATACTTGGGCCTTTTCTGTGAAAGGACATCTAAAAGAAAGCATACAGCATTTGGAGAAACTGAAAAGAAAAATTTATTTTGATTATTCTTTGAGTAAATTTGGTCTTGAACAGAACTGAAAAAGACTTGAAGCAAAATATGAAATATGTGTTTTTTTTCTTTTTTTTCTTTTTTTTTTCTTCTTTTGTAGCCACTTACCTGTGGTACCAGCAAGCTAGGGCTGATCTTGACTACTTGGCTGTAACTTTAGCTGTGTGTGAGAGCAGCTAGGACTGCACTTGGTGCCTGCGGGGCTGCTGTGAGCATCGCACATTGTCCATAGCACAGTTCCTGGAGAATGGTTACCTGGAATGGGGGGTTTGCAGGCATGTTCCTTCTGCACTGCTTGTGTAGTGCTGAGGTTGAGAGGCTCTCCAGGTGTATTAGGCATGAGGTATCTTCCTGTATCTTCCTTCTGGCTGCCTGTCTGGCTCTAGCTGTGTATCCTAGTGACCCAGGGGAAGCTCTTTGTCTGCAGGGCCTCGCTAACAGTAATATGTGAGAGTTTCCTTATGCTCAGAACTGTGTTCACATTTGCCTAATATACACTCCTAGCTATTAACTGACTTCTTTAATGGTTCAAGGACGCCTTGAACTTACCAGCAGCTTTCTCCTAAAACTTTTAAGTTCTCTGTGAAAAGTTCTCCGTAAGCTCCCTAGTAGTGTAGCTCTCTTCCAGGCATAGAGGTATCTGAAGAGCTGCTGAGTCTCATAGGTCTCTGGAGTTAATGGGAGATAAGGTGGTTGTATTTCTGAGGCAAAAGTCAGTGTTGTCAAAACTCACAAGGGCTGTGTTACTAGCAAAAGCTATGACCAAAGGACATGCAGGTTGGTTATGTATCAATAACTTTATCTTGCCGGTAGGCGTGCAGAAAGTGCAGCAGTACTCCTCAGTCAGAGGTTCCTTCTGGTGAAGGCTCTTTGTGGGCTTCAGCAACTCTTCCTCTCACCTTAGAGACAGCAGAAAGAGAACCCACCAGCTAAAAACTTACCTGGATGATTGCTGGTTCATGGTGTTTGACTGTGGAAAAACATGTACTTAAGCCATGAAACAAAGTGCTTTGAAGAGTCTGTGTAATTCATTTCTCAAGCAACTTCAGTTAACTTGTGTACTCCGTTTCTCTTGTCTGACATTGGTTATGGTTTTTGCTCTCCTTCCAGTTCAGTTTGTGGCAGAGAACCAAAGGTGGAATATGCTCCTAAAATGATATGTCAACAGACCAAGGCCTTTCTGTTCCCTCCTGCTGGGCTTTTATTACTGTTATTACTTAATAATGAACAACAGCCTTGGTCAGCATAAAGTAAGTGCTTCCAGAGAGAGTTCACTGCTCTTCTTTTGGTTTCTACATGTACATCTTGTTCTTGAATGAGTTGTCTTGTGGAAATTCCTGGAAACAGACTTTTGTTAATGGGGAGAAAAGGACCTTTTTAAAGTTGAGTCTGGTAGTTTTCTTCTGAATATGCCTTGCTGTCTCTGGACAGGCTGTGTGCAATCCTGCTTTGAAAGCTTTTCCTCTGTGCTCAGGGTTTTGCCTTTTGGATCTGACTGTAGTGCCCACTTTAGAGCTTACTGGCTTGATTATTGGGCTTTTAAGTCTGTTTTTAGCTAACTTAAAATACTACTTATTAGGGCTAGAGTTTATTGGACTTCATTTGAGAGTGACTAAAGGCTGCAGTATTCTGGGTCAAAGGAATAGTTTCAGTCCAGTGCCAGACTTGTGCAATGTTCAGGTACTCACTGGTGAACATGCAGTTTATTCTGTTGTCTCTGCTGCTGTCCTTTTCTTAATTTGGCCTTTAGTGTTTGAGCATTGACGTAATTCAGGACCAAAGGACTCTCTTTTAAAAAACAAAAGCACTCAAAGCATCTGCTCTGGGTTCACTGAACTCTCGAGAACTTATTGAAGCCATGAAACATGCTATAATTTTCCGAAGATTATGCTGTTATCTTGAAATGCAAAGCCAACTGTTGCTTGTCACATTAATGTGTAACTGAGTTTTGTACCGAGCGACAGCTGCCTATGGCCAGCACTTCCAAGGCTGAGCAGAGGAAAGAGGAAGGATAGTTCCATCTATGGTTGCTCTCATTGAACCAAAGGGTTCTTTATTGGCTGAAAGAGAGAACGGAAGAAAAACTTGATTTTCCAGTAATCACCTTCTGTTAACATTCAGAGTGCAAAGCATAAGCTTTAATTACTCAAGTTGAAAGGGAAGGAGATCATGGACAGCAAAGGAAACTTCTAACTTTACTGAGATGCCTTACTGACTTTATGTAGATGCCTGGCTCCTTGCCTGGTGTCCTGTGCTGCTATCTCCCCAAATCTCTTTTCCTCAGGCAAAAGTCATCTCATTTTTAAAAACACTGGAGGTGCATTTCTAGCAAATATACTCTTATTCTAGTGAGGCAATGGACATCATTGCATTCATTTGCAGCATGTTTGTTTTTTGTTAGTTGGTTTGTTTTCTGTTCTTTCTGGGCTAAACATGAATGGAGCATCAACCAGGCTGTTGATGTTGGGGAAGGAAAACTCTTGCCCAAGTTGTGGTGGTGTTTATTACTTTGCTCTACAGCAGTGTTTCCCTTTTGAACAATGAGACCTCTTCAGAGTTGTGTAAAATGTTCCTTTTAAACTTCTTTTAAATTCCCTAAATGTTTTTCTTTCATTTGTATGTGTCGGGAGATCATGCCATGAGGTCCCAGGACTGACTTCTCAGGTGTTTGTGCAGACCTTCATCTAGAGGAGGAGTGAGACATGGCCCTGAAATGACCCAGACTTATTGACTTTATTGGTCTGGTGCAGCTGTTGAGAAACATTTTAATATAACCAGTAAAGAAGAGAGTAGCTGCAGAATTTAGGAATCTTAATGAATTCCATGTGATTGTTTATTGAAGAAGGAAATAGCCTTCATGAGCTAACATGGAAACTATTTGTCTTTCTAGATTTTCCTAAGAAAAAAAACATGGTCTTCTCCACCTCTAAACTTTCTGTTGCTGTGTAGTAACCCATCCTCTTCTTAGCAGAACATTAAATACTTGTTCTGTTGTTTAAGTACAGCAGTACTAACCATAGTCGCTAAATGTACTGGGTGTGTTCCTTGCCATGAGGCAGATAGAGACACAGAGCCTCTTTTTTTTTTTTTTTTTTTAATTGAGAAAAAAACTTCAAATTGAAGCCCCCAAATTTTTAAAATTCTTTTGGTCTAAAAGATCACTTAATTTTGAGTGACATACACAGCACAGTTGCTGTGCAATAGAGCATTTTGTGAAGTTGTGTTCGTATAATCTCTTCTGCTACCCTGAAGTAAGGAGATGGAGTGGGAGGAGGCAGCGGTCCATGATCTCATGAAATGGGTTGCTTTGTGGGAGTTGATCACCTGCAGATTGCCTATCCTCAGCGCTTTTAAGTGGGAATCTTCCTAAGTCTTGTAGAAGTGTTGGAGAAGAGCAGTGAGCTGAATGCCAGGAACGCAGCGGGGAAAGTGAAATTCTGTGGTCTGGCTGAGCAGATTCACTAAGTGAAACACAGCCCTGGTGGTAACGTGGGTTGTTTTCACATGTGTGTCACAGCTTAAGACACAGGATGGGAGCACCGAATGAAAAGAACATGACTTCTTGATTAATACCTCTCCATCTCCAGGTGCCTTGAGGCCTGTGGATTCGCAAACCTCCTTATGGGGAATTATCAGTGACTGTCAGGAGCCCTCGGTGCCTCTCCCTCATGACAGCTGCTTTATATATCGATAGAAAGTAAGCTCTATTATTAATGTTTCACCATCCTGCTCCTACTGTGCTGTTGCTGGCCTATGATCAGTTGTTAAAGCTGGGATATTTATATTTATACTGTTTGAGTCTCAACGTTATAAAAATAAAATATGATAGCCTTTTCTCTGCTTGAGTGTTTAGACGTGCCTTGCTATTTACATCTGATATTCTTGGCTGGGTTGACAGAATTTGGACTTGAAAGAAGGCACAGAAAATATTTTGGAATAACTGAAGTTAATGTGGCATTTTGTGTCCAATGTGGCGTAGTCTGCTTTACACACAAAAGGTGTTGCAGTGCATGCAAATCGAGAGTTCAGACTCGTATATAAATTGATTGCAGCATAGAAGGGTCAACCAAACTAGTTTATAGCCAGTAGTTCTTTGACACTCTTGGTCTACTCTGGCTTGTCTTGTCCTTCTGTGGATGATTTGAGACTAATGATTAATATTTAAAAATAGATGTCCCGTTGAAATCACATATGAGGATAGTTATTTTTGAACATGGCATGTAGCTAAAAATAATTACGCAAAATAAAAAGCCCTGAATGTTGCTTTCTGAAATGCACACTTCTGTGCCTCCTACCAGTTGCTCAATTTATTCTATGCTTTTTTTCCTCCTGTATCTTGTTCAGCTTCATCATCCTCCTTTCAGGTGGACAGCAAAAGGAGGGACTGCATCAGTGTTTGCTGCTTGGTGTGTGGGAAGGGCTAAAGCACTAGAGGTGCCTCCTCCCTTCCCGCTCATCCCAGTTTGAGGGAAGGATGAGAGGATTCCTGCTGCACTGGGATGTGGAGCTGCATCCCTCCCAGCCCCAGCGTCAGCTGGGATCTGACACCTTGGGACCTCCATGCTGATACTTTCCAGGGAGCCTCTCTTGTGCTCTGAACAGCAGGCGATTCAATGAGGTGATCTAAAAATCCCGGGAAGCAAATGGAAAATGCCATAAAGCTTTGGGACTTTGAGGACAGTAATTGCCCGGGTCTATATTAGAGTACATTTTATGTGCCTGATGAGAAGCTCGAGGATATGGTGTTGGCAGAGCAATTAAAGCAGGGCTTTCTTAGCTATGTATGTAGCCCATAGATGTACTAAGGCATTTTCCTCAAAATATAATATAGTTGCTGCAACTTGCTGCTAGAATTTATAGCTTATTGCAGTATTTGTATAGAAATATTCAGAAGCTGGGGTGAGCCTCTGTGTGTGTTGCAGTTGAAGTCTATGCAACACTGCTGTTCCTCTGTTGTTTCTAGGACTTAATTTGCAAGGCTCAACTGAAAATGCTCAGATGTCACTTTTTCCTGAATGTGGAGGGGGGCATTTGGTTAGTGTCCATCTTTCCTGAAATTCCACCGTAAGTAGAGCCTTTGTGCCAACTTGCTGGCTTGAAATGCCCCTCACATGTGAAGGATTCAAACCACTGACCATTATTCTAACACCATAATGGAGCGTAGGGCAGGACACAACCTATTCTCCATATCTTTTTTTTCTGATGCCTTCATTCTGCAATGTCAGGGACAGAGAATGTGGTTGGCATTTCTTAGTGAGAAATTCCCACAGGTTCTGGGGGAAACAGGATTTGTAGATATTTCTGTACTAGAAATATATTGCTAGTTGACTATGTGAGACTTTAATGCCAAAAAAGATGTGAAGAAGCTTGTCCTTGTGCCAAAGCTTGCACTGAGAGATGAGTAGCAAAGCCTGCTGCTGAGAGGTGCTGGTCTAGGCTGAAGTCTTACAGTGAGTCCTGATGTCTGTCTTCTGGGAAAATACCATAAGGTCATGAATCTTCTTGGTGGTGGCTGGTGAAAGGACCAAGGAGTAATGGGTGTAAGTTGAAACACAGAAAGTACCATCTTCATGTGAGGAAGAACTTCTTTCCTGTGAGGGTGACAGAGCCCTGGCACAGGCTCTGTCTCCTTCTGGTTGTGGAGAGGTTGTGGAGTCTCCTTCTCTGGAGATCTTCAAGACCCACTTGGATGCCACCCTGTGCCACGTGCTCTGGGTCTCCCTGCTGGAGCAGGGGGGTTGGACTAGGTGATCTCTAGAGGCCCCTTCCAACCTCAACCACTCTGTGATTCTGTGAATCGAGAGCTGGAGGAAGGAGCTCTTGCACTGTGCTCCCTCTTCCTCTAAAAACAAAACAACAAAATTGAACCCTCGTGTCACTGGTGCTAGCAACCTTCCAGGCAGTGCCCGGGCTGGTGGTTGCAAGGACTTGGTGTTAGCAGCACGAGCAGCCCCAGTGCTGTGCAGGGAGCTGGCGTGACTGTGGGCATGTTCTTAACAAAGCTTTAGCCAAAACCCTATGGCAGGAGAAAGACATAGATCTGGCTGCCATAGTGGGTTACTGCAGGCAAGGTCCTGGTGCAGAAGTACCTCCCTAACTCCCACCTGTGTGTGTCCAGGCGGGAAACATACCTGAAAACATAAATGTTCCTCTCCAGTCCCTTTTGTTGCCTTACAAGAGGGGAAAGGCTAAAACGTGTGAGTTGATGCAATGCAATATGCTACCAAAAAGTCCTTAGTACTGCTGTGCTCACCTGGAATAAAAATCTCTGTGGCCTAAGACTAGTATAATTTTGAATATATTTGGCCTAATTTTCCTTCATAGGGGAAGGTAGAGGAAAAACTGTGAAATGAATTGTAACTTTTCATACTTCTTCTTTTTTTTTTTTTTTTTTTTTTTTTCCCTCCTAATCATTTGAGGACAAAAGGCAGAAAGTTGTGGGTGTTTTTTTGTTTTTGTTTTTTTGTTTTGTTTTTGTTTTGTTTCTTGCAAGATATTATGTCTGCCTGATATTCTTATTTCCAACAAGGCTCCTCTCATATTGTTCCAGGGACTTTAACTCATTCTCCTATTAAGATCATCTTGTGCGCCAGAAAAATGTAAAGGAGTTGCAGACATTTGGAGCTCGCTCTCATTTACAATACAAAGGAAAAAAAAAAAAAATGTTCTTGACTATTCTGAATTTAGCAGAGCTAAAAGGCTCTCAGCTGATGGACTAAATGCATTGTGACTATCATTACTTACTTCAGTGAAAGTATTTGAAAGGCAGTTGAATTAATTACATTTGATGTTGGTGAGAATCTGTGGCTTTGGTGGTGGATTTTGATCTGAATCTATGAATTGAGATGCAGTGCATTAGTAGGTAGGAAGAAAATAGCATGCACGAACTGCGTGGGGCTCTGCTATACGCTTTGTATCCTTTAATAGAAAGAATATGCTCTTCCCCCTCATCTCTTTTCTTTTTTCTTTCTTTCTTTTTTTTTTTCTCATTTCTCTTTTTGGATGAATAAATTTAGGTCTGCTACATTTGCATCAGCAAAGAATCAATGGTTGCTTTTTCTGAAAGTCTGGCAAATTGTGAAATCTAGTCTCAATGAGAATTACATTGTTTTTTATAGAATTTACCTCTACTGCACAAGATGGACATAGCTTGAAACAGTTATAAACTGGACTCTTATTTTTAGACATAAGACATTTTAGACATTCAATTAATACATAAAAAGAGATAAGAATGAAAAATATTTTAAGTTTGAATTGCCTTTCTCTATCGTAGTCAAAAGGGACAAGATGCATTTTTTTTTTTCTTAATTGAATATAACATTATTTCCTAGGAGTCTCTAGACTTTTGAAGTCCTTTTGTAGGAGTTGGAGAAAAGTGGAGATCTGAGAAGAGTCGGCTGGCCAGTCAGATCGCCTTTCCCAGAGTCCTGGAGCTCATATTGCAAATAATATTCTTTTTGTTTAAATACTGGTAGCATAATTACTGCTGCCATACAATTCCAGTGTGGAAAATGTCCTGTGCTATTAGTAAAGACAGAGCAGGCAGATTTAATTGGTGTATTAGTACAAGGTGAATGGATATTTTTTTTCCCCAATAACTTGATGAAAGCCGATCCTGGGATTGTAACTTATCTTTTTTATAATCAACAGAACTAGTTAACTCCTCAATTTTTAAAGAGTGCTATTTCAATTCTTTTTATTGTTGAATAAATTACTCAGTGTCAATAAACACACATTTAATTTTGAAAAAAAAAGTATTAAATGCCTCTTCAAATAAGAATACATAAACAAGAGATTACTTTTCCATTGATATCTGTAAGGAGAGTAGAATTATCAACTGTGAAAGGTAGGTGGGATAATGATGGAAAATATCACCTTGAAATTTTTTTAACAAATACTTGAAATTAGAAGGTTTGACTCTTGACAATGGCTGAAGAATTCCTCTGTTTCCCAGCTGATTCTTGTTTTGAGCTGATATGTGTGGAGTTTGACCTGATGATCATGAGCGGAGGATGAAGATGGACCTATAGTCTTGGCTGGCTTCTCTACTTTGCGTTGATGTCACGTTGCAAGTTCTCGTGATGGGCCTTTCTGGCATTTTTGTCAATGTTTGAAAAAACTCTTGAAGTATAGGGTGACAGCCCTTCCCACTCTGCCCTTGGATGACCAGTGCATGTTGGACATCGTGACCTGTGTGCTTTTGATGCATTGTTGGCTAAAAAAAGCAAGCCCTAGCCACTTTGTGCCGAATCCTCTGTCTGCACAGAAACTTTAGACTAACAGTGTGCTGGGCTGCCTAGCATTGCTGCTTGTGAGTCTTAGCAGAGCTTTTCTGAATTCTGCAAAGATTCCTCCCACTTCATCTGTGGGAGGAGCTGGAGTGAAGCAGCAACGTGGCTGCAGAGCCACGGAACGGAGAATTCCCATGCGGCAGTTACTCGGGAATATGCTTGAATATTTGTATGCTGAATGAACACCGTAGGATAGGGGAGGTTTGGCACAGAAATTTTCAGGACTTTGCAAGCTGCTCCATGTAGATTTAATGGTCTCTGTGTAAAACCATGCATTTCTTCTATTATTTCAACAAAAATAAAGTTAAGGACATTTAGGACTAAAGCCTCCAATGTGTGATTCTGCAAAAGCATCTTGTTTTATGGGTTGTCTGATCAGATCTTTAGTTTGAAAAATGTATATTTGAAAAGCCTTGCACTTCCTCAGGTGGGTATCTCAGTTTTGTTGAAATTGTAATAGTCATATTTCAAACTTTTTTTTTTTAAGAAAAGCATTTCTGAAGACTTTTCATAGATTGTGAGTTGATTTCAGCTTTGATAAACACACACTGGTCTGTTCTGAGTTGCTGGTGATAGTGATGTATTGAAGAAGGAAAAGGTCTCTCTCTTCAGCTAGGACTGAAATTCCTAATCTCATGGAGAGATGTGAAGAGCACTTGCTTCCTTTCTTTAATTTTTTCAAGCTGACTTTCTTTTCAGAATGGCCTTGTTCTTTTGTGGCAGCCTGCCCAGTCTGGAGCAGGAGCCAGCACTGGGAATAAAAAATAACTCATTTTGAAGAATCGAGTTGGACAAATCCATAAGACCAGTAAAGACCATAAAAGTCAGAAGAACAGGGCTGCCTAGGAACAACTTCATCTGCAGCAAGTGCAGTGTTGCTAGGCGGAAGTCTGCATTTACAGAGCGATCCCAGCGTAACCTGCGTCTCCAATTCTGTGCACGTGAGTCAGGCCTGACCCAGTGCTCTACTTAGCCTGATGCAGGTAAAACACTTCCTGCAGCCTGTGGCTGTGCCAGCATCGGAGGTGTTTGTCCCCAGGTTATGTAAGCCTGAGGGAGACATTATTCACGTGTATCTTTTTACATGGAAAAGTAGGACTAAATTTAACTGTATGCAATTTAATTTCTTGACATAAGGGCAGGATATTAAACTTCTGTCAATTATTTCTGCATTAACCAGATCTATACAAATATAACCCGGCCTGTTAAAGTTTAACCTCAAGTGATGACTTCTTTGCAAGTTTGTAAGGAGCAGTAGTGATGCATAAAATTGGCAGTAGGTGGAAATGCCTGAAATACTTTAGAAACCTCTTCCCACTCCAACATGGCCACAATAAGTAGCACAGTAACTGGAAAAATGCGCTTTGTGCAGCCAGCATCTCAAGTATTTAGTGTGCATTTAGTATGCAGTTGTCCTTTCTGGCAGGTACTGAGCAATGTTTGTCTGGGAGAGAAATCACATGTGCAGGGAATTATTATTTTTATATATATATATATGTATATATATAACGTCTGTATATACACTGAAACCATTTGGATTCTGATCACACAAGTGGTTTTGGAATCATCGTGTTTTGCTTAGTATCTAAACCTAATCTAAATACAGATTTCTAAATACAGATAACTTCTACCATGTATGTGTAATTTCTTTGGTCTCTCTTAATTTGTGACTTTTTTCTTGCTATTTCCTATAGTTATTTCTGCTGGTGGATTTGACTGATACTGCTGTTATTCTTTTATTTACATCTCCTCCCTCCTTCCTTTTTTTTTTTGTTTTTTTTTCCTCCTCCTCCCAGTTTATGGAATTTCAATATTTAGCCAAAGAATAATGGGTGATGGTTGGTTGTTCATTCATTTTATTTATTTATTTTTAAAACGTCACCAGGAAACATCCAAACTAAAAAGGGATGTAGATGCATTTTTTATGTCATCTTTATAATACATAAACATAAGAGATAGAAGTATATGCTTATGCTTATTTCATATACATATATTAACACACACTCTAAATAAAATTTCCTCCCTTCTTTGGGACTCATTTGGAAATGGTGCAATTCCTGAGAGTTATCCATTTCTTCCAGAGTGATGATAATCATACAACAGTGTGAAGCTTCTGAGATTTTCATTAAAACTTCAGACTTTAAAATAGTATTTTCAAGTGGTTACTTGGAAGGATGGCAGATCTTCTCTTTATGCTTCTGCACTAGTTGTGCTTCTGTTGTAACTTACTGCAGTGTGGGTTCTTAAGAGACCTTTTCGCTCATCCCAGTTGGGGCCAGGAAAAGCTCTTGCAGCTGCCTGCCTCGGTAGCGCCTGGTAATCTAAACTGATGGGGTTTTTACTGTGGGGAAACCTCTCTTTTCATCAGGATGGTTATAAAGGACATAAGTATTTTTTTTCCTTACATCCTGTACCTCAAAAGGTATTTTTTATACTATCTTCTGTTACAGGGAGTTGGGTACTTAAGGGCTGGAAGTGATGACCAAAGCTATGATCTGCTAAGCAAAACCAAAAAATGTTGGATTAATTCTATGGTTGTGACACAAAATGGAGAGGGGGGGAGGAAAGTAGGATAATGTGATAACGTTTTGTAATGCTTCGTTGATATGTCTATCTTAAACTCAGAGTGATGGAAGTGCATATAAATAATGCAGAAGCTTACATGAACGTGTCAGTGTGAGTGTGAACACCTCACGCAGTAAATTATCAGTAAGGAATGCTACCTGACACTTCATACAGGTATCACACAGAAATGCTCAGATCTTAGGAAGTTGAAAGCAGGGTAACAGAGAACCTCAAGGGCTGCACACTTTAAGTGAATTACAGGCAGCATACGACTTCCTTCCATACTTTTGTCTCTTCTCTCCTGCCCCTCATCTCTCTTTGTATTGGGTTTTACCCACATGTGAATACTTTGGGAAGTTCTCCTCTAAAACACCGTATGCAACTCCTAATATAGGACTTGCCTCATCATTAGCCTTTTAGCTGTTTAAAGAAAAATAACTTTGCCTGTTTACATTGACAAACCTGGCGGGGAGGAGGGAGGATGAATTGAAATGCATTTCTTCCCATTATGCTATTGCAGCTGGAGAAGGATGTGGGCACCTCCTTCAGTGCTTGGCTGCAGCCACCGAAGCAAGAAGGTGATAGGGAAGAGCAGCCAGAGCGGGGAGAAAACCAGCTTTGCAGCCGTGGCCACCCACGAGCCCAGTGGGAGGAGAGTTGGGAAACACAAGGCAGTGTATGATATTTCAGAGTCTTAATAGCATCAACTTAGGTGTAAGTCATTTTCTACAGAGTCATTATTTTAATATACATAAAAGTTGTCAGTGTTCTAGTTCAGCAGTGAGGGATAAGCTACTTAACTTGCTTTTTCCCTTGTATTTAAAGGTTTCAGCCTTAACATGCTTTCATAAAGTGTTGTAAATTTTTACTTAGCCTATGTAAGGTTAGTTTTGGTAGATGACAGATGGGGTTTGTAACAGGTAGTACAAAATGGATGAGAGAGGATGACTAGCAGAAAAACTGAGGTTTGGACCATGGATTAGAACATGTTTCTGCTTATACTTTGTGTTCAGGATGTGCTAGCTTGATCAAAACGTTGGTAAGGTAATGTGCACATGTTTTTAACCACCTCTGTGAGGGTTGAAGTTAGCTAGTATGTGCATGAATAGATTAAATTAGCCAGTAAATACTGTTGACAGTAAATATTTGTCAGAGGTCTGTGTTGAATCACTGTAATTCTGAAGTAGAAACTGTGCTTGGATGCTCCCCTGGCTTGGAGGTGCGTCATTTTTATGAAGGAGAACTTTTCAGAACTTGTACCTTTGGCCTGTATCTCAAATGCCACATTCAATTTAAGTTGTTAATTCAGTTGGCACGCAGTTCTGTTGGTGACAAAACCATACTGATAGCAGTAACAGCCATGCTTGGGTGTCGCTGTACCACGGTGTGCTCGAGAAGCCTAGGTGGAGTTTTTGGGAAGAGGCCCTGGGCAAGTGGAGGCAGTGAGTGCCTGGCGTGCGGTAGGGTTGTGCGAGGGTTTCTGCAAGTGTCGCTGCGATTCCTTTGTGGGTGGTGGCACATGGAGAATGAGGGAATGAGATCCTGCTGCCTGTTAAGGCCTTGGTGGTTGCTCTTCCGCATGTGTGGCCTTGAAGAACTGAGCCTGGTACTTTCTACGTGACCCGAGCAACAGGTGTGCACAGAAAGCTTGCTGATGGAAAGGAAGGTCTAAAGGAGGGTCCAAATGAGCGTCCTGCCTCCCTGGCTGTGCCGCTGGTGCCAGCGGGGGAAGCTTTCCCTGGCTGGTGGGAGCCACCCTAGGTGTCTGCAAGCTCAACTGTTGCCTAAACCTTGTGGCTGGTGTGCTGGAAGGGGCACCCCCAGCCTGTGACAGCACCAGGGCTTGGGGGTAGCTTGAGGTAGTGAACTGCGCATGGAAAAGGATGGCAGCCTCTCTTTTTGCTGTTGTTGGCTTTCTCCTTGTGACTTTACGTGTACAGCAATGTTTAGAAAGACTTGATTTCCCTCCAGATAATACTTCAGTTGCTCCACATACTTTGTCCTTACTGCTCCCTCCTTCCCTAATAGTACAATACCTGTAAATGTTGGGCTATACTGAAAAGCTCTCCCTCAATTTCGATTCTGGAGGAAACACATTAGCNCACCCCCAGGCTGTGACAGCACCAGGGCAAGTAGCTTGAGGTAGTGGACTGCGCATGGAAAAGGATGGCAGCCTCTCTTTTTGCTGTTGTTGGCTCTCTCCTTGTGACTTTGCGTGTACAGCAATGTTTAGAAAGACTTGATTTCCCTCCAGATAATACTTCAGTTGCTCCACATACTTTGTCCTTACTGCTCCCTCCTTCCCTAATAGTACAATACCTGTAAATGTTGGGCTATACTGAAAAGCTCTCCCTCAATTTCGATTCTGGAGGAAACACATTAGCTCTAACAGTTGTAACAGGGCACTTCTTGGCCCTGACAGCTGAGATGCACACACTTTCTTCCTGCTCGTTGCTGACGTGCGGTAACAACTAATATATACACTTTGTTGCGTGCTTGGCAGGTATCAGGAGCGGACTCCTGAGCAGAATGCAGCCGTTCAGCTGACTGGGGATAGGCATTAATGAAGGAAGGTACTTAAATAGATTGGGGACTGTTTGGGTGTAAGAATGTTTTTTCTTCACCTAATCAATCCTGCCCACCTTGTGATGAGAAAAGAATTACAAAATGAACATCAGATTCCTGCAGACTCTGGCTAGAAAAGGATCTTCCTGAAAATCTTGTTCATTCGTGTTTGTTCACTTACTGTAGACTGTAGTTAAAGATCCACTGAGCACAAAAAGGTACCCGGTGGCTTGAAGAGGAGGAGTGATTCCGAGAGCATCTTGGCTGCAGTCCCGTTGTGCCCCGTGCTCTAGGTGACCCTGCGTCATTTTGTACTGGAGAAAAAAGTTCTCTCCCTTGCCTCATGGATTCCAAAGACGAAGAAAATCCTAAATGTAACATTTCATGCAACCTTTCTATATGCTTCTGGTAGACCTGCAAAGCATGTATACTCAAAAGCACTATAAATCTGAATTGAGGAAGCTGTTTACCAGATATCTTATCGGTGCAGGAAAATTCCTTTGTTATTTCTGGAAGGGATATCCTTTCTAAATTAGAAATCTGTAGATGGAAAATGAATCCATAAATTAGAGAAAAGAGAGAAATGTAACTGGAGATGTGTTTGTGTGGACATATTAACTCTGTCCCCTCCAATTGCTATAATTATTCTTAAAAAGATTACCTCTGCTAAACTTAAACTAGACTTGGCATATATGTTTGTAAGAACTTGCTAGCTCCTTGGACTGAACGAGTAGCTCCTCTCCTGAAGCTGCCTGTAACCAGCTGTGTAATCACAGGGTGCAGACAGTTTTCTTGCGTGGTTTTATGGTGCATTTTGATAGTTTCTTACTGGCTTTTGGCTTTCTGGGCTGAGAAAAGGCAGTCTGTTTAATCTGAATATCTCCTTACAATGCTCTTGCTGTTCAGGGAAAGAGGGGGCAGATGAGGGGCTCCTAATTGCTGTCTGCACATCTGAAGAGCCTTGTTTTCTTAGTTAACAAAATTCCCCATCCGCAGCTTGGGTGACTGTGGGAAGTTCTAAATACTTAAATACTGGTTCCTATAGAAGGCTTTGCAGGATTTTCTCCATTTGTCCTGTCTGTGTCTATTTATTAATTTTTCCTTTCTTGGAAATAAAGTGAATAAAATTGTTGTAAGTGCAAAATGTGAGTAGACTGCCTGGGTTAGAGAAGCTTAACACTATTTTTAAAAGGACTGAGCATTAATATGAATTCTTGTATTGTGGCAGAGCTCAGTGGCAATACAGAAATGAGTGAGTTGTGCTCTGAATCCTGCGGCTGAAGCCAGTGGGTTGCTGTGTGGTCACTTACGCAGCACATACGGAACAGACTTTCACACGTGTGCTGCTGCAGTGGTCCGTGGCACTTTGCTACCCGTGCCAGGGACTAGGTTGCTGCTGAAATGTGACGTGGGTAAACTGCCCTGTGACTGTGATCCCTCCTCCGTCCTCAGGGGTAGAAGGTGACAGATCCTGAATGCTAAATCCATGCTAAAGGTTTGGGTTGCAGTTCCGGCTGGCAGAGGCCTCCCTCTGCCATGCCATGTGGTATCTAAAAAGGGGAATTAGGTAGCACCTTGCTGCTGTAGCTAGTGGAGAGGAGATCTGGAGATTCCTGCCAGAAAGGATCCCTCTCCTCTAGGTGTAGGTATTTCATCTGCCAACGTAGAGGCTTTTTATGCTCTGTTTAAATTGTTTTCTCCCAAACCCCAAAGTACAGAAGCAACCCTCAAACTCTTTTTCCTTCTTAGGAATAGGATATGAAGGCCTAATAGAATCTAATAAGAATGAAACTAGCAGGATCTTGCAAGTTACTTGGTGAAACACTGAGAAATGCCCAAATTCCCATTAACTTTGAACTTCTGCAAAAACAAACAAACAAAAATCCCTCGTGAAATAAAATAAAGTGCTTTTCTGAAGGCTGCAGCAGCTCCCAGCGCTGCAGAGTGCTGGTGGTGCCGGCCCGAGCCCAAGCGCGGGGTGCAGGGGTGCCCAGGGCCCTGCGGTGCCTCCTGGGCCGGCCCCGCAGTGCGGAGCCAGCGCAGCGCTGAGCAGGGACGGGGCCGCCGGGGCAAGCGCCNGAGTGCTGGCGGTGCCGGCCCAAGCGCGGGCTGCGGGCGCGGGGGTGCCCAGGGCCCTGCGGCGCCTCCTCGGGCCGGCCCCGCAGTGCGGAGCCAGCGCAGCGCTGAGCAGGGACGGGGCCGCCGGGGCAAGCGCCCTGCGCGGGAGCCGCCGCCAAGCTCTGTGGTGACGCAGCTGCCTCTGGAGCCGTCCAGCTGAACCGCCGGTGTCGATGGCGGCAGGCTGCCCGGCGGCAGGGCAGTACTCACTACCGAGGCGGGTTTGGAGCTGTAAACAGCCAGCGAGAAGGACTGCGGCCCCGGCCCATCCTTCCCGCCGGGAAGCGGCCCTGGCGCGCAAGGAGGAAGCCGTGAGTGCTGTTCCTGTGCTGGGGAACCTGCGCCTGCTGCCCCGGAGCAGGTGCCAGGCTGCCCTGGAAACAGGAGTTCACCGGCCTCGCGTTCCTGCGCGCCAAACGCAGCGCGGGGGAAAGGCAGGGCAGAGCCTCGGCCCTGTCCCGCGTCCACTGCAGCTTGTGCTAGAAAGGTCTCCATGACGAGTGGGAACTTTTTTTAAAAAAAACAAAACAACACACACACACACACGCGCGCACACACACACACAAAAATAATCCTTAAGCATTTGAACTTAAAATAAAATACAGGAGACTTCTGTGTCTTCTGATAGCACCGTGTCTTGTGCTACGGAAGCGGCGGTGGCGTGCGGTATCTTGCACGAGCACGGCACCAGTTGCACGCCATGACTAGGTTTCAGAACTGCGACCATGAAGTAAATAACATATTTCTAGAAATGTTTAATGTGCTCCAGAAGTTTTCTGGTGATTTACGCTTGAAATGGTTGCTCCGGTATCTGTACTGAAAGTGCTACCTCCCCCCACCAGCAATTTAACAGGAAAACTTTGAAAAAGAGAAACAAGAACTGCAGAGACTCTTGGAAGGTGTCACATTATGTTATCTATAATTACTGTTGTTATTTCTCTTGCAGGATGAGTCAGTTGGTTGGTTAGTGCCACACAGCCACCTAAATGCTATTTTAATACAACCAAATGTGTCAAGTGCAGTGTTACTGAAGCTCTTTGCCTGCTGGAAGTGCTTGGCATCAGAGGCTTCTGCGCAAGCATGAGGATGATATTCATATGTTATCTGTAGAGCTCAAGGGCTGTGATACTTGAAACAACACATGTTCCTCTCTCATTCTCGCAGAAGGAAAGGCTGTACTATTGCTATCCTGTTAATTCACCTTTCACACAACCTGCTGTGCAAAAGGTTTCAAGAGATGCTAGAATTTCTTTTGTTATCCCTCTGAAGTTGTCGTTGCTCTCCTTTTCTGGGTGTAGGGGTTGAACTAATTACCAACTTCCATCAAAATAAATAGGTACTTGAAACTTTGTTTTCTGTTTCCATTCCTGTCCCTGCCTTTTTCAGCATCCTTCTCTCTAGTGTTGTCCTCTCAGGCCTTTTTGTTTGCTTGTTGAAATGCCAGAATTGTTTGGTCTGCTAATTCAGAACATTCCTAGTGAGCCAGTGAAAAAGTCTTGTCCTGTTGGTGTGGTGAAATAAAACGTTGTGAATAAAATTACGGGGTGTTAATGCCACACAACATGAGGAGTGCTTAACTAGAAGCTCATCTTAGCAGTGCTATGAAGTGGAAGCCAAGAGAGTCTAAAAAACGTGCAGAAGAACAACATGCTCCTTTGCTGGAAAGGGTTTCTTGGCTTTAACAGGACTGACAAGGGAGGAAAGTTAAAGTCTACATTTGCTTGTTCCCTTTCTGTAGGAGATCCTATAGGAGGATTTGTTTATTTTTCTTCTCAGTAAAACCACCTTTTTTCGACAGGCTTGTCTGGATGGGTAGAAATTCAGAGAAGGGTTAACCAAAGCCTATGTGGAATGAGGCTGCAAGAAGGGAGGCAGTGAAAAACTAGCGAATTTCCTCATCCCTGAATCTAAAGCATTAAAGGGAGTTGGAAAGCTCCCAGAACCAGAAGGCAAGGAAGAAATGGGAACCACTCGTATTCAGCATGCACTGCTTACAGGAGATTTCATAATTAAAGGATGTTGCCTTCCACTCCCATTATTGTTTGCAACTGGGAACTTTAATTTTGTTTTGGAGCTGATGCTGACTTCATGTCTGCAGGAGCCAGGATAGAGAAATGGTCTTAGGTGTTCATGAGCTCACCTTCCAATGCCTGGATATGGTTATTTATTTTCTTAGTCTCCTGCTTTTTCTCTCTTTTCTATTCCTTATTTGATGATTTGAGCTATTGGTGCATAGTCTTTTCATACATTAAATCTAGAAGTCAAGTTTTCTAGAAGAGCTGGGCCGATGTTTAAGCTGCGGTCCTTCTGAAAACTATTGAAGTGAATTTGTTTCATGTTAACCCTACCTTGTTCTTCTCCTGGCTTTGTAGTACGTGATGAGCACTAAAACATTTGATTTCTACTCACTAAGCTTTTATTTAGCCCTCACTCTGCTTTTCTTTACCCGTGATAGTTTCAACTGGTCTGTTGGGCTGGTCTTTTTATCTTCAGTGCTGATAAGAAGGCCAGGGCAGACAGCCAGTTGCTGGTGAACTATAATAGAGCCAATGGTATGTACAAAATTTCATTACTGCTGTCAACAGCAGAGTGAATGGAAGAGAGCACATACTTTAGACAGAGAGCTGCTAAATAAATGCCCTATTGAATTCAGTAGTAGTAGCAATGAGACCATCTTCTCCTAATGAATGAAGTGGTTTATGGACAGAGTGTGAGTGTGTTGAACTCTGAATTTGTTTAAAAAACTGAAAATCTTTAGCCTTGTTTTAAGACTACTTTCCCCCGAGCTTCTACTTCTCTCTCTCTTTTTTTTTTTTTTTATCAGTTCTTGTGGTTAATGCATGGATTTCAGATCCAATGCATTAGATTATGGCAAAAGCCTTGGCCTCAGTTTGAAAAATTCAGCTTAAAAAATATTCCTGCCTTTCTAAAGCTTTCTTTTTTTTTGTGAGTAATACCTGATGTGAAACTAAGATGTTAGAAAGTAAGCTCTGGATCAGTGGAAGGGCAGTCTCTTAAGCAATGCAAATCAGGCTCATTAGGACCTAAAGAAAGAGTTTAGGTGCCATTTGTAGTATGCTTAGCATATGTGGAGGGCCTCTTGCAGATTTGCATTCTATGTTGCCTAGGATTGACCGCCTCGTTTTGTTTTTTATGCTTGCAAATTGCTTAGTCTGACAAAGTTTCTATTTGTATTTGCCATTGCAAAATATATGACTGTATTTTTGTTTCTAAATGTTTGATCTCTGGTTTTAATGTTTTATTTTCCTTCCCTATTGCTTTTGTTTGGATGTATGCTCCACAGAAAAGTTTGGATACAAGTGTCTGGTTTAGCCTTGTGAATGTATGGCTGTCTTTATTCATGGAAACAAAAAGCTTTTGTGCAGATGTTTCAAGCTTCAACTACGAAGAATTCTTAAAAGAGAAAAATCCAAAGTAAGGCCAACTAACCAAAAGGGTCAAAAGAAAAATCATACTTTGCTTTCTGCTCCCCATCTGTCTGCTGCGTGACACAGTAAACTTTCCCAACTGAACATTCATAGGTTCAAAAGCTGTATTTAGAGCAATACACCAACAGAGTAGGACAGGAATGCTATTTATTTGGTGTGGTTTTGGGGAAAAACTGCTTCTGTTTACGGCTCTTCTCTGGTTGTAATGCTAGTACTTCCATGTTATTTTTTTATCTTCCCTTACATTACTGTTTTTGCACTATTTTTTTTTTCTATTACTAGTGGAAATTCATACAGTTTAATGTACCAGAATGGATCATTTTTAATCAAGTACACTTTGTAAATACACATTTTTTTCCTCAATTTGATTCTAATGTTGGCAACAGGATATTGAAGGGTGACAAACTGGATTCCCCTTCTCTGTTCTTGATAAAAGCAGTTTAAAATAACTTCTAAAATAACTGCGCACCCTTGCATTGTTAAGCTCCTCCTTTAGTAAATTGTGGTGTGTTTTGTTTGCAGTTACTGCATGGAGCCAAATCAGAGTCTGTAATTGCTGCCTTGGCATGGGGGTTTATCTGCAGAATGTTCTTTTTATGCTGAAATCTTGCATTACAGTTTTTTCCCTTTTGGAAAATATCAGTGAAGGATGTGGATGCTGACCTGGGCTATTCAGGGTTCATGTTCTGCCCAATGCGTAGAAGTGTTGCAGGACTACGACAAGCATTTTGCAAAGTTAATATTAAATGCACAGGAAAATTGCTGGTGTCTTTCCTACCTTCTGCACATAAACTTTAACTTGTGAATACTTTGAAAGCCTAGAAGTACTCTGTTTTCATAACAGCAGAGAAATCACGTGCTCATCTGTGATTTGTGTGTGGTGTGTGTGTTTTATTGGTAAGTGTTAATTAGCTTTAAGTCTGTTATTGATGGTGTATGGTACTTAACTGTAAAAGGTTTGTTTTCCTGACTGGTTTGTCATTTACTCCGTGGCTGAGCGAGTCAAAACCTCTGAGGAAACCAGTGCTTCCCTCCCCCTCGTCCCGGCATGCATTCTGGTGTGGGTATTAGTGTGCACTTCCTCTCCATCTTCATTTTCCTGTTTTTAAGCAGTAAGCTTGGTCATGAGTGTTCACACAGCCAAAAAAGTTGTATGGAAAAAGCCCAGACTTACCATGCCTTGGAATACTGACCCACAGGCGTGTTATCCTCGACTGGGTGAGTGCGTGTTTGAATGCATTTTCTAGGCTGGGATAGATGAAGGGATCGAGCCGTGCGGAGCTGTTTCCACTTTCTCTATCTGATGCAAAGTAATTTGTTTCAAGTTGGCAAAATCTGTTAGCAACAGGTTGTCAAAGCCATGGCAGGAAACAGCCTGAAAGAGGGACAGTTACAGGGTGTTTTTTGTAGCACTGCTCCATTGCAGGCAGCGTGCGGACTGCGGCTGCTTAACATCTACGAGGTCCACTTGGTGAAGCCTCTGCCATGGGTTTCCTTTTTTGCATACAAGCTTTTATTTTCCCCATGGTGGTACTGCTTATTATTTATTTTTTTCCTCACCTGCTTTTTAAGATTATGTTCTTAAACTATGGAAAAATGAGCAAGACCTGATTGGAGCCTAAATGTCCCTACTTCTCTGAAACTTCTCTGAAATACTTAAGTGTATTTATTCTCTCCAGTTCAGCTTATGAAACTTTCAGAGACTGTTGGATGTGCATACAACACTTCCAGCACCCCTTACAGAACAGCATGTGGTTGTGATGAGAGTTTTCTTTTTAGCTCAAAGCTGGGAAAGAGTAGTGTGTGTGACTGCATGTTTGTGCATGCACCCTGGTTGAAATTTCACGGGCTCAGTATTCCTCTGCTACCCAATGACGGAGGCCGAATAGGCTGGACTGGTGTGGTAAACAGGATTTGAGGCTTCCTAATACTTGTGAATGTGCTTTTTAAATACAGTAATTGACAGGGATGCAGAGCAGGGAGATGATTCATTTAAGACTTAGAAGCAGAATTACTAATTTTTAAATAGAACTAACATGATGAGCTGTTGAGCTGAGACTGGGATCTCATTTGTGCTTACTTCTGGTAACACTGAAGTGGTTTTGGAGATATGCCGGTTTGTACAAAATCAGAGCTTTCCCTTTAAGGCCCAATCCAAACTCTGTGAGAACTGACAGAAGTGTCAAGAAAACTCGTTGCTGTGAATGGGTTTGTTTTTGTCATGGACTTGCAGCTTTCACTAAAAGTACAAGGCCTGGGGTGTGTGATGTTCACAATCTCCAGCCTGCTAGTGCTGATATTGCTAGATACAATTTACTTTAGTTGCCTCTCTTTTCAGAAAGTTAGAACAAGGAAAATGTCAGTATGCTCTTGGGAGAGGAGCTGAAGTGTTTCAACCAGCCATGCAATTAAATGATGAACATGGCACTTGGGAAGCCTCTAATATCTAATAGTCTGTGGAATAGCAGGAGGTGCCTCCCTCTGAGTCTTTCCTTTTCAGCCCTTCAGGTGGGTTTAGTGGGTAAGTGTCACTGGGTGTAGGCAGCTAAGACTGATGTTTGTTTGTGTGTGGATGTGTCTTGTCATGATGCCTGCTCTGATTGGGGCCATGCTAATATGTATTTTTTCCTATGCAAGTTGCAGCTGCTTGTGTCCAAGTGTTTCATGTGCATGAGCAGGTAGCACTTCGTGATCAATTCTTAAGCCCTGTTTATCCCTCTCTGAGCTGAGGGTGCTCTGTTTAATAAAAAAATAAATACATAAAAGAGGGGAGGTGCTGGGGAAGATCAGCCATGATAGAAATGTGTGGGTGTGGTTTTTTCCTGTGTGTGAAATTCTCTGCTTATGGAAAGTTAGAAACTTTATAAAGCTATAGGATTGTAGATCTGCTTTTTGGAAGCACTCCCAGGGCAGTGACTTTATATTCTTCCAGGGAAAGTTTTGCTCCACTTATGCTCCACATAAGAAGAGGCAAACACTTATTGGAGTAGATGTATTTATTTAAAACCTTTCCAGCAGAGCAGTATTTGTGTGTGCCTTTTCTTTTCTTTTTTCCCCCCTCTTTATCCCTCAATTGCCTTATTGTTCGGGTGGATGTCTCCATGTCATTTGAGGGGCGCTGTCTTAAGAGAGTAGAAAAAAGATGCCAATTTTAAGAAATCTTATGAAAGAAGCTGCCCTTAGGGCACCATTCCTATAAAGTGCCAGCTCTTGAAGCCAGTTAGGCAGTTGGCAGTAACTGAATAATCTTAGTTACTATCTTAGGAGTAGGGGCTGCTTGTTAATTGGCCACTTAGCCACTGCTTGTCTTGTTTGCTAATTTTTCATGTAGTTGTCCCCAGGAGCAAAACAAATCAGTTCACTTTGTATTGCAAGCTAGTTGTCATGCAAAACTCCCTCTAGTTGATTGGAGTTGCTCTTATTTTTTTATAGCAGTAGGAAATAATGACATCAACCTAAGTCAGGCATTCTGCAAACCGGGAGTTCAACAACGTTGCCTTTGAAATTGGATGTTTAGTTTAGTAGCGTTTCCCTCTAGCTCTGCTAGCTTCACTCTGAAAATGGCAGGAACCCCAGACTATAAATTAAAAGTTTCCTTTCAGGTGGGAAGCAATTTATCTATGTTCCCACAAGATATATGCACTTGATAGCAGCCTGAAGTTATCTTGTCGTGAAGCAAAAAGCTGTTAAAATAATACTGTTTGCTGGGTTGTTCATGCTGTTGTCAGCAGTTGCAAAGCCCCGAGTAGGTTAGTTTGCTTAGTAGAGTTGTGCTGGAGCCCGAATGTGCTGTTTGAAACTACGCTGGCTCTTACAACACGCAGAAATGTATACTTTGGTTCTGGCAGCAGCAGACGATGAATCTCCTTTTGAAATAACATAGTTCTAGATTTTTTTTTTTTTCTGTGCATAGTTGTCATTTGAGTCTACACATGAGCTGCTTTCCCTGCAGCTTTTCCCTCCTTTTCCCTACCCTTTTCCCTCCTAATTCTGTCTCATCTTTCTGTGTATAGCATATTATTAAATACATGTGTTGAAATAGTCTGTTAGTAGAGTAAATTTTGGTGTGTTGGTTTTGTTTGCTTTTTGGTTTTGTGTGTTTTCTGTTTAGTTCTCTGGAATTGGCCTGTGCCTCTCTGCATTGTGTCCAGCTCAATTGTGTCTGACTCACTTCTGCCGTGTGGAGAAACTGAGTTTTCCCTAGCTGGGGAATAATCTGAGGCTGGTTCACTTTTATGTTTCCACTGAAATGTTCTGACCCTTAACTGGGGGGTGCCATATGCTTCCTGTTCCCGTCCCTTGTGAATAGGACAGGAACTGGCAGGAACGGGCTCGGCGAGGTGACCTAGTTTGTGTATGCGGCGTCCGGACGGAGCCGGAGCCAGAGCCGGTGACGAGCGCGGCCGGGAGTGGTTCCCGCGCGCGGGGCCTGCCAGGAGGTGACACGGACCGCTGCTTCCCCGGCAAGGGGCTGCGAGGGAGCCTCGCGCTTGAAAATCTGCCTCGGGGCCCGTTGTCTGGGTGTTCAGAGAAGCAGCAAAGTCATGGATGAGAGGAAATTTATTTTAAAAGTTCCTAGATAGAGTTTGGGTCTGAGTTTTGAGTAATGTAGTTTTCATGTGACAAATGAAACGAGTCGCTGGGGTTTTGCTTTTGTAATTGGAGAAAGATTAAGTTTCTCAGCTTGGTTCCTTCAGTGGCAGTAACTCGTTTTGTAAAGCTGATATTTGGCAGCTTTTGTCACTTGTGGTCGAGCCTAGCACGTAGCAGTGGTCGAACCTAGCGTGTGCTAGGCAGCAGTGGTCACTAGCAGCCTCGTGACCTTGGCAGGTGAAGGAGCACTTAGCGTCACTCGTACAGACGGTACCAGGATGGTTGTAGCCATCCTGCTAAGTTTTGGGAAAGCACAGATTTCACACTGCACGGAGAGGCATCTCCTTTTCATCGAGATCAAGTACTGATCCACTCAAAAGGGTGGCACGAGCCGGCTAGGCCTCGCGTGTGCCTCATCTCTTCCCGCTCGTGGTGGTGGCTGGGGCCGCCTTGGAGCTCTGTGGGGCTGAGCCTGAGCAAACACTGCTAGGCTCTTTCCTAAGGAACAGTCATGCTTCTCTCTTGGGCTGGTGAAATGTGCGGCGCCTTTAACATCTCCTCTGCTCTTATGTTCTTTTTTCCCCCCCTCAGCTATGCCTTTCCCTGCCAGAACCATAGAGCTCCGCTCCTTCCATCTGCAGAGGATTCTGAAGGGCTCTTGCCAGGTTTAATGTGTTGTAAAATGCAATATTTTTAAAGCAATTCACAAAATGCTATGTACGGGCCACTGGAATTAACTTCTACTTTAAGCTCAGCTATAATAAAATCAATATTTACTTGGCCTCTATGACCCTAGTCTTTTTATACGTAAGGAAAACAAATATTTCCGCTGCTGCATTTAAGGTAGTGAAGAGATAATAAAATCCATACTTCTTCAAAGTGAAATAATAGATCCCTTCTAAATATAGTACTTTACAAGCTACGCTGCCCCTCATGCAGGTAGCCCATACGCAGCGTTTTGTCAAAGTGCACCCTGCAGTTCCCTGCAGGGAAAGTTAGGTGCTACTTCCCCAGTTCTGCCCCAGAAGGCAACTAAAGACTATGGTCTTTGTAGTTCCTGCCATATATACGAAATATAAACATGGTGTTTTAGTTGCAAAACAGTGTAACTAATTTGTAACTAAAGTCCATTTTCTCTGATTTTACTATAGTGTAAATTGTAATTTTTTGATCATGGACTTAAATACTGTATGTTATTAATTCTTGTTGTTACTTGCTTTTTCAATGTATATGTTTTAAGTTTCAAGCTGCTCATAATAGTGTTTGAAATTAAAGGTTATATAGTAGAAATCTTAGAAGCTTGTAAAGAGTAAAATCCAGTCACTGATGTCTCACCACCATTCCCCTGTTATCTTGAAATCTCATGTGAACATTCCTTATCTAATCGACAAAAGTAACTCAAGTATCTTTTTTTTTTAAAAACAAAAGGTGGGTTAGACAGATGGCTTTCTTGTGGAGACATGCCTCAGCCTTTCATTTAGCAACCTTGCGTGTTTGCAGTCTCACACAGCAGCAAAAGTCATTTGACAGTTTAGGAAAAATGCAAGAAAATGTAGGTTAACTTCAATATCAGTATACTTTACTGCAGCAAGCAGGGCTGAGCTGAACTATTAAATGGAAGCAATTATTCTTTCTACTTCTTTACTTTTGACCTCTGGGCAAAACTAATACTGTTGATGTTGGAAGTTGGCGTTGCAAATGCAGATGCCCAGACAGGATTAAGGCACTTGGTGCATGTACCACTTGCGCTGTTGCAGCCCATGGGGACCTCTGCAAAGTGCTGACCCTGCGCTTGGTGCCTGTGACTTCAGGTGTCAAGGAAGCAGCCGGGGAGTCTCAAGCCACAGGAATTCGCCAAAGCACCCTGATCTCGTCCCAAGTTCTTCTCTTCATCTCTTCTGCAGTTATGTCTTGAGACCTTATAGGCATCTATATTATGCATTGTAACATTTTGAAGCTAATGTTGGTGGTCTAGTTTGCAGCGTAGCAGCCCAAGGTGTGATGTGCAGCTAGAGAGAAGTGTGGAGAAGCAGGGAGGAAATGGTCTGAAAGGAGGCCAGCTTTAAGCAGGGAGCTGCTAGACCTGACACTGAGTCAGGCTGCCATCCCCACACCCTCCCCCATACCAAAACCTGCTATCTTCTTCCAGACAAGACCCAAATCTTTAAGTCTTACAAAATAAATATTAGGAAAAAGTGCAGAAAAGGGAGACCAACACAATTCCCCCACCTTTGTTGCCTTCAATCTACTAGTGAAGTCTGAGTTGAATAAAGAGAAATGTAGGGATATGGATCCCAGGGCAGTGCATCCAAATAGGATCTGGGGCAGGTTATCACAGGCCTTGCACATTCAGATGAATTGAAGCAGAAATCTCCTTTTCTGTTTTATGCGTGGCTCCTATGCAGCACAAAATGTGAACTGAATTTTGTGTTGCAGCTCTTGCAGAGTTGTTATTCTGCAATATGGGTGTATGGATGCAAAGTGTGTGCTCATAGAAAGCGTTTTTGTGTGTTATCTTTTGAGCAGCAAAAAACACTTTTTTGGTCGCGCCGAAACAGTGAATTTGAAAGCAGGCTGTTTTCATTTGGTGTATCTTGATAGCAGAAGGTGTTTCAGAAGTTTGTCTTGTAATGTATCATAAGAATCATGAGACTAAAAGTGAGACTAAAAAAACCTACTTATTGAAAAACATTAAAATTATTAAAGTTGTCTTTAAAATTGTTATTGACTTTTTACTTTCAGAAGCAGTTGCACGCTCTTTCTCTTCTCTGCCAATGTTTGCAGCCAACCTCCAGCAAGTGCCTAAGCTTAAAAACTTGAGATCTTAAAAATGTCCATCTGGTAAAAATGAGCTCTTGCTCTGAAAAATAAACCCTGCTTAAGTAGATCTGAAGTTTTAGCAAATATTCTCAAGTAGTTGTAGCTGGTAGAAGCAAGGTTTGGCTGACACTGAAAGTTTCCTTGGACCTGCTGTATAAAAGCAATACAAACAAAATCTATTTTAAGGCAAAAGTCAGCAGATTGGTATTAAATATTTGCAGCATCTTGGAAGTAGGTACCATTCAGCTGCAAAGCAAGTGAAAAATTCTGTGTTTAAATTATCACATTTTACAACAGTTTCAATGAAGTAGCCTGCAGAAGCAGTAAGACTGGTTTACAGTCAACATATACAGGAGAAACAGCTGTTTTCTGGCCCCTCTTGCTGAAGTCCCAGGGTGGAATTCCTTATTGCTTCTCCCTGCCTGTCTCTGGTTCCCACTGCCGCACGTGCGAACCTGCATGCCTAGAAAACAGCACATTCCAGTGCGATAGGGAGCGGGTCAGGTCATGTTGGCAAAGCTTTTGTATTCTAATGATAACATTGTCCTAGAGAAAATATCCTTGAACATTATACACAGCAGAGTCTTCACCAGTAAATAGTTAGCCGTTGTTTTGAGAGCCTCACAGTGCTCTTGGTGTGTAGGATACCATTTGGCCAGCCTCAAATCACTAGCCATTAAAAAAACATATCCGTATGTATTCTGTCACACACCTTATCAGAGGATTTTAGAAGAAAATACATTTTCTTCATCACTGGAGAAGTTCAGTATCCAGTCCTGCTTCTGACCTAACTAATTCAATTACTGACTGATTGCTGCTCTGTGAATTGCTCTGATGAGGCTGACTTATTTTCATAGCGTAGTCTGTGGGAGCACAGCAAGGGTGATATGAGTGTTCATGGAAGATCCTGTTCAGTGGCTCATGCAGCCCAGAGAGCAGCAGGTTTCCTTGGATTTTTTTTTTTCTTCCTAAAGCAGTAGCTCTCTGACTTTTGGGGGCAACAAGATGAACTGCTTGACTTGTGTTATTAGTGCTTGTTTTGCAGTGAAAAGAGTGCTCAATATGCAGATACAGATGTAACAAAATCTTTTTTCTTGTTTCTCCATCTCTGTACGTTCTTTCTTCTGCGGTATTTTGCTGCCAGAGTGAGCAAATTCTTGTTCCTTTACCTTTGAGATAAGCACATACCAGATGTATGCGGTGGATAGAGTCAAAATGTCAAGTTCTGAAATAGTGATCTGTTACCAAAACAATTCCAGGGGGAGGGCAGAGGGAGGAACCCCTGATGTGGTTAAGTGATGGTTTTCTTAACTTTCCTCAAGCATGATATTGCTAATAGCTTTGTGGGCTGTATTTTTTTTTGTTGGTTTTGGGGGAGGAGGGTTGACTTCATCTTTTTGCCTTTCTGTTATGCTGCTGTACTTTTGAAGTGCTAATGGTAGTGCTAATAAAAGGTAGAAATTAATTCTTTTTTTTTGGAAGACCTTCCAGTTGCCCATAATGTGCATAGCCAGGAGGTGCAGGTACTGCAGCTGGCTGGGTGAGTTTCTGTGTCATCGTCTAATGCTCCCTTACTGAACCCAAATTACACTCCCCATCTGAAGGGCAGAAAGGTTACTAGTCAGCAGCTCTTTCTACAGCTGTTTAAAGAGTAGAGGAATTATAATGTTGTAGCATGTGATATGAATAGAAAGGCTGGAGAAATGTGACTCTGATTACAGACAAGACTGAAGCTTCTGGGATTTTTATTTGTTTGGTCTTTGGCAAGCTGTTATTAATTGTTTATACTTCTCTGTGCAGGGCTGAAGACAAGCCTCCTGCATGTAGGATGCTGTAATTAAGTAGACCAAAATTCAAACCAGTAAAATGGGTTGTTAAGTTTAACTCAATGCTTAGTCACCCTAATTCTGTTGAGAGGAGGGAGAGGGAAGGAGGGAAAAAAAAAAAAAAAAGGCATGTCTTCCTTTTCCTTGGTAGTTTTTTCTTTGTCACTCTGCTGAGCCTTCCTTTCCTTTCACTGAGTTTTTCCCTTTCAGTATGGAAATCTGAGTTTTCTGTGTTTGAAGAAAGAGGTCTGCAAAAGTAGTGAAGCCAGTTGTATCAGCTTGCAGCTGGACTGGAAAGAGCTCTAGAGTAGTGTCAGGAAGCCATATTCTGTGGCTGGTCTATATGGCCTTTATAGCATTCTTCAAGCCCTCACAACTTGGCCATGAAATGTTGAGGGGAACTGGTACACAGCACAGCTGTGTGAAAATGGAAAGAATTGTTTTTAGCTTCGGGCCATCTCAGTTTTCTTTAAACATAAATTCTCCTTTCTAGAAGCACTGAGCAACGATCATGTTAATGTTCACGCTATCGGAGCAATAGCAGGTTGGTGACTGCGATGCTCAAAGTGCTAGTCCTGTTAGGCCACCTGGTAAACTAAGAGTGCAGTTGCAGGATTTCCTTCCTCTTGACTTTGATGTGGTAGGTTTCATGAATACCTGCGTTTTGTAAATCGTCCTCCTCCGTCACAGGCTGGTCATGCGTCAGCACTGGGGAATTTGAAATATGAAGAGAGCATTGCAGCCTGTGTTGTGGTATTTCGCACAGCCGTGTGCATGATTTCATGTGCATGTATCATTAACACTGCTTCCCACTTCCTTGTTTCTTCCAGATTTTTGCATTTCATTTTCTTTCTTGTTCTTCAGCTTTATTTATTTTTTTTTTTATTATGAGCCACTAAATATTGTGTGTTTAGAGAGTAACCTTAGAGTAGAAGCATTTCTATGGAAAACTAGAAAGGGTAGATAACATCAAATTGGGAAGATGCTCAAATGTGGAGATCTAAACTGTGTTGCGTGAATTGCAGACTAGATAAATTTTGGTTCTTAAAAGTATAATTTGATTTTTTGGTTTGTTTTTTGGGGTTGTTGTCTGAAGCTATGAACAGCTGAAGAGAAATGTTGGATTGGCTGCTTAATGTTAAGGTGTTCTAGGTATTCATATTAAAATGGTTTAAGATGCTTTTTTTATGGTAAAGAAGGCCGATTGAAAAGAGCTTTAGTGGTAGAAAATGGAATTTGACTGTGTTACAGGCACAATAAAATTGTTAGTGTTGTAAGTGTCAAGCAGCTCTTGAGCAGTCAGAGACTAGCACTCTTTTTAAATATTAAATCTTCCTCTCTGCTTGAATTTCAAGGCAAAAGAGCCAGCTGTTCCTCACCAGCTCGGCGTACCTGACTCCTTCCCACAGGGCATGCTTGTGTGTCACCACAGCTTCCCACTGCTACATGAGTGGGATTAAAAAAAAAAAAAAAAAAAAGGCAAAAAAACAAAAAAAACACTTACTAATAAACTAAAGAAGATGCGGAGTACTGAGTTGCAGCAGGGGATGAAACCTCCCTTAGTAAGTAACAAACCCCACTGCCGTATTGGAACAACTGTGTTCTCTGTTTAGTCAAGGTTCCCTGACCTGTTATTGCTGTTATACCAAGTGGTCTAAGATTCCCCCATTTTATAAAATCAAGATGACTGTGTGTGTATGTGTGTGTGTATGTATGTGTGTGTATTCATTCCTGGGATTGATCAACTGGCAGCTCTGTGGAACTCATATGCCAAATAGAAAGTGAAATGTAGCAATCTCTTAGTAAACTTTAACAGTCAAACTGCTTTCATTTTTGCATTGTGGGGTACAGGGATAACTGGCAGAAGGGACTGAAGTTATCTGTGATAGTTAATATTGCAAAATGGTTAAAATAAAACTTTTTTGCTTCTGAATTTGTAGAGAAGGATCTAAGAATTTGGATTAAAAATACATGCTAAGCTGAATGGTATTTTCTCTCTTTTTGTGGTTGTGTACACACATTTCTCGCATCTTCCTCATACTTGGGTATACAGCATACAAAACTGGGTATTTGGAGACAGTGTATGTGTGAACTACAGTATGTTTTGTAATCCTTCACTGAAACCACTTTGAGTGGTTTGTTTTTTCTGAAATAGTGATGTCCTTCTGATGTTTCAGAAGTAAGAAAAGTAATGAAAGGAAGTTTATTAATGTGTTATTTTAATTCTGAATAGCATTAAATGGTGTGTTGCTTTTCTTTTTAAGCTACTCAACTTTGTAGTTTCCAGATGCATATTACGTGCAGGGCATGTTACTGAAACTTTGAAATCTGGAATTCTTGCATATGTGCATGAATCTAGCTTTCACTTGCAGAAGAGCAAATGTAAGGGCTACTAGAACACATTTAGAGAGAAAGCAGGTCTGTTTTGACCTATTAGGAGGACACACAAAGTTGTTTCTCTGCTCTGATCACCAGTTGCTCCTTTGGTATGTTTCTAGGATTGCATCTCTGCTTTATCCCTTGTCCTTTCCCTCCCTGCTAGACCCTTCACCTGCCGACAAAGGAATGTTAATCCAGACCCTTTGCAGCCCGCTCATACCTGTCTAGATGGTGGGTTCAGCTGTAGCCGAGCTGGTTGATGTTTGGAAGTTGTTATAGCAGCAGCTCTGAAGAGATTGTAACTGCTGGCTGGATCTTGGGAGAGCCAGGGATGTGCAGATAAGGTGGTAATCTCCTATCTCGGACTAAGATGTGATCCTTAACCATGCCTTTAAGCATACTGCTTGTTTTAGATGTGCTTGTATCACCGTTCCCCAGGTTTACTGGAAATACTTTTTTTAACGCTAATTGCTTACAGTAAAAAACATTATTTAATGCTAATAGCAATTGCTTTTCCTTTTGCAAGGAGAGGCAGGTGGTGGTGAAAGCTTCTGAGGAAATTGTCCCCTGCATTAGCAAAGAACGTGTGACCCAGCAATGGTGATACTGTCCAGGGGCTTGGTTTGTTTGCAAGTGCTGTTTGTGTGATCTTAGAGCTAACAGCTCTGTTTCTAAAGTGTCTTGGGACAAACGCTCTGAAGTTCCTGTATAAACCTTTAAATTGAGAAATGAATCAAGTTTCATATTACATCTTTTTTTTTTTTTTTTATCAGGTACAGAGTTTCTATTTTGCATTTTACTGTCGCTCTGCTATGTAGCTTCCCTTCCCTACTCTCAGGAAGAGTTGATTTGCATGTGGTTATCCTCTTTTGCCCAAACTACATGAATTATGCCAGCAAGGGCTCTTCTTTCTTGACACAGCACTAGCTCTGCCAGAGATTTTGTTAGTGATGTCTGTGCAAATTTTTCGCATGCTGAAACACTGTAATTGTGCCAGTGAGACTTGGTAGTGTATGTCTGCGCTTATATACTGAATTTGCCTAGTGGTGGTAAAACTTTCAGGCTAAAGCTCACAGTGTGCTCTAGTTTTCATGACAGACCATTGAAAGGCAGAAAAATCTTCTGCACATGGGGGAATTATTAAACAGTGTTTAAAAAGTTACCACCTAGTCAAGTCAAAACACCTAGGCAGGTCTAGTTTTAAAGGATCTTGGTCACTGCTACTGAGCTAGACGCAAGATAACCTTTTGTGTTAGCTCTTCCGCCGACTCTGCAATTGGTCTGGTGAACTGGTCACGCTGCATAAGCCTCTTCAGACTCTATTCTGATTAACAGTTCCTGCTGGGTTTAACTGTGGCGCCTGGAGAAGTTCCCAGAAAGAAGGCAGTACCAAGGCAGACAGAAGGTCTGTGGGGCCTGTGATAGTGCTTACAGGTAGATACCAGGTACCCAGTGGCACTTCTTCTAATGTACCTTATTTTGCAGTGTTTCACAGTAACAGGAGTTTCTTCAGACACAAATTATCCATCTCTTTGCAGACTCTTAACTTCATAGACTTGTCTAAGTGCTTTTTTAGTTCATTTACGTTAGTACTTGGTCTTGCTTTCACTGTTGGTTACTGTCATTAGCTGTGATACTGAGGCTAGCAGTAGTCAGGCTGCAGACCTCAGTGACTGGTGTCACTGAGACACCATCTGCTCTGCACAGGGACATCAGCTTTTGGCAAAGGGCAAAGCAAGGACCCTTAAACTCTTTGCTTGCCTTAATTCAGCAGTTGTCCCAGCAGCAGGACTGTGGATCTTGAGCCCAGATGTGCCAGGAGGATTTCATCAAATGTACCCAGGAATTCAGCAGTTGTCCCAGCAGCAGGACTGTGGATCTTGAGCCCAGATGTGCCAGGAGGATTTCATCAAATGTACCCAGGAAAGGACTGTGCCTGTTACATCTATGAATTGTTGCTGGAGGCAGCTGTAATTATCTGTCTTGTAATTACCTGCTTTCATTAGGTAATTTTTCTTTCTCTGTAGCCAGCTTCTAGGTGATGTCTCTGTTCAAATTTTGCATGCCCTCAGAAAACCTTCTAAGTGTTAAGAGTGACGGTATTCAAAATCCACATTTTCATCACCTCAGGTTTCATCACAGTCATACCAGCAGCTGGTAGCTAAGTGATAAAAGCACAGTAAAAGTACACGTATACCTGTAACTCTTTAGATAACACTTGTCTACCGAAGCACCTTGGTTCCGGCTCTGCGCAGGACTTGATACACTTTGAACTTTGCTCTCCTCTTGACTGTGCTGTTTCTGTGACTGACTGGCTGTCCTGGCGCGGCCAGCCTGGGATGGTGTGTCCTGGCGGGAATGGTACATCCCAGCCACGGCACGAGGCCTCGGCCCCGCGCTCGCTAGATGCTCCATGGCTGGTTTGGCTGCACAGATCCCTGTTTCGGTGCTTTCCATGTGTCCATTCCGCAACTGTCAGAGGGGAATTTATGTTCTCGAGGAGCAGTTGTTCAAGGAGGGAGTTCACCTTTGGGTCTAATTAATGACTAAGCTGTGGAAGGAAATGGGAGCTTAGCTAACATATAGGACTAGCAGTGTCTAAACCTACAGCTATTCAGATCACAAGACAAAGGCGTCTTCTCGTCTTGGCCAGAAGCTGTAAGAAGGGACATTCATAACATTTTTCTCCAATTTTTCTTTTATTCTTTCTTCATTACAAGGAAGGTCTTACTGAATACATGAGTTACATTAAAAAGAGCTTGTTTGAATGTGTTGCTTCTTGCCTCTGGAGAAAGAACAGTAATTTCCGCAGAGACTGCGGAGCTTTGTTTTGTACCGTGTTTTTTCGGTACAAGAATTCTCTCTCCCCCAGTAGTACTTGGCCAGTAAAGGGATGTGGCTGAGAAAAGTGATATATTTATTGTCTCAAGATAAGGACATGCCTCCTTGATCTTCCTTCTTAGTACTCAATAAGAATGCCAAACACTCAGAATGTTTTGGGTAGGATATGTGAAGATAAGATCCAGTTAATTTGTGGCTTCAGTTTTGCATTAGTCTTGCACTCATTTTGTCCTTAAAATATTCTAGTATGTTTCATCAGATATTTTGAATTTTAATTCATGTGTGACTGGCTGATAGTGACTGCTTTTCTCCTTTTTTATTTTTTATTTTTTTTAAAACTCTTATTTCTTTAGAGCACTATTAGGGCAAACTTTATGGACTTGCTTTAAACCTTCCACATTTCAGGTTCCTTAATAATTACAAAGGTTAATAGGCTGTGGTAAATAATTTACAGTCATCAGCATGGTTCTGATCCGCGACAGAATAATGGAATAGCTATGGAAGCACAATCTGGAAACAGATTTATTGATTTATTATTATTTTTTTTTCATTTTAATGTATCCATGTGATATCTGTGTTAGGATGGGGCTTAGGATAGTGAACACTTTTTCCAGCAAGTGATTGAATGAGCTTTGAGGTGGGTACTGGCAAGTTTGTGGGAGGACTGTGTAATGTACTTGTTTGCAATAACAAAAACCATACTTAGTGAAAAGTAGATTGCTTCCATCTTCCTTCCTTCCTTGAGCATGTGGTGTCGTCTTGGACATGTTCCCATCTACTCAGGTGTGGAGAGGCTCCAGCTGGAGCACTGGGTCTGGTTCTGGCCTCCCCAGTAGAAGAGAGACATAAATGTTATGGGAGTGAGTCTAACAGGTCCATAAAGATAATGAAGGACGTGGACCCTCTCTGAGATGAGGAGAGGCCGAAAAAGCTGGGGCTGTTCAGCCTGGAGAAGAGAAGACTCGGGGAAGTCTGATCAGCGTGTATACACATCTGGAAGGGCAATGTGAATAAGCTGGAGTTGGACTCTTCAGCAGTGCCCAGTGGCAGGGGCACTGACAGGCAGTGGGTACAGACTGAAATACAGGAAACTGACCTTAAACGTAAAGGCAAAATACTAAATGAAACAAAGCAACCTTTTACCATGTGAGGGGTTGAACCCTAGGGGTTGTTCAGATTATTCACAGAGATTGTGGAGTTTCCATCCTTGGAGATATCCCAAAGCTGTTGGCGCACGGTCCTGGGCAGCCTGCACTAGGTGACCCTGTTCTGAGCCAGGGGCTGTTGATCCAGACAGTCAGCAAGGATCCCTTCCAAATGTAGCTGTTTGAATCTGCAAAAACCCTTGAAAGCAAAAATATATTAACTCTCCTGGTAGCAAAATGAGCAGTATTGTGTTCATGTGGGTGGTGAAGCTTGTGACACGTGTGGGATGCCCTGAGGTATCCACAGGAAAGTGCTAGAAGTCTTTTACTGGCATTGCAGTAATTATAACATTTATGAGTTTTATAAGGGATATATTAAACAAGATGTGTTGCTTATTTTTTTTTGGCTAGAAATCTAGTTCCAAGTGAGTAAAAAGTTTATTGCCTTCTACGACAGTTCTTTACTAGTTTATTTTATAAACCCATGAGTTAGTACTAGAAAATAAAGTTTTTGTTAGATTTCATGGAGGATACCCAAGTATATGTATGCTAATTATTCTCTTAAAATGAAACTTCTAAATACCATCAGAAATTTGATATTTAAACCTATCAAACTTAAGCATTTATTTAGCAACTTCAATGACTGAGTTAAAGTAAGTTATGACTTACTGTCACAACAGTGTCTTTTAACAGACTATTGAAAAGATTTAAATTCTGTGTTATAAATTCGTTTTTTTGAGTAACTCTAGTCTGCAAGTTAGTGTTGCTGAAATGACACCTATATGGGCTGCATCTGGAGGTATTTATTTAGCTCATTTTCAGATGAATTTAAATAGCATTTGTGTAATTTTTAAAAATAACTGTTCTGCTGCTTTTGGTTAATAACATTACAACATCTTTTTCTTTAAATCCTCACTTAATCTCCTTCTTCAGAGGATGGACACTGATTATGCTCTTTTTTTATTTTCTTCCTGCAAAAACTGGTCTAATCTAGACTGCCTAACGGGACAGTGATCCAATGTGCATGTGACAAAACCTGTTAAATACTGCAGGTTCTGTGAAAACCGGTAGCTGGAGGAAGAAGAGGTGCCCGTACCGGGGTGCAGCGCCTCCCCTGCAGAACGGGTGTTTCGTGGTATCCGCGGCTGTTTTCCCTGCTGNGGACTGCCTAATGGGACACTGATCAAACTTACAGGTGACAAAACCTGTTTAAATACTGCAGGTTCTGTGAAAACCAGTAGCTGGAGGAAAAAGAGGTGCCCGTACCGGGGTGCAGCGCCTCCCCTGCAGAACGGGTGTTTCGTGGTATCCGCGGCTGTTTTCCCTGCTGCTGGTGCCGGTGAGCCCGTGCCCGTGCGAGGGCGGCGCTGTGCAGGGCAGAGCCAGCCTCACGGCCTCGGTACCGGTACTGGCTGGGCTGGGGAAGGCGGGAGGCTGCAGCGGGCCCAGGGCGGACGGGGTCACTGCTGGGGCACACGTGCACATGCAGGACACCCTCATTAACTTAGTTCTCAGGAAATTGGAGCACGGANCGCCAGTGAGCCCGTGCCCATGCAGTGCTGTGCAGGGCAGAGCCAGCCGCACGGCCTCGGTACCGGCTGGGCTGGGGAAGGCGGGAGGCTGCAGCGGGCCCAGGGCGGATGGGGTCACTGCTGGGGCACACGTGCACATGCAGGACACCCTCATTAACTTAGTTCTCAGGAAATTGGAGCACGGATTTGTAGGCAGGAGCCAAGCTTTATTAGCCTGTTGGTCAGGAAATGGCTTTTATTTGTGTAGGGAACGCTGTTTGAGCTAGAGAGGTTTAGAGCAGAGGTGATGGACTGTGATGGAAGGAGATTTTTGCATGGAGAGAGATGCATGGAAGAGCCTAGAAAGAAGATGGGTGACTCTGAGGAGTTGTGTCAGGAAAAGTTTCAGGATTTTAGAGTGAGATTGAGGGAGAAAGAGGAATTAAGGTACTTCGGGGTTTGCTGTGTTTGGGGAAAACATCTGGCTTACATGAGTTGGGATAAAAGACCGAAACATGAGTGGGGAGATGCCAATTTGGTGGCCACAGAGTAATACGTGGGAAAACGATGCAAATCTTTTGTTCTCTGAGCACCCTTTCCTGAAGCTGGTAAACAGTGTCATCTGGGATGTCTCTCTGGTTGGAAATTTGCTGCCGTAACTAGCAGGAGGAGAGACCTGCGGGTACGGTCCTGCTGGCCGGGCTGGCTCCGGCCCCCCGTTCAGCGCGGGGTTTCTCGCGCGCCGTGTGCGTGTGCCCTCGGCACGGGAGGCACCCGCGGTAGTTCTGCAGCCCCCGTCGGGCGCGTGGCGAGAGCAGGTCGTCACGGCGGCTCCTCTGACCCTGCATCCTGTGAATCACCCCCACGCGTGCACGGGAGCCTAATAATAGTTCCGATTTGGACAGAGAAGAAAGGGCAGACGGATGACAGGAACCCGTGGACAGTGATTCTGTTTTCTTTGTAATCGCTCAGAAATGCGAAGGGCTGATCTTGTTTGTAACAAAGCAAGGGGCAGCAAATCTTTTATAACTGTTGCCTTTCATTCATCTATAAGTTTAGTCTGAGCATCTCTTTAAGTGCCCTCCCGTTTGCCTGCTTAAGAACATAGTAATGAGCAGATTTTGAGGAGGAATCTGGCCTTCCCTCTCTTTTGATTTGCCTGTCATGCCTGTTGGGGTCTTGGAGATGGACAGAGGGAACTTGTCTTCCTCTTCGCTGTGAGTGAGATTTGGCCTTTCATGTCTACTGGGCACATGTCATCCCATCCATTCTCACTTGTGGTAACTCGTTCGTCACTCGTTCTTCTGTAGCGCACTTTTTTGACAGCACAAATACTTTGCTTTAAATATTTTGGTAAAAACTCTTCCAGCGTGAGTCCCTGGTGCGTGACCCCCGTAGCTTGTGGTTGCCCAGAAGGCTGGGAGCTGCTGTGGGTGGTTGGGGTGAAGCGCAGTCCGTGAGTAGGGAGGCCCGCCTGGGTGAGCTCAGCTCTCGCTGCCCGCTCGTGCTGCACGCGGAGGAGGTTCTGCCCATGCAGCGTCTTGGTTTCCTCTGTTACCTCAGGGTTGCACGTGCGGTCCGTGGGACTTGCTGAAGCTGTGGCACGCCGCGGACTGGCTTTGGGGACGTGGCTGTGGTAGGAGAGCGCCAGGCCCGCAGACCTCTTCTCTCTCCTCCCCTTTGCCCTCCGTCGCTGTCCGTTCTTCGCTTTGCCGCCCTCCGTTCCTGTTGGCTGTGTGGAAGCGTAAGGCAGGATTTGGGGCGCTGGTGCCTCGAGAGCAGCCCTGACCACGTGGGTGTTGACCTGCCCCTCTCACCATGGGACTGCTGGGGGTGTTGTGACACTCACCCTGGAATTTTTATTTTGCGATGTCATCATGTGAACACAGTACAGTAGTTGAGTGATAGGTGTGGGTGTTGGAGAAGGCCTTTTGTGTGGAGTCACGGTGTTATTTCTGTGTCTGAGAGCTTTTGTGGGCTCTGCAGCTTCCTTTTAAAAGCATTCCAGTGAGCCGGGGCTGGCGGCACAGCGTGTCGCATGGCTTTTGCTGGGAGGTATGGAACGGCTATTTTAATATCGCCTCAGCTGCGAGGATGCTTCTCCGATGTTATCAGTTGCTGGGGCATATCTTACTGTGAAGCAAATACGGTTCAGCCCTGACTCGCAGCACGCTTCGGTGAGAACCGGGGGCTCCTGGTTACGCTTCTGCCATATTCTGCTTGGGCAATGCACCGGGGAGACGGGTGCAGGGGTCTCTCTGGAGAAAACAGCGTGCTGGGTGTATTTTTGCCCAGCTGAAGTTCAGAGAGGGAATAGAAAGGATTTTTTTTTTTTTAATTATTTGCTGGATGCTTTTCTTTCCAGAGAAGCCTGTAACGCACAAACTCCCTCCCACCCCCGTGACTCCTGTGAGGCTCTGGGATGCCGGCGGGGCCTGGCTGGGCGATGCCGATCTCCGCGCACCCTGCCTTGCCTGGAGGCTTAGGCAAAGGGATGGTTCTAACTTTGTTACATTCCTGCTGTCTTAATCGAAACCCACAGGCTAATTCCTTTACTGTGGAAAAAGAGAACTTATACGTGCCTCACATTTTCAGGTGTAAATGAAGAGGTGGAGATGACCCTTGGTAGTTTCTGCTGGAGTTATTGGCAAACAAACCACAGGAATTGCCCAATCCAGGCTGTAAAGCTCTCCAGGGCACTCTCCTTTCGTGATGCCCTGCAAGCTATTCTGCCTGCGATAACTTCCATCTTTCAAGAACTAAATAGTACAGTTCTGCCATGCAGTGGGTTTTGGAAAAATGAGGAAGCTGTCTCTCGAAATGATGCAGAGGTGAACTGAAGGGCAAACCACAACCCAGTGAGGTTTTTGTCTTTCATTTCTGTATTTAGATCAGTTAAATTTCTTTTAGCTTTTGAACACGGTAATCACAAAGCAGTAGGCTGGGAACGGCCTGCAGTTTGGAAGCACTGCCACGTGCCTAGGGGACAGTGCTGAGGGCAGAGGGGGCCGCAAAGGTCTGCGGGAGCGACTGGTGGGAGTGTGCAAATGTCTGGGCAAAGCTTGGGCACTCCATCACAAGAGATGTTTGTTTGGTCAGAGCATGCGCTTGTTTTGTAGGCGTGCATCATCTTATACGACAGAAACAAGCAAGATTCAGCAAACAGGATTCCAGAACAGGAAGCTTTCCTTTGCTGTCGTCAAGAGTTTAGGGTTTCTTCTCTCTCTCTCCTTTTTCTTTTTTTAATTTCCTTTTAAAGGAACAAAGTATTTTGACTGGGGGTCATTAGGAGTCCATTAGCTGACTTGAAGACAGGCAAAGCTGTACCTCTCCGAGGAAGTAATCTGTACAGTGATGAAGCAGAGCTTGGTTCATGCTCAGCTCTCCCCCTCTGTGCAGCCCTGCTCGTATTGAGGCTGTATGAAGCCGTATGAAGGGAAACACAAGTGTTTTAGTGACTCTGCGAGTTTTTATCACTCGTCTTATGACTGTTGACATTCATTATGTCTTGCTTGAGAAGTTGTAGGTGTAGTGCCATGTGCTCTGCTGAATGGTAATACTGTGTTTTGTTTTGTTTTTTTTTGACTGAATGTAGCTGATTTGTTATCTGAATCATTCTTAACCTCCAGGGATTACCTTTATTACCTGTAGATTCCTTTGTAGGAATCTACAGAAGATTCATTAGATGCAGAAAAATACTTATCACTGTCGTTAATGAAGTTTTGGCATTTCATTTACAAACCTTTCCTCTTTCCAGAGATTTGCAGCAGGAAGTTCGACACAACTCTAGCTGTAATGACCAATAGCTAAAATTGTAGCTTATAAAGCAAACACTTTCCCAGTCAGGCTGGAACTTAAAACACTTGTATTTTAACCATGTAGTGGTGTCATGCTGAAGTGCAGGAATAGAGTTATGAGCCCTTCTGTGCATGGAGGGACTGAGTGCTCTGAAGAGCAGAGAGGGAGGAAGCTGAGATCCCAAGCTCCTAGCACATAGCATTTATAAAGTCAAAACTGTCTTCATAATTTCATAATTGTTGTTACTCTTTTACGCAGTGAATGTGTGAAAGGATATATATATATATATTTTTCCTTTTTCCCCTTTTCCTCATGATTTGACTTTATTATTTTCTTAGGGGGCAACTGCATTAAAAGAACATGAGACCACAAGCCTTGTTTGGGATTATTATTCTTGATCCTTACAGAAGTTTAGGGATGTAAAAAGGCAGACCAAGCCTTAGGAAAGCAGTGGGGTAGCTTCGTCGTTGGAGGATATTGGCTGGAAAGGGAGAGAATTTCTTTAACTTCTGTAACAGTTAAACTGAGTTAAATTGAAAGGGAGATGTAATTCTTATTTTATTGATACATTCAAAGCAGATAGTATTTGCCCTATAAAGAGATGGCCAGAGCTGCAAAAATTTTTTTTTTGATAAAACTATCAAGACATTCTTTTAGTTCACTAATAGTAATTAGTAATCCTGTCTCCTGTCTCTTAAGCAAAAAAATCAAAAAAAAAAAAGGGCAGTCTTTGGCTGGAGTTCAGCTTTTGCCTTTGGGAGGCTTCTGTGAGATGGGTACCTTGCCCAGAGCAGTGTGGTGGGTACCTTGCCCAGAGCAGCGTGGTAATGGTTCCTTTTCATCTTTGATGCCAACAGAGCTCGATTTCAAGGGAGGAAAAAAGCAAGTTTACTGAGATATTTTAGGTAATTGTATTTGCCCACAACAGTACCTTGGATTACAACTATATGTCTTTAAGTACGGTCTGCTATACAGGTGCCATAGGCTCCATCCTGAAAAACAAGAAGCCAGGGCTGGCCCAGTGCAGTTTATTGAGCTTAAGGTATAACAAAAATTTCAGCTATGTTGGGTAAATTTAGATAACTGAAGAGAGAAGCACAGGAAGATGACACAGTGACAGTTGTCCAGCATTGCAGCAGATACATTGTCTTTGATGTGCTTTAGACTGGTTTTGCAGCAGTAGCCTAAAAGAAGCCCAGACCTGAGGCATTAAGTTTATATGAAGAGTTTTTATAAAGTTTATTAAGTTTTATAGACTTTGTTACCTCATATTCCTTACTAATATTGCTTCTATTCCTGTTCAGACCAAGCCCTTGTAACCATTGCTAGTCTATGTTTCTTATGCCAAAAGCACCTGGTCACTTGTTCTACAGCACCATAGCCCGTATAAGATGCCTGACTAATTATATCCCACTAGGTACAATGGCATCAGTTGCCTGTGCATACGTCATATGGAAGAGCAAGCTTTTAAGGCCATTTAATTGAGACATCTCTTGGTAGAGTTTGGACATTTTGTAAATGTTGCCTGGGGTTTACAGGTAAAACTTAACTGCAATGCCGTCTCAACTGCTGCTATTTGAAGCTTATAATTTGTTTTAGCAGTGCTTTTTGATCATAATCTGAATTCCCTGCAGATTTGTGTATTTTTTTTTTCCCTTTAATGATTTTAGTAAGTTGAATGCTTACAAGTTTCAACCCAGGTTTTTGTGGTTTCATCCCAAGGAAGGGACAGAGGATGTGAACACGCTGCTGGCAATGGACTACAAAGTGGGTGCCAGCTGGCAACTAGATGGGTGAATTCCCCTGGCCTCGATCCTGTCAGCAGGTCACTCCTGGACCGGCCTGTGTTGCTGCTCGGGGCTCTTCACCGGAGCGGTGACCTGGGCTACAGGCCGCGCTGTGCGGGAGCTGATTCAGCCTGGTGTAGTGAGATGGGCTTTACTGAACAGCAGTTGGTCCCAAATGGCTCTCATACCTGAGATGCAGATTTTACTCTGTTTAGCGGGTAGCCACGGCTCTTCCGTGGGCTTTGACCTGTAAGTGCGCTCACACACGTAACCCCAGCTGCTCCGTCTGGCTGCTGCCTGCATCCCAGCCAGTGTTTCTGCAGTGCCTGCAGGTACCTGTCTGGCTGCCCAGCCTGCCCGTACGTTCAGCCCGTGACTGATCACTGACATGGTTCTTAGTGCGGGGCTAAAAACAGGCAGAGATTGGTTAGAAATGAAGGTACTTGAGCAGCTGTTGCAACGTCTTTGGCAGCTCTTTCCTGTAGGAAGCAATCTTTTACTGGCACCAGAAGATTGAATAAGGATCCCAGTAATATATGTGGGCAAAGAGGTGCTGAGAAAGTCTGGTTTGGTTTCATAGGTTGCTCTTCAGCAGCCAGGAAGCCTGTGAATTTGATGCTTGTGTGTCCTTCCTGGGAAGTACTGAGGAAGCCTGGTTTGAATGCAAAGGAGATCAGGTGGTTTCTTCTTTGTGTGACTCTACGGGTAACAGTTTTATACAGATTTCGACAACTTTATTGACAGATTTGGTAGAAATGTCTTCTCACTGAGAAGTGATCTGTTTTGAACTGCTGCTGGGTACTGCTTGAAGTGATCTGTTTTGAACAGTAGAGGATTAAGAGGAATGTGTTTTCACTCATGCTTTTCTTCTCATTTTATCTTTCCAGATGAACATAATGATGTACAGAAAAAGACCTTTACAAAATGGATAAACGCTCGTTTTTCCAAGGTAACATTACTTTGAAAACACTTCTGTATTTTTTTTTCTGATTCATCATTTGAAACAGTACTGCTAAAATATACTTCGCTGTTAATTTTGCAGAATGTTCCTAGTAAAATATGTGAAGATATGTAATGAAAAGCAGTGTATATAAAGCACTGTAATTTTTCTTCCTTCCTGTCTTTCCCTTTCCCCACACACCGAAACCCTTCCTCTTTCCTCAAAAGCAGAAAAATACTGCATTAGTGTCTTGTCTAACAACTCAAAATGAAAGATTTCATTTATTATTTTGTTAAAACGTGTAGTTATCTGTGTGATGGCGTCTGTTTGGTTTTCAGTCCTTACTTTATGCAGGTTTTTCTCAGTGTATTAGAGCAGATTCTGATCTGCAGTGTCTGTGTGTAATCTCAGTGCTGCTGAGTCAGCTCTGCTCACCCAGATATTCAAGCAGCCTCGAGCCACAGGTGTTGTCAGCTTGAGTCTTGACTGTAGAGTTTTGTATAACTGTAGGCTCATTCTGTATTTCCCTAGGCTTTTTTGCTGTGCATTTCTGGTCTTAATTCTCTTTCCTAATGTAGAACTTACTGAGGATACTGTTTTGGGAGGGGGAAGGAGATGGAAGATGCTGTAGTATGCTATTTAAAACTTGCATTTATGACACTTTGCTGGTGGCACATTGCCATAAGTGCTGTGGCTGTGGGAAGTTTCCTTGGTGTGCAGTCTGAACGTGCAGAGGAACCCAGGCCAGTACCAGAAGAAATGGATGTCTTTTCTATCCAGAATGGGGCTGAAAGTAGGATAAGGCAGTGACTGTGCGGTGGCTATGGAAGCTGCCTCTGGAAAGCGTTGCCCTTTGGAAGTTCTTGGTCAGCACAAGGAAGTTTTACTTTCCTTTCCTTCCTGTGCAATAGGACACCAGGCAATGCAAGGCTCGTGGCCTCGGTTGATTCATCTTGGCTTAGGTTGGTTTTGCTTGAAAGCTGATATTCCTTGTACTTTTGTCAAATATTCTTGGCTAGTCCCTCCTTCAGGAGAGGAGTGTGTGTATATGTAACTGCTCATTCTGCATGCTGCCTCCCATTGCTGCTGCATGGAAAATGGGGTAGAGAAGGAATAGACAGGGGGCGGATGAAGTAAAGAGTGAAAACTTGGTGAGAAAAACAGGCCTAAAAGTAGGAGGCATAAAGGTGGTATTATCAGAGAAATGACAGTGATACCTATAATATGCCATGTCACTCATTTATACAATAAATGACTTTATATTGAAATAGATTGAAATCTTTGTGTGTGTGTGTGTGTCTGTGTTTGGCCATCTGTGTGTAAAGTAGCTTTTCCTTTTATAGAAGGTATTCAACCCAAAACCTGCTCAATGCCTGGAATTCCCTGCCACAGGGTATATAGTCTGATGTTAGCTCGATTTGAAATAACTTGCTTAACTTCATGGCCCATTGAATTACCTGGAGCTGTACAAGCTGTGTTAATGATTGAAAAGACTTGGATTAAAGGATATACTCCCAACTAATGCACTTACACTTCTAACCTGAGCATGGCTACTTTGCCATGACAAGATCTAGATTTATGACAACTAACCTGTTCACATCTCATGGAAATTCCTGTTAGAAGTGAAGTTTCACCTTATTCAAGCTTTTACACATTTATCGAGTCATTCCAGTTGCTTAAAATTCCTTTTCTGTGAAGTAGCTCAATTCAGCTGTTTAGTGGGATATCTGATATGTGTTACAGAAAACAAAATATATGTACAGAATTACAGAATTCACTCTAAGATTTTTAATTGTTCTTCACATTAAGTATATTGTAGTGCACCTTGATTTGAATGTGTAAGTAAAAAAGGAATTAGCTGAGGCTCCATAAACTCTTGTATACAACCCTCCTAAAATTTTAGTTGTGTGTACACTCAAAATTGTTTGAACTTGATTTAAAGCAATTCAGTGTGGATTTACAAAGGATCTAGCAACTGAAATTTCTTGCCCTTTTCTTATCAGCAAATAGGTAGGTGAATAAAATGCAGTTAAGTTTTGAGTCTGCTGTGAGGCCCTGCTCTCTGCCTTGCACACTTAACTTGGTGAGCTATAAATTCTTGCTGTGGTTCATGGTATACAGCATCCAAAGTCATAAGTATGGAACACTTCAGCATACTTCTGTATTAAGCCACATGAAGTTTTCCCTTGTTTATACGCTTTTCTATTGCTCCGTTCACTCTAGTTTCAAGAGATAGATTTAGCACTTTTCCCTGTGATATAGCCCACCAATTATTGCTTCTAGTTGTACGGAGAGCTCAAGCTGAATGCTCTTCAAACACTATATTTTCTATCCTTTTTTCACTGAAGAAAGACTGAGACTGAAGAAAGTCTATTCAGTTTTCAAAGTCAAGAGGTCAAGAATGAAGAAGTGCTAGAATTAACATTCCTTACCCATATGTTTTGTTTATTAAGCTTTTTCTAAGCGATAAGAATTATACTGATTCTTCTACTGGATACTGGTTTCATTCACTCTTCAGAACTGATTATAATCAGTGAATTATTTGTCTTTTTTTCTGCTTGCTGAGTATATAGCCATATACTTTTTTTACTAAACATTACATTACTAGACCTTGTTCTAATGGTAAAGGCAGCATTTTTCTTCAAGCTTTCTTTGTAATAATACTTCTTGGATATAAGTGGTTTTGTTTTTCATACCATTTTGCAATCCAAGAATATAATCTTCTGTGTTTACAGCCACTGCAAATATAGGCTAATAACAGAGTAACCAACTTTTGAGTGCTCAATTAAAGCTTTTGTATGGATAGACTTTCCAGAGCGTTTGACCTTTCAGAAATATCTTAATACAATGCAGAGTTTTCACTGAGTCTTCATGTAGTTCAGAGGGCTCTTCTCCTCTGTGAATCCAAACAAACTGCCTAAAATATTTGATAGAATTTCAGATAGAACTTGATCAGCATAAAGAAGGGATTTTTAAAAAGGTGATACTTATGTCAGCTCGGAATGGAGTAAGTCAGTATCCCAGGAAAAAAGCAGAAAGTCTGTTTGATATGAACAGATACAGTATTTCTATACACAGGCAAAAGGGGATTGAGCAAAGCTTTTCCACAACCAACTATAACTTTGACAGTCCTAGTCTATCTGTCCATTCTTTTCCCCTTTCCTTATCTATTATCTACTGACTTTCTTCACTTTTACAGGATTTAACCTTGTATGAACAGTTTGCATGTCTTTGTCTAAGCAATCCTAGTCTCACCCTTTCCTTATCTCCTTCTAAGAACTGGTCTGTGCTGTCTTTCACATTGGCCTTTTCCAGCCATTTCCAAGCTTGCTTCCATCCTGGGTGCTCTGCTCCTCTGCTGTTCCCGCGCTCAGCAGGGTGGGCGCAGGGGCGGTTCAGGCACAGAGCTCCTTCCTCTTGGGGCAAATCCATGGAGCAGCCCTGAGTGGTGCTGTCACCGCAGGGAAAACCGTCCCATCTGGCGGGGGCCAACCAGGGCACACTCTGTTCTGCAGAGACTCACGTCTTCATCACCTTTGGGAAGTTGTATTTTTATGTGATAACTGCATAGTCCTATCTAATTTTCTAGGTAGTATGAGGTACCCATTTATTTCCCCCAGCATTTGCTCCTTTTCTCTTGTATTCATTTCCTCTAATTTTGTTCTATCGTACTGTAAATGTCAGATCCTGTCCTGCTGAAGACATTTTGCCACTGCATTGCTAACTCTTCACAAATCTGTTAGATCTCTGTAATCATCTTGAATGGGCCTGTTTTTGTCCTTAATTTCACATGACCTGGGATACCTGAAGCTATTTTCTGGGCAGGATAATTAGGGAATTTCATATGTTAATCATGCAAGAAGAGAGCAAAAATAACTTTATAATTTTATCTATCCAAGGAGACATCATCTAAGATGCTCCACAATGTTTTTCTCCAGTTCAGTCTTGGAGTGCCATGAGCACTTGTGTTCTGTAGCATAATTCTTCTATCTTCCATTCTTTAAATTAAACAGTAAAATATAGCCTCACTCAGAGACATTGCCAGAGGTTATAAAATAATTGGCATTAACCTGAGGAACAACCTGTATGGAAGAGGATTTGTTTGAGCTGACCAAAGGCCTTGAAAAAATCCATTTGTTTGCAATCTGATTTTTTATTTCTTATCTAGGTTACTTAGCTCTTAGAAGAGCTCAAATAGTACATGAGTTAGCCAAGACACTGAAAAGTAAATTTCTTCTGTTTTCATAGGTTATGAGATAGAACGAGATAACTAATATATATCATCAGAGTAAAAATACAGTGCAGTTCATGATCTTTCCTGGATTTAGATGCAACATGACAACTGCCAGTTTTCTGTCATTTCCCTCCCTTTCCCTGCCTTTGGATTCTTCTCTTGGAACAGAGCACAGGCAGCAAAGCCTGGAGAGGAAGTAGGGACTGTAATCACTCATTTTAATTGGTTCTCTGGGCTCCAAATAAGACAACTGGCTTCTGATTCCTGGTCTCAGCTGGTACCATTCTAGGTGGCTGGGTGGGAGGTGACCCCCTCAGTGCTGCTACTGAGAACTCATTCATGCCCGTGGCTGAGCTTACCACTGTGCCTCGGGGATGAATCTTCCTTCCCACCCTGTTTGTCCATATGGCATTTTAAATAGCTGTTTGTTTGCTTGTAATTATTTTTAAGTACTGGTAGTGATATTTAACTCTGTCTATAAGGTACTGTTCTCCTGTGAATTTCTTTTACTTCTTGTAATGTGAGGTTTTTAGTTTTGGTACTAGTGTTGTGTACTGATTTCACAAGTACTGAGGCATGTGCAGCAAATACAAGACGTAATAGGGCATGTTCAGTTACTGGCTAAACTGCAACCTGGAAAATGTGTTTTATTTCTGTATGCGGTTCTATAATTCTGCCATGTAAATGGAAGGAAAATGGAGAGGAAAAAAATGTAGTTTTGACATTTTAATAATATTTCCGTAAGCTGTGATTATGGTCTGAAATTGGGAATTGGCAAGTTCAGTTTCTATTTATTGATGTAGTTGTTTACTTTGTTCGGTGACCTTTTTGCTTTCTGAATTGTTTCCCACATTGAGTTCCCATGTCCTGATCTCACGATGTAGTATCACATGGCATGTTTCTTAATTTGTATTGGTCACGATCAACTGCAGCTCTTGCTGTTTGTGTTTGTAACTAAGTTTAAAGTCAGTAGGTGGTTGCCATGAATTCTTAGGAAAGTATTTTGATGTGACAAGTGGTTCGTGTTCTAGTTTAAATGCCCAAGTTGCTGGGTATTTCTCCATTGTCAAGAAAGGAGGAAGTGATCTTTGCATTCCTACAGCCATTCGGACCTATTTAATGAGCATCTTATTAGGCATTGAGTTACTTCTCAATCAAAATTAGTAACTCTGACCTCATGTAAATGACACCGAAAGATCAGGGAAATCCGATGGAAAATTCAGGCCTCCTGCTTTGTGCATCCTTTCAGGGTGTCTTGGTATTTTTGAGATGAGAGATGATCTACAGGGAATTAGGAGTTTTCTCAGAGCTGCTTTAAACAGGCAGGACTTATGTGCAGAACTCCTGCTTCAGTAGCTATTGATGATCTATTGATGATGATGATTGATGATCTATAAGCTATTGAGGTTGCCTTATACACTTGGCATGAACCTCTTTGCTGAGTGCATTCGTGTGGAAAGGGCTTTTCATCCTGGTTTTCATGTTGTTGCTAGGAGGTCTGAATCAGTATCACTGTAAAGGGTTTAGATTTGCCTCTCTTCTATTGCTTTGCACTAGTATCCTTGACATTCATTTACTGCAAAAGAGCTAGTTCCAGTAGCACACCTTCAATGACCCATGATTTGAAGAACATATAAATTCTCTGCTGCAGGTAACTATGATGACATAAGAGAAAATGCGTATATTTCTAGTTACAAAGTTCAGTGTCTGTCCAGTTGCTTAAGTTAATGATTAGCTTTGTATATAATCTCATATTGAAGAACAATATGTCATCAGCAGTTGTGATAAAATGCTAAAGCAAATAACACTTACGTTACACATTAGTTGTGTAATATGGCTAACAACAAGTTAACCATGAGTCAGCAATGTGCCCTCGTGGCCAAGAAGGCCAGTGGGCTCCTGGCCTGCATCAGGAGGAGCGTTGACAGCAGGTCAAGGGAGGGGATTAGTTCTGGTGAGGCTGCACCTGGAGTAGTGTGCAGTGCTGGGCTCCCCAGCACAAGAAGGGCATGGAGCTTCTAGAGAGGGTCCAGTGGAGAGTGACAAAGATGATTAAGGGACTGGAGCATCTATCGTATGAGGAAAGGCTAAGCAAGCAGGGCCTGTTTGGTCTGGAGAACAGAAGATTGAGAGGGGATCTGATCAACATGTATAAATATGAGGGGAGGATGTAAAGAGGATGGGGCCAAACTCTTGGTGGTGACCAGTGACAGGACAAGGGGCAGTGGGTACAAGTTGAAACACAGGAAGTTTCATCTGCATGTGAGTGAGGAAGAACTTTCCTGTGAGGGTGTCAGAGTGCTGGAACAGGCTGCCCAGAGAGGCTGTGGAGTCTCCTTCTCTGGAGATCTTCCAAACCCGCCTGGATGCCACCCTGTGCCACACGCTCTGGGTGTCCCTGCTGGAGCAGGGCGGGTTGGACTTGATGATCTCTAGAGGTCCCTTCCAGCCTCAACCACTCTGTGATTCTGTGAATGTCTTGAAAGCAGTATTCAGAAAATGAGGCTACCTTTTATTGAGAATGGCTCCTTAGTTCTTTGATTCCACTAAATTTGTTATAGTTTCACATAAATAATAAAGGTAAGATCATTCTACTGTGAAACATAGTCAAAGAAGAGCGTTACCTTGCCGTTGTGCATTTTTTGATATTTTAAAAGAGAAATTGTAAATGTTGATGGCTTTATCTTTGAGCTGTTAGTAGTAAAGACTGACTTTGTAAAGCAAATCTTGGACAGATTTGTTCATATCTTCCTATATTTCCTGGCAAGAAGAGGGAATGCTTTCTCCCCAGTCATGTGGGTTGGCCTGGATGACCCGTTCTCTGCAATTCCGTCACACGGCAGGTAGTCCTAGATACGTGTAAGAAAGGATGAGTCACCGTCTCAAGCCTGGCAAGGGTGGCTGGGCTGCAAGGCGGTCACTGGGCACGCGGAGTGAGCGCAGGGCGCGCGCTCCTTCCTGCAGCGCTGCAGCTGCCTGGCTGATATGCGCCAAGCTGCTGCATGTCCAGTTGGTCATCTCACTGCTACAGCCAGCATCTTGGCTCCACCTCGGAGGTATCTGAGACGCTGCTGCCGCTGCCCTCTGAGACACAAAGCAACACAAGCTGTGTGTAGTGCCGGGCATAGCTAGCAAAGGGTCTCAGTGCCTTCCCCTCTCCTTACGTAGCTCAAGCTGACACTGGAATGTTTGGAATAAACGTGGTGGTGCTTGGAGCCCTGCCATGGGTAATGCGTGTGACCTCAGGCGAGATTGCAAGAGTCCAGGGAGTGCTGTTCCCAGATTACCTGTGTGTTTCTTTTCTTTTTTCTTTTTTTTTCCCTGTCTCCTCCTCTCTGCCTTACTTTCTCTTTCCTTTCTCCCCTCTTCCTCTTTCCCTTTAAGCTTGTCCCTGTTCAAGCAACTTGACTCTTCTTGGTGTCAGTGCCAGTTTAAAGCACTTGGGAACCAACACAGCCTTTTTCTGCTAAGTCTGTTAATTATGTTCTTTTCTTTTGCCTGTCTTATCAAGCCCTTGTCTCTGCTGCAGAAACTGCCTACAGTTTTGCTGGCAAGGCCCCCTGGGGCAGGCTAAGTGAAAGGGGTTTCCTGCCAGTGTTGTGTTGCTGTCATTGCTGACATAAACCAAGCTAAGAAAAACTTTCTTCTGCTGACTGATCTAAGTGCTCAGTGAGGGTGTGTGTGAATAGCTTACAGCCCAAACCAGCACAGTTCTGGTACTCAGAGTGCCCTTGACTATCTCCTACACTACTGTCTTTGTAGTGTAAACTGCACCCTATTTTGTCTTTGAGAAAGGACCCATTATCTAGCTTGTATTTGCTTAGCACAGTGTGGGATGGTTCTCTGAGTACTTAACAACATTAACCATGACTAGCAATTTGCCCTTGCTCAAGGGCTTGGTGTGGTTTGTCACTGCCGCTCTTACAAAGCGAGTACTTAAGTTTCTTGACCTGTCATGTTCAGTGATGGAATGCTTCTCCGCGTGGCCTGTTGGCAGAGGCTGAACTGCCTGGCACTTTATAGTGTTTAGGCATGTAGAAAGTGAGTAAAATAGTTAGCTCTGAAAAGGCGAGATTTAGATTACCTTGACTCTAGAGATGCACTTATTTTATATAGTACAGATATGTGCCTGAGGGTGTATGTATGTGTGCAAGCTGAAAGTATGCTTGGGAAGCATAATAGTGATTTAAGGTGTTTACCCATGATATGAGGTGCGATTCAGTCTGTTAAACTGGTTGGAAATCTTTCCATTTACTTACTGGGCTGGGCTTGGGTTAGGCTAGGAGGCCTAGGAAGAGGGGTTCAGGCTGTGCCGTGGTTCCCTCCCTGCTCTGAGCTCTCTCCACACAGCCCCAGTCCCAGCTGGCTCTGCTCTAGGTCCTGCTTGTGAGGAAATGCAGTAGCTGCAATGTGGCTGTATCCCTTTTCCCATAAGGAGATGGCAGTGATCCCAGCAGCGTGTCCCAGTGCTGGGCAATGCGTGGGTACAGGAGAGGCAGCGTTTAGCTGTCTACTGGCATGGCCCAAAGCTGTGCCTTGTCTTCTCTAGGGAAATGACTTCATGGAAGCATCTCTTGGAACCTTTTTTTAGATATGTAAAATGTCAGCCCATCTCCTTCCCAAGCTTGGTAACATTTATGAATCATACAGCTGTCAGAAACTGAGATATGCAGCTGTCCTTCCTGGAAAAGGAAGGAAAAAGACTTCCTGAAGCACATGGGGCTGCCGCCCAACTGCATCAGAGGAGAAGGGACTGCAGCGTAAAGTAGAGCTGGGAGCAGCGCTAGTCCTGGTTCCAGGCAGGGCCTCTGGGTTGCAGCTCACGTGTGGAAACGTGCCTGGGAGTGAGGGGAATGAGCGCATGGGAGGCACAGTGACCGAGCAGCCTCCGCTGCTGTCACGGCTGCGGCTTCAGCTGCCGTGGGGCTGCTGCGCATAGGTCCCTGGTCCCTCCAGAGGGGAGCAGGAGCCTGCGGAGCGATGCTGAAGGTAGGGATGGGGCGGTGAGGTAGGTGCTGCACACCCCCCTTAGTCTCCTTGTGCTTGGAGGAATCTTTTACGTGAACTGACCTCAGTCCCATAGATAGTGTTTTTCTATATATTAATCCACTAGATACGGAGGTTTCTAACACTGCTCTATATTTGTTTTGAGGATAATGGATACTGTAGTAATCTGAAAATGAGTAGCTTAGACTGCTGAAATAATTTAATACTCTTCTGATGACTCTTTAAACTGGCAGAAAGATGAGATGCTCTGATGGTCAGTAAAATGAGAAACCATTCTCTTGAGAAAGGGAATCTGAATTATTTCTGTCATCACAGTGGGGTACATTTCTCACGACTGGAATATACCATGACCTAACCAAGTGAAGGACTGAAAGCAGGAAATCTTACAGTTTATTTTTATGCATGTGAATTGAGTAGAAGGGGAATGAAGAAAGAAGACTGGATACCCACAACTCCTCTTGGTGTCCTGTGTTACGTGTGAGCCATCTCTCTGCTTTTTCAGTAAAATATGTAGATGAAGCATTTAACTCTATAACTAAAAAAAAGGTTAAGTGTAATATCTGTTACAGAATCACAGTATGAATGATGTTGGATGGAACCTTTTAGTCCCCGTGCACACGCAGGGTCACCTGGAACACATGTTGCGCAGGATTGAATCTGGGTAGTTTTGGAAGGTCTCCAACAAAGGAGACGCCACAACCTCTCTGGGCAACCTGCTCCAGTGCTCCGTCATCCTTGCTGTCAAGCTTTTCCTCATTCAGATAAAACTTCTTGTACTTTCATTTGTGGCTGTTGCCTCTTGTCCTGTTGTTGGCCACCACTGAAACGAGGCTAGTCCCATCCTCTTGACACCCTCCCTTAAGGTATTTTTACACATTGATCTGATCCTCTCTCAGTCTTCTCTTCTCTAGACTGAACAGACCCAGGTCTCTCAGCCTCTCCCCATAGGAGAGATACCCCAGGCCCTTGATCATTGTTGTGCCCCCACGCTGGCCTCTCTCCAGTAGCTCCATGTCCCTCTTGCACTGCAGAGCCCAGGCCTGGGTGCACACTGCACATGTGCCCTCCCCAGGGCTGAGCAGAGGGGCAGGATCCCCTGCCTTGCCCTGCTGGCTCACCACTGGGAGCTACCACTGGCCTTCTTGCGCACCAGGACACACTGGTGGCCCATGGTCAGTTTGTAGTNCTGGCAACGTTGCCTGATGCTCAGCACTGGGAGCTACCACTGGCCTTCTTGGGCACCAGGACACATTGGTGGCCCGTGGTCAGTTTGTAGTCCACCAGGACTACCAGGTCCTTCTCTGCAGAGCTGCTCTCCAGCACCTTGACCCTTCCCACCTGTCCTAGTACAGGGAGTTATTCCTCCCCAGGCGCAGGACCCTGCCCTTGCCTATCTTAACTCTCAGGAAGTTCCTCTGCACCATCTCTCCAGCGCCCTGTGAATGGCAGCACAGCCCTCCCGTGCGTCAGCCAGTCCTCCCTGTTTTGTTGAGGGGGAGCTCTGAGCCTTCATCCACGGCAGTGATGAATGAATGGAGCAGGATGGGACCCAGTAGTGTCCCATGGGGGACACTGCTAGGCACTGTTCGAACTAGACCCCACTGCTGCTGGCAGGTCACTGAGCTCAGCTCTTCTGACACCTCTCAATCCACTTCACTGTCCACTCATCTGACACACACGTCCTGAGCTTGCCTATGACCATGGCTTGGGAGAGAGTGTCAGAAGTCTTACTGAAGCCAAGATTGCCACATCCACTGCTCTCCCTTTATGCAGCCTGTCATTCCATCATAGAAGACTATCAGATTAGTCAACCAAGGCTTGGGGAATCCAGGCTGACTACTCCGATCACTTTCTTGCTCTTCACGTGCTTAGAGATGGCATCCAGGGTGAGCTGTTCCACCACCTTTCCAGGGATGGAGGTGAGGCTGACCAGTCTGTAGTTGCCTGGGTCTTCCTTCTTGCTGTTTTTGGAGAGTGGCGTGACATTGCATTTCTTCTGGTCCTCTTACACCTCTCCTGTTCTCCATGGCCTTTCAAAGATGATGAGGATGACCTAGCAATAACATCCACCAGCTCCTTCAGCGCTTGGGTGTCAAATTTGTCTAAATCTTCCCTAACTCAGTCCTCCTTGCCTGGGGGAAAGTCTTCCATTCTCCAGCCTACCTCTTGTGTCTACAGGGTTTGGGATTCCTTAGGGCTGGCCTTAGCAGTAAAGACTGAAATAAGTCACTTGGCCTCTCACCAAGGCACGTGAAATCCACAGGCTCTTGGTGTGGAAGTTATTCTCCTTGCTCTGTTGCTTTGTGGATGTTTTATACCATGAACTGTGCAAGAAGTTTCCTTGGATATTTCCTTATATATTCCTGCTGTCCTGCCCCAGCATGTTTTTAAGCTTTGACTTAAGCCTGGTCCCTTGTGATGCTTGGAAGGTAATAGTTCCACTTAGAAAGTGGCAATATGTAATGTCAGGATATAATCAAATACTGGAATTTAATATCTCTATACTGCATGTGAAAACTCTGTGTGTGTGTGCAAATAAATGTATGACTTGTGAAAGGGGTGGGAGAGTAACTTTGTGAAATTAATTTAATATCAAAAACTGGGACTGTCATCTGTATAGTCTTAAAAAATCACCTAAGGTCATTCTTACAGCTATTCATTTAGCAGGTCTCTTTTGAAATGCTGGGTTAAGGTTAGGTTTGTGTCTGTGCAGCAGTCTGAAATGCTGCTCTAAAGCTCTGATTTGGTATAAATGCTTTTACTGGTATCAAATCTTTTTAATAGCTCCTGGTTTTCACTAAATTTGATGCTTAAAAGAAACAACCGGTATGAGGCTCAGAGGCAGGCAGCTCCTTGCCAGAAGTGGGTTTCTGTGAGCTCTTTATTTCGTTAGTCAGAGTTTGGACAATAGTAATGATGTCTGGGAGAAGGGAGGTAAGAGAAGATTTATGTGACCTGATTCAGGTCACGTGGGGACTTTGACAGCCTTCTTTTTGGAGAGCAATGTTACAAAACCGAGGTGGTAAAATACGGTAGCATTAGAGTTTAGGAACTTTTAATTTTTTCTCCTCAAATTGGCACATCCTTGGGACGCTCAAAGCAGCAGCTGAATCGATGCACTGGCAGCCAGCAGGTGATTATACTGAAGAAAATGCCCTTGTGCAGCTGCTGGCTGCCTGTATGCTTTTCTACCACTAATGCTTTCTAGTGTTAACTTTTCCTATGTTAACTTTCTTGGAGGTCAGGAAGAAGTAAGATTAAAAGAGAAGGTGGAAGGTTAACATTATGTGCTATCAGGTACCCCTACTCTTGTTCAGGGTCCCTCCACCCACAAAGAAAATTAATATTAGAAGTATATAATTCAGAGAAAATGCTTTTTCAAAATATTTTGCACATTTTTATCTCCCAGCTTTTGTAGAAAAGCAGCAGCTCCTTACTCAGAGCTCAGTTCAGAGTTCCGTTTTTTACAATATTTTTTATTTTTTTTTTATCCAAGGTTCTGTCCAAGGTTCTTCTAGATGTAACTGGACCACAGCACACTTTCTGTAACAGGTCTTTGGACCGGTGGAATTCTGTTCTTCTCCTCCCTGACACATTAAAGCTGCTTTGCTGGTGGGGGTCAGGACAGGCATCCTTGGTGTCTTGGTGCTGGGCTGCCAATGCCCATCTGGGGAGGAATAAAGCCCTGGAGCTAGGAAAGGTGCCTCCAACCAATGTCCCTGATGCTTGGGTTTTGCTACACTGAATATGAGATGTAAAATAGCCTGAATTTTAAGAATAATGTAAAATAGTAGTAAAATGAAATATAAAAACAAAATGGAAAAAGTGCCTTTTTCAGAAAGGTTCTGCTTAAAGTTAATTTTATTAATGTTTTTTTCTTCTGCAGAGTGGGAAGCCCCCAGTTAAGGACATGTTCACAGATCTGAAAGATGGAAGGAAGCTTTTGGACCTTTTGGAGGGTCTGACAGGGAAACCTCTGGTAAGAGAAATATGTATTAATTGTATTCCCATCCATTAAAAAAATAAAAGGTTAAAAAAAGAAAAATGTTAACATACTGTTTAGTAAAGTGTGTAAAGCCAAAGGTGATATTCTTCTACTATACGTTATAAATAGTGCTTCTTTAGAGATCTGGTTCTAGATGATCTTGAGCAGTGACTTTTAGCCAGGTTCCTGTGGATTTTTTTCTAATAAACTCATGAAAGATCCCATTATATATATAATCTTCTATATAGATTTTTTAATTATGCATGCCTACATATAGTAGCTAATACAAAAATTTAGACTTCTACTGAAAAATCCTTTAAGATCAACAGATAGCAAAGGGTTGAAAAAAACTCTCTTTTAAGTCTTAAAGTGTGTGCAGAGCTGAAGACTCCCCCTCTGCTAATGTTCATGCCTCTTCAGTGAGACAGATTAGTCATGAAATAAGTTCTATGATTTGAGATTAAACTTTTTGCCACTTTTTACTTGCAGTTTGGTTCCTTACCTTTATAATGGAACTTTCAGCCATTTAAAGTTCTCATTCTGCAAGTAGAGATTTCACTAGTACTTGTAATTATTTGGGGTCTGATTTGAAACCATTAAAGATAATGGTAGTCTTTTGTTTTCTATTTTAGTTGATTACGAGGTTTCAGGCTCAGTTCTATATTCATGCAGTTAGGATGGTATTCTGCTGCTGAAATTAAATTGTGACAATTGAGGCAAATGGAGTGGCAGGTGTTGTCAAAGGTTGCAGGGTTTTTTTTTCTTTTCCATATGATACTAAGAGGTCAGGAAAGTCAGGAAGTTTAACTTCTTCCCAGGGCACAAAGATTTAACACACTTTTAATGCCAGAAAATGAAATTGCTACTTGTTCCCTATCAGGAGCCAAAAAATTTCAGCTACTTTGGCAAACACTGAAACCATTCAGATTATCCCAGGAGCTCCCACTATGCTGTTGTCTTGCCAGTCCTGCAGATTCTGGGAACAAAAGGGGTGAGCTTGCTTAAGAAGCACTGAAATGTGCTTTGAAATGGGCTGTGCCTTTAATTTAGGAATAGTTTTGTGAACAGTATTTATTTTGGTGTTTCTTTTGAAATTGCTTTGGGTGATCTTGTTTTAGTTTTGTTCTTATTTAAAATGAAATAAAAATCTAGACAAATCTCAGACAAATTCCCTGTTGTTTGCTGCACCAGTGATTTACCTTGATCTCTCAAGATCATTCTGTGATTTATTTTTTCTTCCTTTCCCCCCCAGCCTAAAGAACGAGGTTCCACAAGAGTACATGCCTTAAATAACGTCAACCGAGTGCTGCAAGTCTTGCATCAGAATAACGTGAGCATATTTTCCACAGCTCTTTGGGGTGGATTGATTAATTTATGTCTGTGTGTAAATGTGTTCATAGTGCAGAGAATAACGTGAACTTCAGCGCCTACAATGAGAATTATGTGAGATGGTGAAAACTGAAAATAGTTTTTACCTACCTTGTGTTAAAAGTCAATGTCTGGCAGTTTTGTGAAATCAAACTTGTAGATTATTGCTGCTATAACTAAGCTGTAGTGTTGGTGTTTTGTGTGTACGTGTGTTTTTTTTTCCTCCTGAAATTTGTTTAGCTTCATAGGCAAATCTGTGTAGATAGTTTCAGTTTTTAAGAAACTCACTTGAAACTCTATTCGGTGTAGCTCATGAACATGGCGGGAGAAATAGCTCATTTCCAGTGACAATGTAGGATTTGTGCAAAAATCTGTAAGGGCATGGCAAGTTTTGCAGCTCTGTTTTTCATGGTGTGCTTTCCAAATTCCCTGGGATCTTTTCATCTCTCCATTAAGATGTCAGTTGTGTGTCCAGTCTCTACTATGTGCCATGCCTAGCTGGTAACTTAGGCAATTGATTGGAAAATATTCCTTTAGAATTAATGAGAATAATTATTTAATTTCCCCGCCCCCAGTGCCTTGAAATTAGCTACCCTGTTGTAAAGTTTTGTTCCCTTCACAATTTCTAAGAAGCATAGGTCTCTATAATTGGAATTTCCATATGCAAGTGGCATATCTCTAAAATAATTTAAGAGTAAAACTCTGGCAATAAAATGCATTAAAATGAGCTTGTTTAATGCACATATTTGCATAAACTACTAATTGATATGAAAATGCTAAGTAAAACTGCCTTTACCCTTCCATGTTTTAACAGTGTTTCCCCCTGCCCCTTCCGTACTGTAGATATTGATTGCATTTTCTAAGTGTGTCTTCCCAGCTTGAAACTGATTTATTATATGAAAATAATAAGATGATGTTGAAGTACAATAATTTATCAGTCTGTCCTTAAGTAAGCAGGATTTAGGGTTCTAGAAACGGAAGAGTGAGGTTACTAAGCAGAAGGTTAAGATCACATGTACGGTTTATACCTACTGCTTATCCACTGAGGAGCAGTTATTCTGTTGTTAGAGAGCTTGTAGTCTGTACAGTACTTGAGAGAGAATTTATCAAAGGGTGCTTAAATGTGTATTGCAAGGAACAGGCAAGGCTACAGTGTAGGCTTTGAACTGATTGAGTGACCTTACCCATTTGATGAGCAGAATGATTCTATTTATTAAGATTCCACTTTTCCTAGCTTAAGCATTAAGAAAGAAAATTCCACTGGAAATCATGCTATATGTGCCAATTTTCCAGTCTACTCTCAGCTCTCTTTTGTCAGTTTCCTTTGATTAAGTAAGTCTTAATAGTCCACTGACCATCATAGTGGCTTGCTGGTTGTGTGTGGCAAAGTATTGGTTTAATTTTTAATCAGTAAAATACAAAAGTGGGCATAAAAAAGTCCCACGATGTCTGTGGTTTGTACAGAGAAGTGCATTCCTTGTAGTAATAACAAGACTCGTATTAGAAACCATTGTGTTTCTCAGAAAAGCTTTGCTTTTGTTGCAGGTAGACAAAAGCTCCTGCAATGTAATTGCTTCCTTTCTGTTCCCTTGAGCTTTAGCCCTGCTTTCTGCTTCTTGCCTTCTAGAATGCTTTCCAGGAAGGTTGTTTAACCGTAGGCATTGGTGATTCTCTGGCACTTTTTTTTGTCTATTAAATTTGCAAGTGTTTGGATCAAGCGTCTACCCAGTACTTGGAAGAGGATTATAATAGTATAGTATTAATATAACATAATTAGAATAGATTGTGGTCTAACTGCTCTAGAAATTGAGAGAGGACAGTCGTCAAATCCACAGCCTTCCTTAGCACCTTGAAGTGCAGTTGTGACTGTGGGAATCTCTGTGACACGACTGTGATTCGGTTCTCATAACCAAGGTACCCGTGTGGCACCAGGAAGTTGTCTAGGTGCTGTCTGAAATGGGTGCCCTCCATGACTGGAAAAACACACACCTGTGCACTGCTATATTTTATTTACCAGAAAGCTCTCCTAAAGCAGGATGAAACTTCATTTGCTCCTGCTGATTCTGCAACTTAGCAGTGTGCGGCGCGCGTTCTGCTCCGTGTGCACGGCTATACGGGCACCGGCCCGCGGGGAAGGCCAGTGCTGCACACAGGAGGCACCTGTGCCAGCCCCCCTCCCACAGGCACGGCTGCTCCAGGGCTCCTCCAGCTGGGAGTGGGAGCCTCTTCCTCTCTGAATGAAGAGCAGGTTCTCTGCAGACTCAGAGCCCGCAGGAGCCCTGGGGGAGCATCTCCTGTGCGCACTCCAGGCTTCTCTGCCTCGTGATGAGTGCTTCCTGCAGGACTGGGTTGTCTCTTCTGCCTGCTTGCATAGCAAAGTTTAATGTCTCTGCTGCTTCTCTTTTTCTTTTCAATTTAATTTCATGATTTCTAGTGATCTCACTTAGAATGTCGAAGGGCTAATGTGTGCTTGTTGGTATATAGAAAACTTGAAATTTTTAATTTTCCCTTGACCTTTTAGTCCTCTTGTGTAAACTTGTGTCTCATTTGGATGCTGGTTCATGTAAGGGACAGACCTATTTTTAGTTATGGAATTTTTTGTGTTTCCGTGACATCTCTGAGACACTTTAGTCATGACTGTTTCTTAAAAAGGGACAGCAGTGCCTTCGCATTTGCATGAGTTTTGCCTGCTGGTACATATCTGCACAGTGAAAAAGAGGGTTAAACTTTTCTAGTGCAGCATCTTTTTTTTTTTTTTTTTTTCCAGACATTTCATTTGTAGTGGTGTTTAAGGAGTTGTCATGGCAAATTAAGATAGACAGTGCTCTATTGTAATATCAGCTTCGCTCTTTTTATCTAATTATTTGATAATTTGTGACTGGACTTCTAGGGACATGGGGTGGAGTTGCATCTTGAGAATATGTTTGACATAAAGTTGATTTAACATTTCCAGGTGGAGTTGGTGAACATTGGAGGAACTGACATCGTTGATGGGAATCACAAGCTGACACTGGGATTGCTATGGAGCATTATTTTGCATTGGCAGGTGAGAAGGCTCTTGTGAAATCCCTTCTAGGAATCACGTCCATTGATCTTCAGGAATTCTCACAGAACTTCCTGTTGTGTTTTTTTTTTTGTTTGTTTGTTTGTTTTTTCTTTCGAGTGGAAAGTACTGCTTCTATTTTGAGCTGGTAAATAAGAGCAGGCCAGTGTTTGGTTTCCGATCTCTGTCTGTTGGCTGCATCCCACAGTGTGGCTCCTGGTTATGTGCTTAGTTGTACCCAGGTACTCAGGTCAGTTCCTAGTACTGGGAAAACTTTCAGGCTAAAACATGTTTATACTCCTTCCTCAAGATTTTAAGCATTTCTTTTTGCGTGTGTTTTTTAGTATCTCTGTAGCAATGCTGGGCTTGCTTCTCATTCGTTGTTCCGCAGATTTGTTTTTCAGCCTTGTAGGTTGTAGATTGAATTCTTCCCAATTTATCCATGTATGTGAGGGGATTACTGAGTTCACTTGGGGCAGCTTGAGTGGATGCTTAGGCATGGTGCTCCAACAGCAAGCTTCCAAACACTGTTCTTGCAGAAAACCGTATGTGTGTCCTCTTGTTAAGGTATTCTTACTTGGTGGACCCCCCCCAGCATGAGGTAGCGGGGCATATTACCCCCTATATGTAGCTTAGGTAGCCCTAAGGAAGAGGGGAGGTCTGTGGCTTATGAGTAATGTGAGAATTATTTATTTAATGTATTAGATGGAGCATTATTGGTTCTTGTAATCAGGAGAATGCAAAGAACTGTTTGTTCTGTCCCCAAATTTCATGTGAGGAGTGAAAGATTGGCTCATAGCTCTTCATAGTAAAGAGCTTTTCTGGATTTGCGAAACAGCTTGGTTGAAAGGTGTGGACAAAAAGTGGAAAATATATCTGTAAGCTGCAGTCGCTTCTGTTCTGCAGGTGAAGGATGTAATGAAGAACATCATGTCAGATCTGCAGCAGACCAATAGTGAGAAAATCCTGCTGAGCTGGGTTCGGCAGTGCACAAGGCCTTACAGCCAAGTCAATGTTCTCAACTTCACCACAAGCTGGGCAGACGGACTTGCTTTTAATGCTGTTGTCCACAGGCACAGGTGGGTGACAAATGTTGGCTTATCTTGCACCTAACGAAATGAGCAGCTTTTTCTCTGTATCTTCATGCTTGAACACTTGACAATCTCTGTTGTTTCAGTGATTCATTTTTGTTGTGGTAGCAGCAATGGAGAAGTATTTGCTAGAGTAGCAGTTCCTTGAAGATGACAGTCAAGCGTAACTGCGTTCCTACATGTACACATGCACACACACTCACTACCTGAGGCTGATTTAAATCCCACTTAGTATGCATTGAACAGCAAGTATGATGAATGGATCCTTGGGGATGTGTTGACCATCTCCTTCCACCATACATTCCTTTCCGCTTCCTCCTGACCTCTCACTTCTGAAAAGGGAAAGATACCCACATCACTTTAGTATGGACATGAGGGAGGCTTCAGAAAGAATATATATATCAAAGACAGGCCCTGTAGCTCTTGTTTTTTGACTGTATATTGCCTGAAAGACAGCATATTAGCTCTTTCGGGAGATCGTGCTTTGTGTTCAACACTGCAAAGAAGAATTAAAGGTTAATAGGATAGTTAAAGGATAATAGGATATTTCAGATATTTGTAGTCTATTTGGTTGGTTGTTCCAGATACAAGCCAGGTTACAAGCTCATTATTTTCTTTGGGAAGATCTTCTGTGTCCTTCCTGGTTTAGGAGAACTCTTTGGCAGTCTAAAGGAATCATCATTACAGACTCCTGTGAAGCTTGCATGCCTTTTCTTCCACCCTCTCCCCCTGCTTTTTTCCCTTGGGACATGCTTCAGGGCAATCCATGGGCATACCTCAAACAGAGTCAGCTCCTTGCTTTGCAAGGTTGTTGCTCACCCTAATTGACCATTTTAATATGTTAATGGCATGATAATGTATGGAATTTAACCAGGCCTCCTGGCCATGAGGTGGCTGCCATATTAAATGCTGTACATCATACAGAATATACATACCCAGAAGCACAGTGTGTTTTTACCCAGCAGATACAGAAGAGGGGACGCTGGCTTTGAGCCTGCTCTGCCTGCTCTAGAGCCGCTGCGGAGTCTGTGCTGCTCTGGCACCCACGGCGTCCCCGCGGGGCTCGCGGGCTGCAGCACAGCTCTGCCCTGCCACCTCCGAGTGCCTTCCTGCTGGGAGCTGCCTCCTGTCAGCCCGTGTGAGCGCCCACGGAGCACCCATGGCTCCCTAAAGGGTCCCGTAGTTACCCGGCATGCTGCTGGTCAGAGCCTTTGCTTCCCTCTTGTGTGCTCCCACTCTTTCTCGTTCTCCCTCCTGTCCCCACAGCTCCTGCCCTTCGGCCGTGCAGCTCCCCGAGGAGGCAGCAGCTCCCAGTGCATGATGCTGCAGAGTGTTGCAGCTGCCTGCCCTTTGGGATGCAGTCTGCTGTCCCTAAGGAGCAGTCTTTTGCCAGGGAAGCCCCTTTTTGCCATTTTTCTGAGGAATCTTGAGCTGGCTTTGAGTGCAAGTCAGTTTGAAAAGGGAAGTTTTTAGAGGCAAGGCACTTCAGAACTATAGTAACTTTGTAATGCTTGCAGTACTTAACATTTTATGAGGTAATGCGACATTTAACATTTCATTGTGTTGGTCTCTTTCCTAATATTAGCTCAGCTCATCATTAAACTGAATGCTGTTCTTTAATACAGTTTTCTTACTTTTGGGTAATAACCTAGACTGCATTTTGTTAAAATTTGTATCATTGTGGCACTGTGTGAGTAGAGTGTACAGTATGTTTTTCAGATTAATAAATCTCTGTTAAAACTTTGAATCTGTGTGGTTTTCCTAATTGCTTTTTGCCTGGCATTAGAGTATTCCATTAGCTCATATTAGAATTTTTTTTTTTCTTTTTCTCTGTGCCCTCTTCCCTCTTCTTTTTTGGCTCTGCTTCTCAACCCCTGCTGTAACAGTTACGGCCTTCCTGTTTCAGAAAGTATAATGACTCGACAGATGTTAAAAGCTCAGGTCAATTTAAAAGCAAATTACACATTAAGGGAATTAAAGGCAAACCCAGCTTTTCCTCCCAAAGATCTATAAGAATACAAGATCAATGGTAATGATTTAATGAGAAGCCAGTGGAAAATCCGTTCAGTAACTCTGTGCTTTCTAGCTCTGCTCGTGCAGTGCGTACTGTGTAGCCGGGGTGCCCTAGGAAAGGACCTGCTTGCTGGCCCTGCATCCTGCTCCGTGTCCTGCTTCCCGCCTTAGATCTGCTGCCTGTTGGCTTGGGAAGCAGAACCGCACTGGAGATCTGATTTGGATACTCGTTAAGTTAGCTCCTTGCTCTGACTCCTGTCGTGGCTCACTCTGACACCTTGATTTTGGTGCTGGAGAAGGGCAGAGGCGCTGGATGAGCGGTGGGAGCAGGTGCTGTAAGTTCCTGAGCCACAGCATCGGCGTGCACTGAGGCCCTCCAGAAAGGGCCTTGTCCTTGCCTGGCAGCGTGTAGAAATGGCAGTGCGCTGAAAGGAGCGTCTGAGAAAACAGCTCCTGGAACTCATTTTAAGAGTAGTGTAGTCGCACTCATCTGCAGTTGTAGTTACATAGTATAAACACAATACATAGAATGAAAGAGGAGTATTGCTGTGAGCATGTGGTCATTAAGTCAGTTATTTGATTTGTGATTGCAAAATTCTCACTAGAAAGAAAATGCATATATTTCTATATATTTTTGCATATAAATACATATTTATATTTTATAAATATGCATATGTTCGTTTTACTTCACTTAGACAATTACCTTTATATCAATAGCTTCTAATTCTACAGATTTGTTTTGCTTACATTAAAACTGATTACTTTGCTGTGTTGTCTTTGCTTCTAGACCTGAGCTCTTCAGCTGGGATAAAGTTATAAAGATGCCCCCAGTTGAGAGACTGGAACATGCTTTCAGCATAGCCAAAAACCACTTGGGAATTGAAAAACTGTTGGATCCTGAAGGTATGATATAATTGTTTTTGCTTAATTAGAAATTTTGCTTTTGATCTATTTTGGAAAAAAAAAATGTTGGCATTTACTATGAATAAAAATTCCAGTAGTTTTGGGCAGTGATATTTTGTTTCAAGCTTATGAATTTAGGACAGAAAAAATATAAATTTTTAGTGTTAAAAGTAAGTGTGAGCAGGTGCTTGCTTTAGCTGCCTTAAAGTTAGGATTCAGATTGACTTACTGTTCAGAGGCAGTATACAGGAAGGTGCAGCTAGTACCCCGTAGGGTATTTTTTGTTTTGTTTTAATTACAAATGCCTGTGCTTTTTCAGATGAAGTAGAGCAGTGTGGAATGAGGTAGGTTAAGATCTCAACCTCCATTCTTGATATCTACTCTATAGCTGGGAGTATCTGGGGATTGATGTGCTTGCTGGGAAAATATATGGCCCCTTTCTAAAATCCTGCTTTGTCACTCTGCTTTGGAATGAGCCTCCAAAGATTCACTGTGTGAGAAGCTCTAAAACTACAGATTCACGCATCACCTCCTTAAAAATTATTGTCAGATGAATGGGTATAGTTCATAATCCTCCATGGCATGTGTAGCTGAGGTTGTGAAACACTCCATATTATAAACCAGAAAGTGTCCTGACCAGGGCTAGGAGTAAGAATAGAGCACCTGATGAAGTGTTTGTTTATGGAGGACACCATTCCAGAACTGCTTTTCTTCTTGGAGGGTGCTCGAGAGCAGTTTTTTCAAAATAGTGGTAATCTCTCAGCTTTGGACACGTAATAAAAAAAAAAATCTGATTTTTGATTTACTTTCCACAGTAACAATGATTTTATATTTCTTCAATTGCTTGTGGTGCTTTGAGCATCAGTTACTTCAATTGAATGTGACCTTTTAACTTAAAGCTTACAAGAAGTTAATTAACAGGACAACCAGTTGTTTCTACCAAAGTATATGAAATCTTAGCTGTGTTTTAGGTCGTGATTTAGAAAAGCAGTCTCTTGATTTAATATCCCCTACCCCATTTTATTTATTTATTTTGATGCAGATGTTGCTGTGCAGCTTCCAGACAAGAAGTCTATTATCATGTATTTAACCTCTTTGTTTGAGGTCCTTCCTAAGCAAGTCACCATGGAGGACATCCGTGAGGTAGAGACCCTTCCAAGGAGATATAAACAGGAATGTGAGGATGGAGAATTCAGTATGCAGCAGGTGTGTTTGTCATCAAATTTTGGCCAGCTTTTCCAGAGTTGTAATTTTAGCTGGTCTTCAGGCTTCTTAGCTTTATCTGCAACATACTTTCTATCATGTACAATACAGTCGGGAAGAAAAGCAAAGCCGTAGCACTTTCTTTGTGGTTGACTTCCGTGGTTTTATCTTTCTTTTCCTTTTCTTCTGATTCCTATTAAAAATCCTGTCCAAGGTAGAAATATCCCTCAGTTTTATGCTTCTTGCTTCAGCCTTTCTTTCTCATCTGTCTTGATGAGCTGCAGAGGGTGACCTAAAATCTTCAGCAGAGTTTGCAGTGCGGCTCTTAGGTTTGGCTGTTATTGTCACAGAAGCGGTAGAATTTCATTGCTTTTGCTGCTCTGTGATCCACTATTTCATTTAATAAGCACAATTAAAATTGTCTTTTCTATCGAGACTCTCTTTTTATTTAAAGTTAATTGGCAGTGTCTGCTGGGCCTTCCTGTTGAAAATGCACTTGCCAATTGGTTTTAATGTCATACGAAGTATTGAAAGGGATCTCGATTGTTCTATTTTTAGTACCATTGGGAAAGCATCTTCTTTGCATGTCTAAAGTGTCACTTTACTCTCTGCTGCCTAGGCTGTAGGACTTGAAGAGGAGCAAGGTGGTTCTAGAGCAGAGACTCCCAGTACTGTGACGGAGGTGGATATGGACTTGGATAGCTACCAAGTTGCTCTGGAGGAAGTCCTCACATGGTTGCTGTCTGCTGAGGATACGTTTCGGGAGCAGGAGGAAATATCTGATGATGTTGAGGAAGTCAAAGAACAATTTTCTACCCACGAAGTAAGATTTTTCCTGAAAATTCTTGCGGTTATGGGACAGGGGAGCATGGGGCTTGAAGCACTTCCATTTTATAGTTCCTGTTCAAAACCAGATATTCTGTTTCTTTTGTCTTACTTTTCCTAAATTAGAAGCACTTCTAACTCAATATTTTTCTGTTGGTAAATGATAGTTTCTTGAAGGTGAAGCACCTTTTTCAGAGAGTTTACAATGGAACGTGTTTTGAGACTTGAACTTAGTTTGGCAGCTTTCCATGACCAGCTCCATGGTTTCTCTGTATTATGATACAGGCTGATTCTTATTTCTCTGCTGCCAACCACTAAAAAGTCCGGTCAACCCTATGACACTTGCTGTTAAATGATAGCAGTGCTGAAGCTGATAATCATGTCAGTTTAATTCAGTGGCCTCTTTTTCATGATTAGCATAGTTTAATGCTAGTCTAGAAACATGATGTGTTGCTGTTTCAACATTGTTCCTGTTTCCAAATGATTTTGTTTGAATTCTGTTCCAGATATGAACAAATGTTCCAGTGTTGCTAAAAGTTTGGGATGTGATGTAGTTTTCCCCTTTGTCAGCTTACTGTATATAATTCCATTTAAAATCTGAATGATGATTGTTACGAAGAATATTTCTTTTATGCTAGGGCTATAAATGAAATGAAAAGCTATCTGGATTTTTGTTAAATATGTGGATTTTTAGCATTGCTAACTCATAGCATTCTAACTGTTTTCTTGCAGTGCATATTAGATCCTGTTCTGTGTGCTGTTGGCCAATTTTGGTTTAATATTCTTGGTGCTTTTATTCCAAGGTTGTCTCCTAACCAAACACTTTTTCTGAGGCACAGTCAGTTTTTGTTGCTCAGGTAGCACCTTGTTTTACTGGCTCCAGAACTTCTATAGCTAATGGGGAATCTCTGAGCAGAGACGCGGATCTGCCACACTTGCATGTTTGGTAAGGTCAGATGCAGCTGTGGCTACTTGTGCTTTTCCTAGGCTTTCATGATGGAGCTCACTGAACACCAGAGCAGCGTGGGCAGTGTCCTGCAGGCTGGGAACCAGCTGGTAGCCCAGGGCAATCTGTCGCCTGAAGAGGAGTATGAGATCCAGGAGCAAATGCAACTGCTGAACAGTCGCTGGGAGGAGCTCAGGGTGGAGAGCATGGACAGGCAGTCCCGGTGAGTCAGCGCGGGTACAGACCAGCCCCTGGCAGCTACTGCCTCTCCCGGGAATTAGTTGGCGTCCGGTTGTAGGGTTTTGTCCAAATTTAATCTGCTCTTTTTATGATACAAATCTACCCTTTTCATACTTCATGGGATAAACCAAAGGGAATCGGTAAAACTCCGTATTTGCACATAAATACAAGTGTTTCTGTGACCTTTCTGCACCAGGCTAAATATATAGGGTCTCCACAGTAGTTACCTAAACGTGTTTTAATGTTGCTTCAGTAATTTAAGTTCTTAAATAAAACATTCCGTAGATGCGAATAGCTATGTGTGCTTACAAAGCTAAGGAGTATTTTTAAAATTTTTCCCCATGTATAGATTGTCATGCTCAGAGCTTTTCGAGGCAGAAAATACATTTCATTGCAGCTTCAGCAGAGCTTCTCTTTGCAGCAATTCCCTGTTGTAAGAAACAATCCCTCTTTATTAACTGCATAACTTACTAACTTTCCTGGAGAAGGAAACAAGGAAACTTAACTTTGTTCCTTATGTTGATGCTAAAGAATCTATTTGTTTATACCTGACTGGTTTATGAATGTCTGTCTGTCTTTTCTTTAGCAACAACAATTTAGACTTTCTTTGGGAAAGTGCTTTCTGAAGTGCCCCTGCTTTGCCTTGCAGGTTGCATGACATGCTGATGGAGCTGCAGAAGCAGCAGCTGCAGCAGCTGTCCGACTGGCTGACGGTCACAGAGGAGCGCATCCAGAACATGGAGTCGCAGCTCTTGGCTGAAGATTTAGAGTCTCTTCAAAAGCAGCTGGAAGAACACAAAGTAAAGCCTTTTGTGTGTTCAGCACTGCCTCTTCTATGGCAGAAATACTGGGGAGATCTGTAGGCTGGTGGGTTCCTTTAGCAGAGAAGCTTAGTTGAGTCAGAAACGGAACGTGGCCGTGTTTTGAGGGGCTGCATTCAATGTTTGGAAGGGAAGAATTGTGGCAAAGAAGAGAATAAGATATTTCTTATTCTCTATTTCTTATTCTCTTTCTTAACACTTGAGCACTGACAGCTATAGCGGAAGCCTTTTTTTATCTTCACCCCGTGCTGAAAATGAGGCCACTTCAGTGAATTGTTGGTGTGAGGGAAAGTATGAAACACCCAGTGGTCAAATTTGCCTCTGATGACTGACCAGGATTACTAAAGTAAGCCTGAATGTTCACTGCTTAAAATTATGTGGGAGCTAAAAATAACAGGGAGGTCCACCCAAGTTAGTGAACCTAGTCCCTGTTATTACAGGGATTGCATCACAGACAGGGTGCACAGATGTTGCTTTCTGATGCACACAACTCTGCAGCTGGTTTGACTCTCACTAAAAGTTTCTGGAGGAGTCCAGCCTTTCCATGCTGCTCTGTTCCTTGAAGAAGAAGGAGGATTTTTTGTACTCATCACAGTTGCAGCTTTGGCTGTTGTAGTGAGCGCTGATGTTTGACCTTCTGCCCAGCGTGGGGCATAGCTCGCAGGACAGAACTGCTGGGTATTTTTAGTCTGTGCCATTTCCTGTCCCGCATTTGCCCTCTGTCATCAGTCTTCAGAGTCTGGGGAGCTTGAGGTGTGCTGTTCATGGAGTGATTTAGGGTTATTTGGAGTTGAAAAGTGATATTTATAGTAAGGTAAAGGTATATTTCTGTCGCAAAGATAGTTCAAAAGTAACTTTAACCATGGAATCTATTCTTCTAGAAGTTGTATGAATATTTAGATATTTAAATTGTTGCAAAATGATAGGATATGAATGTTTTTCAAGTTCTTCCATGACTTTTTGTGACTATTGTCTCTGAATGTTGTGATGGATAAACCACCATCCATACTTAGCTGCGAGAATTTTAATGTCAACTATTAAAGGACAAATGTTCATAGTGATTATTTTTCACCTTTCTGGCATGCCTGTGATAGTTGTTTATAGATTATAGCATGTTTTTATAGAGAGACTTAAGCAGTAGGTGAAAGTCAGAAAGTCTATATGGTTATTGTATGATTCTCCTAATGGGATGCGCTACCAACACATCAAAGCATTCCTTGCTATTTTCCAGCATTTTAACAGAATAGATTTAGATTCATATCTAGCAGTCTTCTGCTTGCAGGTATTTGAATTGTGCAGTGGTTCTCCAGAGACAGAATATTGACCTAGCAGCAGAATCTCCACTGCTTTGCCACAGCGAGTGTTGTAGTTACTTGGCCAAAGCAGCAGGTTTGCGCGGTGCTGGGCGTCTGTAACCATCGCTGTCGCCTTGCAGAGCCTGCAGAGTGACCTGGAGGCCGAGCAGGTGAAGGTCAACTCCCTCACCCACATGGTCGTCATCGTGGACGAGAGCAGCGGCGAGGGCGCCACGGCTGTCCTGGAGGAGCAGCTGCAGGTAACGGGGTCTCTGAGCTGGGGTACTCCAGGTGTTTGTGTGTGCCTGTTAAACCATGCTGTAAACCATCTGTCTTAAAAAGCATTTTGAAGTAATATTATCCTAAAGGTTTATTCAGCTTGCTAAGGATAAAATCTGCAGAAGTGCCTTGGGTGACCTTCAGGCATGATCGCTGATGTGTCAGTCTGCCTGGATCTTTAGCGGCTTTGGCAGTTTGCAGTGCCTCCTTTCAGCAGTCCCATTAAAATGGGAAGATACACAGTACTTTTTTTATAGGTACTTTTCAGTGGGTTGTTAATGGGCTATTATTTAAGAAGTGATCAGAATTCATTGGAATGCCCTGTATCCTGAAACAAAGCATAGCATCTGTTTAAAAAAAAAAAAAAAAAGTTTGTTGAAACAGAATTTGTGCTGGTTTGTTTCCTGCTTTTGAAATTTTACTGCCTTCAGTGAGCAGAGTTCTAAAAGTTTTAACTTAAGTTTTGTACAATACATCAAAGACAATTACTGACAATGAGGAAATTGCAGTGTAGAGAGAGGTTACTGTGAGGTAGAAATTGCGCTTTTGAGTATCTGATTCTGAGTTTCCTTGTGAGGCTCATGGATATTTCTTCCTTTTTCTAGAGGCTTGGTGAGCGGTGGACAGCAGTTTGCCGTTGGACTGAGGAACGACGACTAAAATTGCAAGAAATTCAGTTCTTATGGCAGGAACTGCTGGAAGAGCAGGTTGGTTGCTCTCCAGTTACCCAGAGTGACTGACTGATTTGAAAGTTGAAATTCTTCTCTGCACTTTATTTATGGAAACTGTGAAGGTAGTGTAGCTAGTGTAGTGGCTAGCCCTTCAATAACTTACTGTTGGATGCAGTCACAAAAGACAGCTCCTATCTCGGCTGGGTCTGGCTGAAGTCTGATGAGTCAGGTTGCTCTGTGGTTTCAGATCTTGTCCAGAGAAATGAAGTACAGAAGGAAAAATCTGTGCATTCTGAAATGGAGACTGCTAGGAACTCAGCCGAGCCTGGAGCAGAGAAAGAGCAAGTTGCTGAGTGCTCTTATCTAACGTGGAAAAACGGCCAAAGCTTGGGTAAAAGCTGCTGAGTAAAGGCTGAACTGCTTGGTCAGCCTACCAAACAGTTGTTTGTGCATCTCCTTTTGTGAGACATATGCTTTATAATTAGTATGCGTATATATATATATATTTAATATATGCAGATTTGTCTATATAATAACTCTTGATAGGGTTCAACAGGCCTCAATAAGAAAATAACCTTGAAAATAGCCTAGATTTGTATAAAAGATTCGAGTTCCCCTCATTTCTTGTGGAGTAGTTGCACAGCCTATGAAAATAATTTTCCTAAGTTTAAGCAAGAATATTTATAATTCCTTAAAAATAATTTCCAAAGCAGGTATTTAATATGTTTATGAGGCAACTTTAAAATAACAAAATAGTATTGTTTGGTTTATAATCAGTGAAGAATTGCAAAATGGCACAGAAGTAGGAATGTCAGTAGTACCAAAATGACAATGAATACCAAAGTAATTGATAGCTTGGTAATTACAGAATTTTTTTACACAACTGAACTATAAATTCTTCCAATGCAAACACATGCATACAATTTTGCAATAAACAAATAAATTGATACTATTTTAAAAGCCAGTGAAATAAAATAATTGGTCTGCATAGTGCAGCCTGTGGTTCATGTCTCATTTTGCTGAGTTTAGGGAAGGAAGTGAATTGCAAAGTAAGTGGCATCATGAGGTATTTAGGTCTTGGTATGGTGTAGCGTAGTGTGTTATCAACACGTCTTAACAACCCCAGACCAAAGAAAGACCAAGCTGAGAAACACAGCTCTGAAAAAGCCTTACTGCCTGTTCAGGTGTGTGCTGTGCCCAGGTTTGGGAACCCTGCGTCATTGTGTCTTTGAGCTCCTACATGCTTCAGGTTTTATAGGAAAAGTCCATCCTTAGCCATTCATTGACTGGGAGTTTACTATAAAACTGTGGCAAGTACCATCTGTTGGAGTTATCTTGCTTTCAGATATGTTATGAGGGGCCTGTAATTGTGTTGCTCTGAAAAACTGAAAAAACTTCTCTGAGTTTTTACTTAATATAGAATGTCAGATATTAACTGATGACAAAGTAAAAGTTTTAGGTGGTGCAATTCAACCTGGGTTTGCATATTTTGTTCAGCTCTGAAAAATGTGTTTATTACTATCAGGTTTGAGAGTCATGAAATGAACTGAAAATTAAAATTACTGGGAACTTTAATGAAACATTAATTAAACTTTAATTAAAAATAATGAAAACATTTTAATAATGGAAAAGTAGCTAAAAAACGCGAGTGTTTTCAGTTTTTCAGTCCACTCAATCAAATGGAGAGTTGAGCAACAGTGATGTATCAGCCTTCTTGTGGCTGCCTAGAAAATTTTTGGAAACCACATTGCCAAGTCAACATAATTCCTACCACTCAGGAAACAAATTCCTCAATCAGTGCCAGTTATTTCTTAGCAGTGTAATGATTATATTTCAGTTTCCTATGGAGAGTTGTCTCTGACAGCTGAGTTGGCAGAAATTAATTTTATGCATTGAAAGGGTTTTTTAAGCTCCTTTCTTAAGCAGCAAATATACTGGCAGGGGTGCCAACACGATTTTTCCAGTGAGTATGTGGTGTTGAAATACTGTTCCTTCAGCTTTATGGCATTTCCACTGTCGTATTTTGCTGTCTGTACATTTTGCCTATTGGACAGCTGTGCTAGCCTTAGGCCCAAAAGGTGCTCCAGCACACAGCTACACTGAGGAGCTGGTGCCTCTGCATGCTTTTTCAATGAACATCAAGGTCTGCCTTCCTGTGTCATTTAATTCTTTATTTTTTCCAGACTAGGAGGAGGAGGAGCACTGGGCCAGTGACCACACATGAACTTTACTGGGGGGAAGTTAATTGGGTGCTGCCCTCTGTGGAGGGTTAGCTGTGAGGCAGCAGCAGTTCGTTTTTAACTTTAATGCAATGTCATGTAAAATACAGCAAATGCTTCTTGAGATTTCAAGCCAGATATTGCTGGAGCTTAGGAGTGCTGCCCGACTGAAGTATGAAGTGTAAAGCCCAGGGCAGATTTCCTAGAAGATAAGGACCCTGAGCTGGTAGTGTCCAAAGCTGACCTGTCCCGGCTTTCAGATGTCAATGAGACAGTGTTTGCTAGGGTTATTTCGCAAGAAAGTACATGTAGCAAACAAGGGGATAATCAATAAATATCTGAGGCTCTGATGACTGGACTAAAAGAGCTCAAAATTAGCACTGATGCAGCTTGTGCAAGAAAACAGTTTTTAACAACTGGCTCTGAATAACAGGAGAAGGAAGGGGGCATGTAGACCATTTTGCTGCATTGATGAGTCCTACGTCAGCTTTTGGTGGATATCTGATCTATATGAATAACTTCTGAGAATATTGGACTCTGCAATTTTGAGAAATGATTTTGCTGAAATTTTTGTGCTGAAAAATATTACTTGGCTCTATTGTGATTTTTTTTTTTTTTTGGGGTCTCTATGTAGTGTTCTTGTTAATGCCAACTGAAATTCCTCTATGTAAGGATTGCAGAACCACATTTTGATTAAATGCAAAGATTTTAAGGAATTTTATCATTAGTTGTTTGAGAAACTTGATATATTCTTGTGCTGTTTCTCTTGTGATCTGCAGTGCTTACTGAAGGCTTGGTTAACAGAGAAAGAAGAGGCTTTAAATAAGGTCCAGACAAGCAGCTTCAAAGATCAAGCAGACCTGAGCGTGAACGTTCGGAAGCTGGCCGTGAGTATCGCTGTGTGAGTCCATCCCGTGAAGCTTGAGAGGATGCAAGAAGAGCGAGTTGTCAGACTGGCTCCTTTCTTAACTGCTAATGCACTGTGTCTGTGGAAGCTGGGCACAAATTCTCTCCTTGCTGGATTCTTTGACTGGAATTTTTAAAATTAGTGCGACACCTGCTCCTCGGCCCTTCTGGGCTTGGATAGCTGCCCTGCGAGGTTGACGGGGTTTGGAGTTTCTTGAAGACCGTCAGTCAACTGTATTTTTCAGAGCTTTTGGTGCATTAGTGCAGCTTCTAGCTATATGAATGGTTTGAAACTGGTACTCCAGCAGTTATTGCTCGAGTAGCTGATTTAGGCATGTGCTCTTTCTGAAACTTGCTCAAAGTGCTTTGCTGTACAGGAAAACAGTTCTGAAATCTATGATGTGTCTAGTTCAGGTAGGACTTATTCATGGAAATAAAAGCTAAAAAGTGGCAGAATACTTTGATATTTTTAAAGTATTTTTGTTTAATTTTAGATTTTGAAAGAAGACATGGGCATGAAGCGACAAACACTAGACCAGCTGAATGAGATCGCTCAGGATGTGGCCCAAATCCTTGGGAATAACAGAGCATCCAAGAAAATTGACCATGATCAAGAGGAACTAACTCAGAGGTGGGACAGTTTGGTTCAGAAGCTAGAAGATTACTCCAATCAGGTACCTAATAGTGTTCTGTTACATTTTAGTTGTTTAGATGTTTATCTGTTTTTCCTCAAACTTCATTGATGCTATCAGCAAAATTGGCCGAGGCAGGTTCTTGGTATCAGACTAGAGACAGGTAAGTTTGCTCATGAGACTGACTTTATTTGCTGAGAAGGCTGTCTGGACTTTTAGGTCTTCAAAACCGCAAGTTATTAATGTAACTAGTTCTAGTACTTCTTTCTCCCAAAGACTAAGCTCGACTTTTTGGATGCCCAAGGTAAGCCAGTCAGTGGAAATGCTCTAAATGTTCTAAGATGAAGTTTTGGGTGAAATCTTATACCTACAAAAGCAAGCAAACAAAAAATGTATTGGGAGAAAATCCCACCACAAACAAAAATATGAATGGGTAAATATATGGGAATCATACATGTATTTATGCTCTGTGGCTGTGTTTTCTCATCTATTGAAAACAGAACTGATTTTTCCTTTGTGCAAAATAGGTAGCCAAATGATGGTGGTGAATGTTTCAGCCATCCTGCTTTCATTTTGGTCTTGCATTTGAATGAAGTGCTGGGGAATGCCAAATTCTGTCTTCATCCTTTTACTCTCCCTCAGTCTCAAATCTCTAGTTGAACTTAGAATTTTGATGTTTTGTTTGCATTTGTAAAGTGAAAATAACAATGTTATTCTTTAAGTGCTTAGCATCTATGACAAAAATGCTACACGAAGGCTGGGTGCATTTGCTTGTTTATGTTAATGAATGGAATTTTTTGCGACTGATTAGCAAAACTAAACAAAAGCAATTTGCAGATGGTGTACATTTGAAATACTATTGAACCCCTTTTGGTAAACCATTTTGTACAGGTAACTCGAGCCGTAGGAACCATAGGAATGTCCCAGGTTCCCCTGAAGACGGCTGCAGAAACAGCAGTACTGAAGGAACAGGTTAAACAGTCCAGGCAGGAACTGCCCCCACCGCCCCCTCCCAAAAAAAGACAAGTCCCAGGGGACAGCGAAGCAAAGAAAAGGTGAGTGTGCCCTCCTACCAGCTTCCCTTTTCCTCCCCAGTTACTGCAGGGACTTGCTTCTCTGAGGTTTTTTGGCTTGAATCTTCTTTAATACAAGAAGAGCTTAAATTGCAATTGTGAGGTAGGATGTGGGGACAGGGAAGGGAATGTTATATGTTGGTTTGTTTTCCGAGCAACAGCAAACCTGCATCTACTATTAATTTTAAAGGGAGCCAGAAATGTTGTGCCTCAAAAAAGAAAATCTTCAGCTCCTTATAACTTAGTTCCATTGTTGAAGGATAGAATTAGTTTTATGTACTTCTCTTTGGAAGACCTCTCTGCATCTTTGGATAAAAAGTGGCGCAAAAAGTGCTAAGTATTTTTATTTATTTATTATTCTTTTCAATTCCCCTTAATGTATATTGGAGAAACTGTCTGCACAGAAAAACACAGAAAACTATCCCATGTCCCTGGTATTTAATAGGAAGAACAACATTACAATGATTTATCCTATCACAGGTATCTGTGGAGTGGCTTGCTTTTTTCCCTCTCATGTATGAGGAAAAAATATATGAAAACGTGTGACTGTCTTTATTAGATATCATACCTAAAGCGAGAGGAATTGTTTTCAAGATAAATGAAGAAAGTAAATGTTGCATGCTCATGATTTTGCCTGTTGTGTTTGAGGAAAACCAACATTTCTTTGATGTGTCAGTGGTTCAGATCATTGGTACCTTGTCCAGGGAAGTGGGAGGCAGCATGAGATCCTGCTGCTCTTCATGCAGCCATGTGATGTGGGTTTGTAGAGGGCTCTTCTCATTTTCCTGCTTTCTTTCAGAGAGAGAATGAGGTTCAAAGGGAGGAGGAACTTGTGCAAAGTCGTGTGATCAGTTTAGAGAAGCAGAACCCTGTTGAGAACTGAGCTCTGGGATTCCCAATGTAATAACCTAGGCAGCAGCCCCTCCATCCAGCTCATAACTCAGGAAGCCATTTCAGACTTTGAAAGCAGAAGTGATTTTGATCAATATTTTCTTATTCTAGCACTAAAGCTGTACTGGAGGAGAGGTAGATGAAACAGTTTGAACTTTCATCTGCTGTTTTTGTCTCTCCTCTGTAACTCATGTGCAATTCCACCAGCGCATGCACAGTAACTAGAGTCTTGCAGGTTTGCCCCCGGCCTCCCTCCATGTGGCTGACAGTCACTCTGTACCTCTTGGCAGGCTTTTACTCTGTGTTAGGGCTTAGATTGTGTTAAGCAGTCCAACTCTAATATTGCTTGACTTCTAGTTTATGTAATATATCTATTTTGTCCCTCACACCAAAGTTCTGTAGAGTACTGATTAATTTTGGATTTCTTGGGGAGGAGTGGAAGGGAGGAGGCATTTGGTTTTAAAGCATTTTTAAACATGAGAAGGTTGTGTTTGGGTAGATAAATCCAACTGTGGTAAAACCCTTAAGCCAGAAGGTAATCCTCAGTCAGCTAACATTCAAAAAGGTTTGTCTGCTGTTGTTACCATGAGTACTTAAACTGGTATTGCAGGTATTTCTAAAGCCAAAAAAAAAAAAGAAAAAAAGTCTTTATTTATAGTGTTCCTGATTTAGTTTACTACTAAATGCTCAGCATTACTACTAAAAAATGCTCAGCATTGGGGAATGTCATTTATAATATGTTAAAAGGAATAGTAATCACTTGGAGGAAGATTAAAAAAAAAAAATCATGCCAAGGAGAAATCATGCCGGGTCCTTTCAGTTTGTTCAGAGAGGCTAATGCCACTGATTTTTTTTTTTTTTTTTTTTTTTAGAATTCTTTTTTTACTATGGCAATTTTTTGAAAGTCTGTCCATGTCTTAAGGCCTGTGAGTAGCAATATGAGGAAATGAATGCTCTCCATGCAACCTTACTTTTGAGGGATTGAGGAATGTGCTGGACTTTATAACTTCTTTTTATTTTTTTTAAGGTAGAGTGACTGAATAAGCGAAAATGACAAAAACTTGTCTGACCTTTTAAACTAGGTTTGATGCTGAAAGTGCTGAGCTGATGAACTGGATTGTGAAATCAAAAGCTGCCATTCAGGCCACAGACATCAAAGAGTACAAGAAAATGAGAGAGACTTCAAACATGAAAGAAAAGTTGAAGGTAAATGGGGAGATGGAGGGTGTAGCAGTGAATAGTGTATTTTGTCACTGTAAGCCGCCTGCCCGCTGGAGGTGCGGGCTCATCCAAACGCTTTGTGGGAATTAAGTCCCTTTTGTTAAAGAGTTTCAGGACTGGACAGCAGGAAACGATTCAGAGCAGCTGGCTGGGGCTGGGCTGCAAAGCTTACAGAAAGCTTTTTGAGTTTATGGTGCCAGGATTACCTTTGGGGTTCTGGTGAATGCGTGTTCTCATGATTACTGTGTTGTCCACGAAGCAGCATTGTTTGGCTTTGTGTTTCATAGTTGGACATGAGTCTGGCTGAATCTACCTTCATGCACTTTTGACAGAGACGGGCCAAGGGCCTGCTCAGAGCCCCTGAGTCCCGCAGAAATGCTCTGCAAACCCTGTAGCAGCCAAAGTCTGCGGTGGGTCTCTTGCTGTAGTGTTTAAATACCTCCTGGCTGGCTGTTAACTTCAGAGAAAACCTTGATGGCTGCAGCCGTGCACAGTGTTAGTGATGTGCAGGCAGAACATGCTATTTTACAGGCTCTTGTGGGAGCTGTGAAGTAAGCACTCCTGTCCTGGATTCCGTCTGCCTGGGGAATGGGTTCTTGTCTTGCTTGGCCCTCGTGCCGGCGTCATTTGTAGCACCTCATGGGAGCGTTAGCGGGTCCCCAGTCAGCTTTAGAAATCAATAGCAACCTTTAAAAGATCGATCAAGAGACTTCTACTCCGTACTCTGGTGAAAAATGACACCAGTAGGAATGTTGGAAATAATAGTGCTGTTGTATATAATCCCCGAACAGTCCAATAAGTTATTTATAGAGGTATATAAACATTTGTAGCTTTGTGTAAAACAGGCTCCAAAGCAAGAACTGGACATCAGGTTTTGATGAAGAGCACTGGTTTTGAAATGGTTGGGCCCAAGGTGGGCAGGACAGTGTGTGTTCTTCCCAGTGCTTTCAGTTCATGCTTCTTTTGCATTTAGTGTAAGAGTGTAGACCAGGGTAATGGCCTTGAACAGTGGTTTCAAAGAGTTTTTTATTTGGCAATGTCGGTGGTTGATATCCGAGGGGGCATCTGAAATCATGGCTGTAGGGAACGTTTCTTCCTTATAAAGTGTGTATTTTTCCTTTTGGATCATGTAGAAATATTCATCACAAAAATTTACCATGAGGGTGAATTTGTTCCTTTGATAATCTTGGTAGAGCTGTAAGATTTTCCTTGACGGTTTTCTGTCAGGAAGAACAGGGAAGCACTAGATTTGGGCAAAGTGAAGTCCTAGGATGCTGCAGGTCCTGCCAACCAACCCTCTAGGTAGGTAACAGGCTCTTGAGACTTGGAGCAGAAGCAAACCACATTCTTTCTCAAGTGGTTTATGTAATGTGATTGCAGTTTTTGGTCATAAGTGGCATGTTTGAATGCAAATCACAATTTATGAGTTTACTTGGAAGGATTTTTATTCTAGTGTGATTATACTAATCTCTCTCTTTATTTTTGTGAGAGCTAGCTCCATGCAAGCAGAGGGCTAACGTACATTTTAAAGTGCTTTATTCAAGAAACCTAAAGTGTATTTTGTGTGGCAGTAGGGTAACGTTACAGGAAACAAAAGCCAAGAAAAATGACGCTCTCTGAAACTGTTCTTCTATGGTTTCAATTTGTAGGTAGTAGAAAAAGAAAGGATTGAAAAAAGCCCACAGTTGGATGAACTGAAACGAAGTGCACAGATGCTTTTGGATCAAAAGGGAAAGGGTAAGAAACTTGAAAGTTTTCCTATTTTGTGATTTAATTACTTGAGTTGCTAGGGAAAAATAATGAAATACTGTTTCCAGTGGAGCATCCTGATATCCTTCACTTTTTCACCATTTTCTCTCTGTTAGAGGAAAGAAAACGTGTCATTTACTGGTAAGGTGCGTTCTTTTTTCTTCATTTGCAATCTAAGGGTTATTTTTATTGAAACAGAAGTAATTGTGAAAGTAGTTGTGTACTTTTGAGGGAAGGAGTTGGTTTTATCTTGAATCATGCAGAGAATTTAAGACTTTCTGTCGGATTCGTTATCAACCCGTGATGGTTGCCCATGGTTATAGAGGGAATACTGAGGCCATCCACCTCAGATTCAAGAAGCACTGACATCTGTGAGATGATATGCCAAATGATGTTTTTTGAAATACGCTGCCAGTTCTTATAACTTCTGCCCAGGTGGAAGTTGTCTTATGTACCAATCAGGTTCCGGATATCACTTTTTGCCCTCCTCCGTCCGTTATTCCTTATCTCTGCTTCTGTCATGTGCAACAGGTCTCGTTAGCAGTACGGCTGCAACCCCCACTACTTTCAAACATAGCTGCCTTAAAGATGTGGCAATTTCGAAGCGAAACATAAGTTGGACAATATGTGTGTCTCTCTCTCTCACTCTTTTTCCTTAGTTTTCTCTATTTTTGTAAAAACTGTCAGTATGTTTGGATGATACAGTCACAACTCGTGGTATAAAGGCAAGAGAAGCCTACACACTCAGGGGAATGATTGACTTAATTAAAACAGTGATCTCTGGAAACTTATAATTAACATCAGTGAAAGCTGGAGCTTTCAGCTTTGCCAAAATTTGGTTCCAAAATACGACAGAAGTCTGTCAGTGAAATGCAGCACTCTAAAAGGGCTGTACAGATAATCTGCAGAGGGTCTTACAGGTTGGCCTTTGGCTTCTGGTGAATGTGAGTGCTGTTCAACCAGATCCTGAAGAGCCAGTGTCTCTGCTCAGTGCCCTGACCAACCAGTCATCTTCTAGAAAATGTTGATTTCAGGGGGATTTCCCAACTGCCAGGTTCCCTTCTGGCCAGCACTCGTGCCAGGATACACAGATCTGCGGCGTATCTCCAGTCCTCTCCTCCTTGTCTACTCTACCTGCAGTTTTTTCCTTTCCTGCTGGCCTGGGTGTGTGGAGATCATAGAGTGCCACTGCCCTAAGGCTGATGCCTGGAAGACACTCATTTGACCTAGGGTTTGGGTTATTTAAAATATATATATATATATATATATATATATATATATATATATTTTTTTTTTTTTTTTTCTCCTCCAGTTGTGATATATTTTGATTATATAAGCAGTATCTGATCATAATGAGAAATGTATAATCAAATTTGGCTTTTATCAGAGGAAAAGAAAAAAGAAACATATATAATTTCCTGATGTTTTATGTCTTGGGATCCATAGAAAATAAGGCATAGGAAACTGATCTGCAAGGAAACAAAACCTGCAGCTTTAACACCTACTACTACATTTTTTTTTCATCTCAGAGTAACAATCTTTCCATCCAGCACCAGACTCAGCTATACACGTGTAGAGTAATGCACAGCACAGACGTATACACGTGTATATGTTCACTGCAGTCACGGGCACGTACAGGCATCTCTGGCATTCGAGCTGCCTTTGTGTGGGTGCTCTCCGTACGTGGCTTGTTGGTGGCAGGGCTGCATCTCTTCTGTACATGTGCCAGATATAAGGAATCTGCACATGGCATAGGGGGGCTTCATGGAGCAGAGCGTTTAAGTGCCCTCGTGGAAGCTACCTGACTACCAGAAATATTGGGCTCCACTTGTGTTAAAGCGGTACGGGAAAGCTGATTCTGTATGAATCTCTTCCTTATGTTCTGATCTAAAGGGCAGAGATGGTAAATTCAAAGGAAATGGTAACTTGAAACAAGCTTGCATCAGTAAGGATGTGCTGTTAGATGCCCCTTGCACTGAAATTTCTTCACATATAGGCAAAATCATCAGTTACTTTTGCCACTTGAGGGACTAAAAGAGCAAGGATTGCACGTGTATGGGAAGTCTGTTCACTTGTGCTGCTACACCCTCAGGTCTTGCATTGATCAGTCAAAAAGATGGCATAGAAAATTCTTCATGTAGCCCCTGTGAGCTGGAAATAACCATGTGTTTTATCATGTTGCTTTTGTAGCTATTCCTGTTTCCTAAGTCTTAATCATGTCTGCATATAACATGGGACTGCTAGGCATTTTCCAGCCCTCCTGGGCTGCCCTGGCAGGATCTTCATCCATATTTTGATGGACTTATTGATGCTTTCCAGCTTGCTGCTTCTCTCTGTGTTTGTGTTTTTTTTATTTTTATTTTTTTTCCTTTAAATGGTTGTAGACTCAGCAAAGAAGATAAGCTTTACTCTAGTAGCAGATGTCCAATGAATTATCTGATGTATATCTGCATACCAAAATTTAAGGGTAAACCCTGGTGGGGAAGAGAGCCATGTGATAAAGAGAAACATGATGGTGAAGAAAGTCAGCTCATTATAAACTGCAAAGTTTTCAAAGGAATAGAATGAAAATGGGATGTTTGACTATTAATGTTAAAGTAAACAGTTGAAGCCCGCTAGTAATAAATACAGTTCTGTGGATGACTGGCTTGGAAGTAAAGCATTTTAGATGTTAATGTGTCTGTATGTGGAGAGTGGAATGGTTAAATCCTTGTTAATCAACATATGCTGTGGTTAAGGTAACAATTTTTATAATCTTTTTAGAGGGCATTTCTGCAGATGATATAAGAAGCACAATGGAGAAAGTGCTATCAGGGTGGAAAGAAGTGAGTCAATATCTGGAGGAAGTGTCCGGAAAAATAAAATACCAGGAAGACATAAATGGTTACTTTAGGGAAATGGGGGAACTTGAGAAGACTGTGACTGAAAAAGAAGTCTGGCTGAAGGATGACAGTTCTTCAACCTCCCAGCCTTCATCAGCCCAGGTAAGTCTGTCAGTACTTGTTAATTTTGATAGGAAGTGACTGGTAGCACAGAATACCCCAGAGGAGCTTAGCCTGATCAGTAAGAAAACTTAGAGTTGTTTAGGTGCCTGGAGCACCAAATTGGACTCGAGGATTTTGATACTTGAGTCTCAAAAATACTTTAAATTGCTGCCCTAATAATACATCTCAGCTGTGGTACCTTACCTTGGTAAAAGATTTCAGTGTGTGATTTGGTTTTGTTTTTAATTTTTCACAGAGGGAGTTAGCTCATCTCAAAAGCTTGAGCCCTCGGTTGGAACAGCTGAAGTCCACCTGCAAGATGCTCACCTCTCAGCCCGTGCCCCCAGATTTTATTCAGGAGAGCATGAATATTTTTCTTGATCGCTTCAAGCTGACTAGTCAGAAATTGGAGGAACATCACCAGCAGCTGAAGAGAGGTAAATAGTCTTTTATGTAAGTCATGCTGGTGACTGTGTGTTTTTTTTCCCTCTAAAGATAATTTTTTGATATCTCAATGAGCAGTTTTATGTGCCTTATGCAGTACCTAGGCCCTTTCTTAGTACTGAACATGGAATTTTGAAATCCTGTGAAAATGCTCTGTATGGCTATTTGCTAAAAAGGTAGTACAGGTGAGGTAGGGATACAGAATGATTTTCCTATATGCTGCTTTAAAAAGTTATTCAGATAGTGGCTGATCCAAAACTCATTGAATTCCTGCACAGTTTTGTTACTGATTCCACCAGGCTTTGGATCAGGCAGGAAAAATCTTTTTATTCACCTGATAGGAACTGGTATCCCACCAGCTGCTCTGTGCACCTTGCGAAAACTGTTGTCCCGGGTATAATAGAATGATTATGCAAGGACACAACATTCCTGAAATTGCATTTAGTGAATTAGCAGAATTAGCACTTATTTAAGGTGGATGAAACTGGTTGAAGAGCTGTGGATGCCTCAGGCACTACTGAAGAAAATAATAACTAGAAATAAAAAAATATTAGAGGAAGAGAACCTTGTAAAATTGAACGTGCATGTGAAAATTGTTTTCTTTCACAGCTCTGTTGAGCTCATTAGTCATATGTCATTCCTTTTGGAAATTTCATCCTTGAAGTTACTTGGCATTTGGCTAGCTTTTCAGGCATATTCTGCTTGGCTTTTTGTTGCATTAAAATTTCATTATGAGCATTCATATCAGGCACTCTGGCTGCTGTCAAATTTTAAATGTAGTGCACAGAATATGTAGCTCTGTTAATATTTTACAGCTGAACATCAAGAGCACAGACCTTTTAAGATCCTCTTTTTACTTAGTTTTCATTTTACATTTCTGAGGAATTAGAGGAAACATTTTGCTAATGGCCCCATATGGAGGAGCAATAACATTTTTTTTTTCCTTTTCTGTGTGTAATAAAAATAGCTTCAATTACTGAATTATTAAGCAGTCTGTGTAATGCATTGCACAAAGTCTGAGTGCTTCAATTACATCAGTACAGGAAACTGTATGAGTGACGTATCTACTTGACATACTCAAACTACAGAGTGTACTTTCATTTTTGCCATTAGGAATAATTATTTTATGTCTGTTTTGACTTAGTTCATATATTTTGATTAAATTTAGTGGAATTGTATATTTCAGTAGGCTATTACACGATATGATTAAAATGTTCTTTTTTTTCATGCCATGCATCACTTGAAGCTGTACTTATTACTTGTTAAAAAACATCTTACATATACTAGTATATTAAATTTGTGCTTGTTTGAATCATGGTTTCTCTACAGATTGCATATACAGCCTTTGCAAAAGGTATATGATTTTGTCAGAAGAATCTGGTGTTGTTGGAAAATGGAGGAAAATGCCAATAAGAGATAATCCTCTGCAGTTGTTTGTAACATGGTTTGGCTTGCTGTCAGTGAAGGAACTTGTGTGACCTGTAATGGGCAGCAGTAACTAGCGTTAGCAATTGGTCATTTAGAAACAAGCTAAGCTTTCTTAGTGCCAAAGTCCAGCTCCTTTAACTGCTGCTCTTTGAGCCTTCAGAAATTCTCAGTTCCAGGAGTGAGGCTTAATCTGAGTACGATCTGTGCTGGCATTTTTGGTGGGAATTAGCAACTTTTTTAATCAATGAGGGATTTAATTTTTCCTGTTAACTTTTGCCCTTCTTCAGGATTTGCAGTGTTTTGGTGACCACACTCCAACTTGTTTTGAATTAATCTCTCTTTTTTTGAGGAAAGGAGCTAGATAGTTATAGTTCTCTCTTGAAATATTGCCTCATTCTGTAGTTATAAGCGGTATGGCAGTTTGGACAGTAATCTGTTGAAAAGCTTCGTGGTGAGTCACAACATGGCTCAGCTTAAATTTCACTTGTGTTAGGAAAGAAACTGCTTCCGTATCCAAGGCCAGAGAGTGCGCATATCACAGAGGTGTTTTTAAAACCAAAATGTTGCTTGCTGTAGTTTCTTAAAATTTAATTTTTTGCTGTGATTTTCCAAAATGAATGTGTGGGATTCCGGAGAAGGCAAGACTTAAATTCAGAGATGCAAATAAATATAGAAATAAAATCTAAATGATTCCCAGCATAAACTCAGGCCAAACTTCAGTTCTCTTTTCGTAGCCCCCGGAGTGCCTGTATCTTGGTGATAGGATAGCTGCTATGTTTGTGTGCATGTATATAGGTATAAAGGTAAGTTATTAACTTAAAATAAAAAAAATGTAAGGTATAGGCATGTAAAAGTTTTAAGTACTATTGAATTTTTTTTTCCTTTCTCTCTCTTCTCTTCCCCCAAGTGCTTAAATATATAAGAAATGTCCAAAAATGAAACTAAACTTGGGTGGAGTGGGAATAGTCATTTTCAAGAATGTTCTTCAGTCTGTGTGAAAGATGGATTATCAACACAGGGAGCAGTATGTTTAAAAAAAAATTAAAAAGAGGGGGGAGAGACAAAGAACTCCCAGCCCCTCCACAGGTCCCTTTCCTCCCTGCTAGCATCTTTGTCTTGGAAAGAATGGCTTTTAGGGTGTGTGGGTGTGTTTCTGAGGAAGGAGGAGTCCTCCTTTTTTCTTCCTTTTTAATTTTTTAAAGAAAAAACTACTGTCATCAGAAAAGTATATTTTGATACAGTTTTTGTTCTTGGAATCACTCAATAGGATTCAATTTCCAAGCATCTCTAATGAGTTTTATAATGAATCTGATGATTTGGTTATATGCTCACGTCTCCTAATTTGGTTCTCGTGTCTGTTTCCTTACATGTTATTTTTGTTTAACTTCCTAACAATAATAGAGACAGTCTGCCAGCCCAGCCAGGATTATTTGGACTCTCTGAAGAGCCTGAAGGATGTGCTGAGTGAGCTGGAATGCAAGCAGCAGTCCATCATGAGCGGGGTGAATGACCCAAGTAAGGTGGAAAAAGCCTTACAGCAGACAAAGGTATATTTGCTACCAAAGCTAGAAAGCTGTTTATCTGAAATGAGCCAGTGAATACATTCAGGTTATATCTTCTCTGTCTTCAAATGAGAGAAGTAGTTTTTGGAGTAGCTAAAGTGTCCAAATCTTTTATTGTGACTTTAATAATAATTGTGTTTTATTAGCCTGAGGAGATAGACATTCTCAGCCTGTTTAAAACAAAGAAGCACCCAAAAAAAATTGTGAAGAGGAGAAAGCCAAGATCCTGGTTATGTGAGCGGTACTGTTAGAAGTTGACCTGGCTTTGCTGCTCTGAGTGCAGAAACCCGGAGTACAGCAGGGACTTGCGCACCTGGCGGGCAGTGAGAGCTTTGCCAGGCTCTAGAGCTCACTCTGCTTCCCGCTCCAGCGGGGAACAGCCTGGCAGCTGGAGCTATTGGTGATTAAAAACTTCTTTGGACATCCCTGCCACAGCACTAGCAGTAACTGGAATGTGGCTGTTGGCTCTGTCTGCGACCTGGGATGTGCTTGCGCTCGTATGGGAATGTGGGGCTGTTGCATGGCTGATGCTGCTTGCAGTTACCCCTGTTTGTTGCCCCCTCCTCTAGACTGTCTGGGAGACACTGGAAGCCCAGAAGCCCAGGATAGATAAACTTGCTGAAGAAACAAAAGCTTTAGAGAAACAGGCTGCCTCTGATACAGCAAAGGTCTACAAGCAAGAACTCAGGCATGTACAGGGACACTGGGACAAGTTAAAGCTCAAGACAGCCAAAGAAGTTCAACTACTGGAAGAAATTACGTCCAAGTTCAGGATATTTGAGGTAAAGTGAAAGGATTTTGTTTTACATAACTCATCTATTTCGGAGCCCTTCTCTGTATCTCTGCAGGACCAGGCATCCAGGTCATGCTGATTGTTAGGTGAAATGTAGACAGACCACTAGTATGGTAGAGCATGGAACTAAATCATATATTGCTAGCAGGACGTTCATAATACACTATTTCATCTTCTGGTGCAATTGTTTTTCCTTTAAAGTGGACATTTTTCTTCTTTCGGTACCAGGGGGGAAAAAGGCAAAGACTGTCTCAGGAGTGGACAATGTGGGAGCTGTGCTTGGAAAGGCCCAGGGAGGGGGCCCGCTCCAGCAGCTGCTGTCAGACACACAGGATCAGTACAATCCGCTGAAGAAAGTGTTCAGCAGCAGTGAGGAGTTCTCTAGTTCCCACAAGTGGCCTCTGAAGGGGCAGGAAGATTATTGAACACACCAGCCACCTCTGTATACACACTTGCAAATTCATGGCAAGAAACCCTATTGCTTAATGGGAGGTATTTAGATTTTTGACCTGTTTATATCAAGAGGATATAGAGCTCTTTGCTGAGGTTGACCCAGCATGATTTGCTAGTTAGGTAGGTTTCTTGGTGTTTTCCAAAGTCGCTTCACTAGGCTATTTAATTATATTTCTCTGTGGAGGGGCAAAAATAGCAAATTTTAAATATGATATCAAAATATTATTGTGATCCAAAAGTTCTAAATAGGCACTAGCCAGTTTTTCTCAATATCCTCAATATAGAGAGTGTGAGGTGATCAGGGCAGTATAAATGTTCAAACATAATGTTATCTTTGGTGTATTTTTGCTAGAGTAATGCTGAACAAGAATTTGAATAATTTTCATTTTCCAAATGTGTATTAAACTTCAGACAACAAGAATGTGCTTTTAGAGGTATATTGAGTGTCTCTGATTTTCTCTCATTATGCCAGATGTGGTATGTCTGAGGACGAGTTTTTCTTTGCCTCTTCTTACAGATGGAAATTACTGAAACAAAATTGTTGAACTGTCAAACTGCTGGAGAAAAAAAATCCACTTAAAAAAATGTTTTATGTGGAGTCCTTTAAATGAACAAGTTATGTTTAGAGATGGAGAGACTCATGCATTAGTTAGGAGAAATCTGTATTTTTTACACGCATTAAATGCAGTGAATTAAATGGAAAGTGCAGATAATTCAGAGTATGTTCATGTGCCTTAAAAACAGGAGCACCTTCCTATATCTAAACATGCTATCTTACATGCCTGCCACCACTTCCCTCCAAAGATCTCTTTTGATCTTGGTCTCCCAAATGCTCCTTTCTGAAGTGGAAAATTGTTCTTTTACTTTGATAATGGGTTCAAACTTCAAACTAAGTTTTTATTCAGATGGGCTAGACATTTAATGACTACTTAAGCATGGACATGGGGTTTAACCTGAAGTTCTTATCAGTGTGACCAAGTAATTGACCTGCAGTGTCTGAATCAGTCTGAATCAACTCTTGTTGAATACATTTAGAAAATAGTAGGAGCCTCAAGCCTGCCTTTAACCATAAATCTGAAAAAAAAAAATCACAGCACAGATAAAGGATTTTAACTAAACTTCAGTTAAGAGTAGAGTATATATCCATGTGCTCACAAAAAGTTTTATTGGTGAAAAGTATGGAGGGGGAAATTTGTTCCTATAGGTAAAACTTTATTCATTAATTATCGGTTTTAGGACTTGAGCTACCATTTTCCTGGGGAGTTGCTAGCGGAGTATGTTTTGTGTAGGGAGAGTATGAGTAGCACGGTGTGGCCACTTGGTCTAGCCTAATGCCCTTGTAAAGGAAAACCACAAAAAGGTTTTCCTCCCACAAAGAGGAAGGAGGTTCATTTCATTTATCTAACATATTCCGTGTTACCTGAAGCACTGAGATGGATCCAAGCTTGTGTCTTCACACGTGTGGGAATGTGTGTGCTGCTTTCGGTTTGGGAGCTTCAGGCCTGTTCCGCTGCAGTGCCCTGCGGCAGCCCGGGCCTCATCTGGAGCTCTGCAGGAGCTGCTGCCGCTCGCCTGCTGCCTCTTCAACACGGCGCCCGCCACTTCTCCCCACAAATATCTGCAAATAACAAAGAATGTGGCCCCCTCTCCTCCTTGCAATGCAATATGCCCTTAAAAGAGTGTAAGGGAAGCAGCTGTATGTGGTTACTGTGGTTAGGGAGATGCTATTTCCAGTGTTCAGCCTGGTCGTCAGTGTTAAAGGTCACAAAAGCTAAACCATTCTGTAGCATAAATAGAAAAAAATAGCATTATTTCAAAATTACTTCTTGTTTTCTTTGAAAACAAACATATATTATAAAATGTTCTGAAACAAAGCTTAGGCATTGTAGGTGCTTCCAAAATATTCTTTTGATGTTGCCAGGAGTTGTTGAAATGGAGCAGCTATACACTCTTCATAACAGAATTATATCAACTTTTCATTATCATGTCCTTTTTAGGCTGATTCAAAAGTCATTCAGAAGTGGATGGATGGCGTGAAGGACTTCTTAATGACAGAAAAGGCTGTTCAAGGAGATAGTGAAGGACTTCAAAGACAGCTTGACCAGTGCACAGTGAGTTTTGCTGTTCTAAAGAATCTTCTAAAATAAATAGTATGATGAGCATCTCTCTTTTTTATTTTTATTTTTTTTTACTGCTATTATTATGGCTCATTCAGTGACTCCCGCCAGAAAGTTTTTTTGTTGTCTTCAGGCAACGTTTTAATCGGTTCTTCATGTGTATAGCCATAACACTTCGTGCTTTCAAAGGCCTTTGAGATATTTACAGACAGTCATCTACAAACTGGCCTCAAGCCCTCTCTAAATGAAACATATTTTTCCCTGTTTTATGTTAAGGGAGTTAAACTTGAGGGGAAAGTGCTGTACTCATTAAATTTTCAAGAGCAGAAAAAATAACAAGAAAATAATTCTGATGGAACTACTAAGGCTTAGAAATTGTATTTGCCTTACTCTGAAGATCATTCTTTCTTCTAGACTAGTGGCACACAATGATCACTACAAGTGGGTAGAATTTCCTGTTGCAGCCAGTGACTGAAGTGTACTTTAAATGTTTGTTTTCCATGGAAGAAGAGTCTAAGGCATGCCAAAAATATCAGGGTATTTAATGCACATCATATTCAAACTTGCACTGTGCCAATGTAGATATTTGACATGTGAGAATGTTTGCAGTATATAGGACAAGCTGTGTTTGGGGGCTTTTAATTTCATGGTTTTGATGATTTAGGTCACTGAGTGGGTTGTTCTAAATAGTATGGAGTTGAGTACAGCATCACTCTGCTGTATCACAAAATTGTCGGTATCCTGTAGATGTATGTAACATCTTATTGAAGAGTGTTATAGTATACTCCCATACTTCTCTAATGTTTGCTTTCTCTGATTTGTGTTTAGAAATTCGTTAATGAAATGGAGAAGGTTGAACTATCCCTAAAAGAGATGAAAGAAATAGAGTCTACTTTAAGAAGTCAACCTGTCGCAGGTATAAATATGTGGGCAAAATCTAGGCTAGTAGACTGCCAGTCACAGTGGGAGAAACTGAGCAAGCAGGTGAGTTGCCCCTTTGTTGCAGAGGTTTGCTTGTTACTGCTGGGTTCACCCAGCCTGGAGGGAACTAGCTGGGATGGTGAAGCAGTGACCAGCTAGATGATACGAGTCTTCAGCTGTGGCAACTATTGCTGTCAAAATGAAAATTCATATTTTAATTCTTGGAGCATCACACTCTAATTTCAGTATATTTTACATATTCAATTGTTGTAATGGCTGAAGTCCAACTTGGCCTAGTAAATCCTTCAGAAGTGTGAATGTGTCAATGAATATCTAATCAGTAGTAATTTTATTTGAATACATGCTGTTCTCTGTATCTAGAGAGTTCACTGTGCTCTTTCCCATTTAATTGTTTTGTAACTACTGTGTTGACTTTGTTGCATGCTGTTACCTCTTTTCTGGAAAGCAATCTGGTCTTTTGCTTCTGTTGTCCCTGACATCTGTAATACTCTTCTGACCCACTGACTCCTTCAAAGCAGCTCTGGGTGGGGAAAAAAAGATGAGGGGAAAAAAAGAAAAGGCTATAAATAGGGTACCACTTCAGTTTAGAGTGTGTGAGTCTCTCTTGAGTAGAAGCTTTCTACTGTCTAAAGATACTTCTTCAGTTGCCCTGCCTGGACAGGCTCCTGGCTGTTGATGTAAACTCCAGAATGACTGGAGTGTGGAAGGAGGTGAGACCCCTGCCCCTCAACTGCTTGATCTACTTGTCTCTTGGGCTTGGGTTAGAATTTGCCTGTGTGTAAAAAGCCTCTTTCTTTAAAATAAATAAAAAGCTTTAATAGAAAATGTTTGAATACAGATCTATGTTTTTTCACATATGCAGGAAGATTCAAGTAACAAAACTGCCGTTTCTGTCTCCTCTCATCTCGCATTCTAGATCGTTAGTCAGAAAAACCGCTTGTCTGAAAGTCAGGAAAAAGCTGTAAATCTGAAGAAAGACTTGGCAGAGATGCAAGAATGGATGACCCAAGCCGAAGAGGAGTATCTGGAGAAAGATTTTGAGTACAAGTCCCCTGAAGAACTAGAGAATGCGGTGGAGGAAATGAAGGTGAGGAATATGAGGCCATCGTGGAGACCTCATTAAAAAGAAACCAAACTTAATGGTTTCTGGGGGTGACCTTTAGTGGATTTGCTGTCTGTGTGGAGAGGAGCTCAGGTCAGAGAAAAGATCAGTGGTATTTTTTCAGTTTCACTTGATGGAATTTTTGTTTTGAAAGCACAAATGGAAAAGCAGATGTTCTACTTGGCCACAAGTGGTAGAGATTTAATAATGAATAGCAGCTTGCCCAGCCTGCTGTGCCAGGCTTGATGTGTGTAGCATACTAAGCCCCAAAGAACACAAAAACTTGTTGCAGAGGAAGAAATCTGAAGAAGAGAGAAAATCTTAAATTATACTTCTCTAAATTAGCAGTTTTAAGACATGATTTGATTCTTCTACTTGCACTGTTTGGTTTCAATTTTTTGTGCCCCAGATTTAGTTAACTCTGCTTTTAGAAAAGGAGCTTAAAACAAATTTGTTGTGAAGGTTATTTTATATTCCTTGTCTGTTGCAGAGAATGATGCTTGTCCCTACGTTTTGACAAGAGTCCGGGCATTTCCACATTGCTGTTTCAACTTGTATTACACATAATTTATCTAAATAAGAATTGATTAAACTGTTATCCAGTGGAACATTGCAGTGTGTTATAGCCTCTTGCATTTGCAATAAGAATGTTGTATTAGGACTATATTGAATACTGGGAAAGAAACTAAGCATATATTTCACCAGGAGCATTTTCACATAAGATTTTGGAAAACCTTCTTGTTTTCCTAATTCTGTTTCTCTAATTCTGTTCTCATTTGAACAGAGGGTGAAATTTCTGCTAACACTTGCTGGGGCAGAGTTAAGATGAGGCTGGAGGTTTTTAATAATTCTGTTCCAAAAGAATGTGCTCTGCAGTTCTGTTTCTAGCCTCTATTAGCTAGCATCATCTTGATTAGAAAATTACTTACGTTTAAAAGACGTCTCAACAATGCCCAGTAATAATGCTGCCATGTATAAAGTTTGTAACTGTCTCTTGAAGCCTGAATAAAATGAGCTGTGGGGCAGTCTCTGCTTCTGGAGCCTACAGGTTGCTTCTGTGCAGACTGGTGTGTGTCTGTGTTTGCCCATCTCCCAGCCATCCTGCTCACTGAACTTTTGATAATTTAGCAGCTGATAATGTGATACCTGGAAGCTGCTGTGCACTTTATCCTGTACGCTACTAAGCTCCTACAAACAGTCGACTTTAAAAGCTTTTTCTGGCTGTCTCTTTTGCACGTTTCTCCAGCCGATCCATGGGTGTGCCTGCTGTGGGAGCGGTCCCAACTCTGTATTCACATGTCCCTTTTATTTCCATCCTCTTTCCTGAATAACTTTGGAGGTAGTTATTGGGCTCTGAGATTTGCAGCTTTCTGTAAATTCCCCCTGCCTTTTCTTCCTTCGAAAGTTTGTTTATAAAAACATCTAAACACCTGATTTCTACTTTGGTACATTTGTCTTTCATAGGTGAATATTAGGGTGCAATTATCACTGAATTCATATTTTTTTTAGGAGATCTGAATCATTGATTTTTTTTTCAGTGAACAAATCTTAGGTGGAAAATATGTCTGTATGCTTGGTTTGAAAGGTTAGTCGTTGAACATCTGAGCTGACTGCTTAATATGTTCCTTTGGACAGAGGGCAAAAGAGGATGTATTGCAGAAGGAGGTGCGGGTGAAGATTCTCAAAGACAACATCAAAATGTTGGCCACCAAAGTACCATCTGGTGGCCAGGACCTGATGACCGAGCTGAATGTGGTCCTGGAGAACTACCAGCTCCTGTGCAATCGGATCCGGGGGAAGTGCCACACGTTGGAGGTATGCATGATAACGCTCAGTGAAGTAAAACCAAAGTAGATGGTGCAAGAGGGATGTCAAGTTATGTCAGTGAATACAGTACCTTCTGCATAAGCATGTTTTACTATAGGAAAGTCATGTTTGCCATTGTTTTCTTTTTCCCTCTGGTACTATGAATCCCTAGAATCCCTAAGAAACCACTCAACTTTGCTTTGATTATCCATTTGTGCCTTGTAAGGACCACTTCTGTAAATAAGTGACCGTACTCCAGAACTCTCTTCTCCATCCATGTCACTTCCAAAATGACAAAAAGAATCTTCCAGAAAAAATGCTGAGATAGCCTAATGATGGTGCTACTTAAAATGATTGATTGATTATGATTTGGAGCATGCTGTATATGTATATGTTCAGGAGGAGTGCATGAACTTCATTATATATTGCCCTGTAGCTATGGATTTTTCTGGATAGAACCTATTATGGCATAGCATATTTTTGAATATATGCCTGCGTGTTTTACACGATTGTATCCATAACAGTTCACAGGATATGAACTATCCCTTCCATTCTATACTAATTTAATTTTGCTGTTACTTTTAGGAGGTATGGTCCTGTTGGATTGAGCTGCTTCAGTATCTTGATCTAGAAACAGCCTGGCTAAACACTCTGGAAGAAAGGGTGCAAATGACAGAAAATCTACCTGATAAGTTGGATGCTGTCAATGATGCTCTTGAGGTATTGTAGCCATTCTTTTGGAATAGCAACTTTTCAGGTAGCCCTACTTTAAAAACAACAAAAGTAATCTACACTTTAGTGGAATTCTGAATACTGAATGTTTTGATTCTTTATGTCAAATGATCATCTAACTCCGGGGGGGGAAAAAAGAAAAAAAAAATACTTGTAGGATGTGCTTTAAGAAAAGATGCGGTTTGCTGTTCGTAACAGTTGTGCCAGACTTTCTATCATGCCCATGCTGNGAAAAGATGAGATTTGCTGTTCGTAACAGTTGCCAGACTTTCTATCATGCCCATGCTGTCCTCTGCCCTTGTGTAAATGGATTAATTCCTTCCAGCACTATAGTATGAAATAGCAGTGAATAGGTGAGAAATGCTGTGAAGTTTAATTATCTAAAACAGTGACCACTGTGTCTGCCCTGTGCAGTCATGGATTAAGCTATAACTAACTCATGCATTTAGATCACTTTCAAGCTATTTTAAGTCTTAAAACCTCTGCACGTGCAACTAATTTTTCACTTCAGAAAATACAGGAATATTCGGTGTCTTGACCTTTCTGAATTTTTCTGCCGATTAGTCCCTGGAATCAGTGCTGCGTCATCCGGCTGATAATCGAACGCAGATTCGGGAACTTGGGCAGACCCTGATTGATGGAGGGATTCTTGATGATATCATCAGTGAAAAGCTGGAGGCTTTCAATGCTCGCTATGAAGAACTGAGTCACTTGGTAAGAATTTAGGGCAGGGTGGAAGTAACTTGCTTTTAAGGTCAGTGCTCTGAAATGATTCCTGTTAGATAGTTGAATTCATGAATGCAGAACTGCAATGTAGGTGAAGAGGAAAATATTTCACAAAGTTTTTAGCCACTTTCAATTTGGAATTATGCCGAAAGAAAGCTATGTTTTTCACGTGGTGTAGGAGGAGTAGAGAGTTTTAATTCATCATCCTTACTGTTGGATACATGGATGCAGTGCCCTCATCTGGGGACTGCATGTTGCTGTTGAAGTTAAGGGGTTGCCGTTGTTGTTTGTTTGTTGTTATTGTTGTTTTTTCCTTCCCTCTAATGACACTTTGCTCCTATAGTGGAGGAAAAAAAGTTTTTGTTTTCAGGGCAAGGGGAATCTGCTTTGAGACTACCTCATTTGGCTGTTGCTGATGTTCTGCGAGTGTGTGCACCCCCCACACGTGTGCCCACACATGTGGGACGCAAGCGTTCATGCATATGAACGCTTCATGCATGAAGACTTGGTGCTCTCATGCTAAGTGCAAGGTTTCAAGGAACTTCAAAGTTCTGCTGCTGAAGGGAGTGATGGTAACCCTCTGCTTTCACACATGTTAACACAGAATTTTTGTTCTGATGGGAAATATACAGGTTTACATATTAGCAATACAAAGTTGTAGTGTGTTACCAAGTCCCTGATTGCTATAGGCTAGTTTTTGGGAAACGGCTGTTTTTAACAGAGTATTTTCTCTCTGTTGACTGAGAAGACTTGTCTTCAGTATCTCCGTTCTGGCAGCAGTGCTCTCTTCCTTGCTGGTCTGTTAGCGGTTATTGCTGTACAACCCACAGGAGGCTTCAGGAATGCTGCCCTGGGGGACTTGCTTTTGCTCTTTTTAGACAATCTTCATGCTGTAGGTTCCCTCCTACCCTCATCTTGTTTCAGGGGGGAAAAAAAAAATAGTATTGATTTTCTTGCTCTGCTGCTCTCCCATTGTCTTTCTGTCCCGCTCAGGCAGTAAGCCGGCAGATCTCCTTGGAACACCAGCTTCAGACCATGAGAGAAACTGACCACATGCTGCAGGTTCTGCAGGAAAACCTAGCGGAGCTGGACAGACAGCTGACATCATACCTGACTGATAGAGTGGATGCCTTTCAGATGCCGCAGGAGGCCCAGGTATTGCAGTAGGGCTTTTCATTACAACGCATTTTGAAGAGTCTTATGATGTTGCTCAGCCTAGATTTCATTATGAAGCCTCCCTTTCAAACCTCTGCTGATGCGCTAAGTGACAGCTTCAGTGATCTGGGTTGTTTGTCCCTGTTTCTTTGGTTGTTTAAAGAGGATGTACTGAATAACAACCTCAATGGCTTTCAGCTTAGCAAGCTGTCACTGGAGACAGAGTATTTCAAATAAACCTGGTCATGTTTGCTTTTACGTAGTCGATTTACTTCTGCTAGGTGATAGATGATAACAACATTCCTCTTCTCTCCATGCAAGCCTTTAAGATGTGGTTGGTTTTTTTTGTTTTGTTTTTTCTGACATGATAGAAAATTCAAGCTGAGATTGCAGCTCATGAATCCACTTTAGAGGAACTCAAGAGAAATGCTCGCTCTTTCCCTCCTGCTTCCCCTGAATGCAGGTCTCCCCGTGGTGGAACTCAGCTGGATGCTTTGCAGGTGAGAACACATAAGTCACTCTAAGAATTTACACTTAAAGAACTTTAGTTTTGCATTATACACTGCTGTTGTCAGCCTTTATGTTGTTTGGTGTGGACAACCAAATGTTGAGAACAAGTAGCATAGGCATATGCTTTCATTAGGAGTTTAGGAAGCTGAAGTCTCATCAGTTATCATGGGTGAAGTGCCAAAAGGCAGAAAGTCTCCCCATTTGATTGGAATATCTGTATGATACAGAATTAGAGCTTTGTTGCACTGTAAATGAAGATTAGGAATAGATGGAATTTTGCTTGGCAAATGATGTTGACATGAATACTGAATTGTGATGGCATGAGAGATGAAATAGAATCTGAGAACAAATGCTTTAATTTTGTTCTTCCTCAAAGTACAGCTATTGATTTAAAACTATTTTTAAAACAAGCTTTTAACAGAATATTTCTCAAAATAGAGAAAACTCCGGGAAGTGTCTACAAAGTATCAGCTTTTCCAGAAACCAGCCAATTTTGAGCAGCGCATGTTGGATTGCAAGAGGGTGTTGGATGGTGTAAAAGCAGAACTTCATGTTTTGGATGTGAAGGATACTGACCCAGATGTAATCCAAGCTCATCTGGACAGTTGCATGGTAAGTATGCAGTATTCTTAAGTATGCAGTATTCTTAGCTCACATTTGGGTTTGTTTCTTCCTTGTGTAATTCTTTTGTGTCTGAACTCCTCTCTCTTCTCAGAAAATTTTATCTTAAAGTCTTGTAGAAAAGCAAACATTGTTACATTTTTCCAAAAATCACTAACATAACTAATTAACAGTGTGTAATTCTTTTGGATGAAGATGTGGCAATGAATTGTTAATTCCTAGATATAAGGGCGCAACAGCTGAGTTTACAAAAAATCATCTCCCTTGCTCATCCTTATGTTGTGGGGAAGTATTGCTCCAGGGGCAAGTTTGCTTAGTTCTTCCTATTTGTTTTGTTAAAATACTACATGTAAGATCAAGAATAGATCACAGGATCAGCACTGCCAACTGTGGTGATGTTATGTAGTAAATACTGCTAAACTATTATAATAAAATTTATATATTGTTATAAAAATCTTAAAATAGAGTGAAATAGCGAACATCAGGAATTTGAAGTCTACTTGGCAGATATTTTTTCTCATTACCTGTTTTGCTTTGTTCTTGATCCACAATTTAGAGCTCAAGTGCTTTGGAGCTCAAGTACATGGTGAGGATCAGGTTCCCTGCAGGCACACGAAGTCAAGCAAAATGGGAACACCTGAACTGTGAACTATGAAGTAATTGCTATTGTGAATATATGTTTTTCAGAAGCTCTATAAAACCCTCAGTGAGGTGAAATTGGAAGTTGAAACTGTAATCAAGACAGGAAGGCAAATTGTACAGAAACAACAGACAGATAATCCCAAAGGAATGGATGAACAACTAACAGCACTGAAATTTCTCTACAATGACTTGGGGGCACAGGTGAGAAAGATAATATATATGGACATAGGAAATCCCTTCTTTATTATTTTGGTGTCAGGTATTTTTTTTTTTTTCTTTCTAAGTTTCTGATTCTGCAGCTGATCTGTATGAGCTAGTTGTTGCATCCAGGAACAATACGAGACTAGAGATTTCAGAAAACAAGCCTGTAGTTATGCAGAATCCCTGTGATCCCGGAGTATTCTTGAAGGCAGGAAGGTTCCTAGAGCTGACAGCATTTTGGTCTACTACTCCTTACATTGTTTTTGCACTGCAGCTTTTTTATGTTGTCTGCGAACCAGTTTACAACTCTCTCTTAAAAAGCAAGCAAACAGACAAAAACACCGTGATATTTAATTATAATACGGAAGCATTTCAAAAAAAGTACTAAAATACCCTACAAGATACCTATAGTTGCTTCTTTATGTGAGAAGTTAATAGTCCATAAACGTTTTTTGCGAAGAGTGGTGGTAGTTTGTATTCATTGTCTATTAAAGAGGCATCCTCAGTATGAAGTTTGAGTATGGAGATAACGCTACATTTCCTAAGAACTGCTAAGAAATGTACATTTGGGTAGTTTTTGTTAGTAATGGAATAGTTAATTGTCCAAATGAAATAATTTAAAAATGAACAAATTTTTGCCAGGAGTAGAGGGAAATAGATTTTTTTTTTCTCCCTTTTTTTTTCTTTCCATCACCGACTCAGGGTTGCGACGTATTCAGTGAGTGAAACTGTGAAGCAGCCAAATTATGTTACTGGAGCAACTTGAAATGGGCTCTAGAAAATGTTGCAGTGTTATAAAGTAGACAACTTTTTAAAAGATGTAGATTCCAGTGGAACCTATATATCTATATAGCTCATAATTATGTGGACAAGAAATTCAGGAGAGGCAGGCAGACGACTAGTGATATAATGTGGTTGTGTTTAGGTGTCTGGACTTTATTTTTAAAGAACTTCAAAGCCTGTGATTTTTAATGTATACATGTGAACACTAAACTGAGGTGGAAGATGATTTTTGTAAACATCAATCAATTCTGACATGCGTGGCTGGATTAATTCTCTAGTCCATGTTCAAGTTAGACCAGATTAATATGTAGTTAGTGTGAGATAGAACTAATTATACTGCAACAAGCATCATACCCTGTGTTCTCCTTAATGATATCTTTTCAAGGGCAGACTAATGTTTCAGTGAGATATATATATATATATATATATATATATATATATATTTCCCTTTATTGTTTCCTGCTATGGGGCCTGCTTAATGTGTACCAAAAGAAACTGAATTTTACATATGTAGCAGTGACTGACTGGATTCCGTATATTTTAGCTTTATTTTAGTTTTATGTATTCTATTTAAAATAGTAAGATGCAGATGTTTATCATCTATTTTTCTTTTCAGGGTCATTCTCTTGTGAAAGATTTAGAAAGACCTGGATTTTATGTAATCAAGAAGAAATGTTATACTTTTTAAAATGTATTTCAGTAAGTTCTATTATCTCTTTTTGTAGGTGACTGAAGGAAAACAAGACCTTGAAAGAGCATCCCAGCTGGCACGCAGGATGAAGAAGGAGACTGCCTCCTTGTCGGAGTGGCTGACAGCCACCGAGGCTGAGTTAGTGCAGAAGTCCACTTCAGAGAGCTTGCTCTCTGACCTGGATTCAGAAATTGCCTGGGCTAAGGTGAGCCGGCTTTAAAAATGTATATAGTAAGTCTGTATTTTTAATGGTATGGTAAAGTTATGTGGAAGGCACAGTGAATTTAAATCCATGCAGCTTGTTCCAAAATATCTTACATGATGAGTTTGTATTTTTGGTACATCTTATGCAGTATTTCACTGGAGTTTCAGATCAGGCCTCTTAATTTGGAAACTGAGAAGACCACTGAAATAGTAAAGATATTGCGTATTTGGTACTAATAAATATCTAAGTAACTTATTACAATAACTTAGTTGCTGATGTTCAAGAGATGGTGTGTTATTTTGATTCTATGTTAAACATACATTCCTGCACAGACGACCACTCTTCTGGATAAACAGAACTTTAAAATCATAAATGGCTTAGAAAAAATGCTGAAGATAAATACCCTTTCTTATACTTACTTAGGTAGGTATAACCAATAAAGCAATTGGCCTTGGGCAATATCTAGTGAGCAAATCAAGTGTGCAGTGTAACAAGTGTTGGGTAGAAGTGCAGAAGTGTCCAGGCTTGGCCCCCCATTTCTCAACTGCCAACTGCAAATGGATGCCCATGGGAGAAGGTACTGACAAACTCGAGGCATTTGGGATGACCAGATGCTCTCTGGTGCATGACTGTGCAAAAGAACACTTTCAGGAAAGAGATTTATGTCTATTGAGAGCGAGTAAACATAGAATCTGATTTTACCTCCTTTGAGTTTTCTCCCAAAGGAGGTGAAGACCATCTATTACACTGTTTGTTTCCCAAGGAAATAAAACCTGGCTCCTGTGCCTTTGTGATCCCAAGCAGATTACGGTGTGGTGGGTCTCGTTTCAGAACGTACTGCGGGAGTTGGAGAGGAGGAAGGGCGACCTGAAGAGCATCACGGAGAGCTGTGCCGCGCTGCGGGCTTTGGTGGATGGCAGCGAGGCCACCCTGGAGGAGATGCTCTGCGTCCTCAACGCCGGCTGGAGCCGAGTCCGCACGTGGACCGAAGACTGGTGTGAAACCCTGCTGGTAAGGAGTCCGGGCGCCAGGAATGCTCAGGGTAGCTCTCCCTCCTCGGCCTTGGAGGAGCTGCAGCCTCTGTTGTTCTGACTTTACCCTGCTGTGAAGTCTCCATGACACCTCACAAGCTTAAAGGAATTGATGGATTTATGGTTACTGTGTAGACAGGAAACTGAGATGTGAGGATATATGAAATGAGGAAGGTGGGAAGTTGCTTTGTGAGTGCTTTGTGCTTGCTCATAGGCTCACTGCTGTATGCTCAGTAGTAGCAGTGGGTAGTGCCCAGTGGGTAGGGGATAAAAGCTCTCAGTCTGGATGCTGCAGTGATCAAACTACGTAAATATGTGGGCAGACAGCTATGGCATCAGAGGTAGGACTTTCCTGGGTTCTTGTACTCCCTAGACTTTGTGGTATGACTTCATCTTTTCAGGTGTGCCATCTCTTCCCCCTTCAAGAAAATCCAGAGTATGTTTAGCAAACACCATCCTTACTTATTGCTTTTTCCCCATTTCAATTTATGAATTCTACCCATGTGAAGGCACTTTTTTTCTATATATGTATATTAATGGTATTTTTGTTAATACTTTGTGAGAATTCTGGAATTTCCCTGTATCGGGTGGAGAGAATGGTGTATTGTTTTTCTTGGTAGCATGTAACCTTACGATTTCTGAATAGATATGAAAGAAAACCTAATTAGTATGTCTATAATGTAGGTGTTTTTGTTAAAAGGAATATCTGTTTTAATAAAATAAGTAAAATATCATCATAATTTGTGGGTTTGGTCTATTTCATGCAGAATAGCTACTGCTATATCTGCCAGTCATAGCTGGAAAACAGTATGTTCTGAGAATCCTTTTCATTCTGTTGACTTTGAATACAGGCAGTTTCACCTGTACTCATATTTTTGTTATTGTTGTTGTTGCTTTGTTTTGTTTTGTTTTGGAATGCTAGCTATTGATCTTCTTTAGGCTTGTGCGTCTTTTGTTGCTTTTCACAGAAACAAAGTAGAAAGAAAAATGCAAACAAGAAAAATGCATTAGTCAAGAGATACTTTGGTCTGGTTCTAATACATTGGCTGGCTGTAATTTCTTGGACAAACTGTCAGTTTCTTCTCTGTTCTTCTTCCTGTGAATTAGGAGCCATAATGTTAAAGTCTAGAGTGGGTCTAGAGTGAATTGAATTTTTGGAAACATTTATTGAATATTTATTGAAGGTGAAATCTACAATGTAATTCTCACTGTTTCTTTCCAGGGCTTTTCGTAACACTTGCTGTTTTGTTGATTCTCCTTCTTATTCAGAATATTAAAAGTGCTTTTTTTTCTTGTGTAGATCAAATTGATATACTTTTTTTTTTTTTTTCTCCTCCATCCTTTTCCAGAATCATCGGAGCCAGCTGGAGATCTTTGATGAAAATGTTGCCCACATAAGTACTTGGTTGTATCAGGCTGAAGCCTTGTTGGATGAGATTGAGAAAAAGCCAGCAAGCAAAAAGGAGGAAACAGTGAAGGTGGGAAGTGTTACCTTTAAAGGTAGAAGCTGTCAAATACCCATTTTTGGTTTCTAAACAAAATCAAGTTGAGTTTGCTGCTTCCTTCCCCCTCCCTTCCTGTGTGTTACCTAACGTAACCATCTGCTTTTTCTTCCACTTCTCAGCGTTTAACGTGTGAATTAGATGATGTTAGCCTGCGAGTGAATAACGTGCGTGACCAAGCCATCATCCTCATGAAAGGTCGAGGGGTGTCGTGTCATGAGCTTGTTGAACCCAAGCTGGCCGAGCTCAACCGTAACTTTGAGAAGGTCTCTCAACACATCAAAAGTGCCAAGGTGAGGAGGAGAGGGCCCAAAATGTGCCGGTGGTATCTATACCAAAATAATGAAAAAGAGCTTTGGGGACAGGTACTAAAAGAGAATTTTGTTATTTCATTATTCTGGTTTATTAGTAGAGCTTTATATACTAAAACTGGATTGACTCATTTTTGATAATTGCTTTCAGAGTTACCTAGAGAGCAGATACTGACTTGAGTTGCAAGGGGAAGTTAACAAATAATTGGATATTATAAAGATTCAGAAAAATGTAATATTATGCCACATATGTATTTGAACTACACACCAGACCATAAGCTAATGTCAGTGGAGGGTTGTTTCTTTGGTTTTATTTATTTTTCTTTTAAGATGAAGATGTGCAGATTGGGACCTAAAGCTGGAAGCCTGCCAGTACCTACCAACACTTTTACAAGCTAACCTTGTGTTATATCAAACAACTCTTGCAATTTTATTCTACAGATATCTGGTAGTCTTACATGCTTATTGATAATTTAAACCAGTGCTCCATGAGAATGTGTATAACATCTCAGACTAAATTTTCAGCTTGAAAAACTTTCATTTTTCTTTGCAGATGCTTGTTGGACAAGAGCGACTTCCTGTCATGTCAGAGCCCCGTGAAGTCAGAGTGGCTTTTCCAGACCTGGACAAATTTGAGTGTGACATACAGAACATGTTAAAGGTTGTGGAAAAGCATCTGGAGTTGAGTGAGGAAGATGAAAAGGTTTGTGAGTACTGGAAGAAAGCAAGCTGGCTAAATCTTTCTGTTGTGTTCAGTTCAGTGTTACCTTTCTCCTGGCTGCCAGGGAATTGTTTTTTTCTTTTTTTTGAAATTTTTTTTTTTTTCAGCTAGCTATCAAAAAATGAAGGGAATTTCCAGGCTGTTGGAAATACTGCATGATTTCTGCATGCTTTTCCTAAAGTGATTTTCCAGGTTGTAACCAGTCATTTTTCAGTCTGTATTTTTGTCGTGATTTTGTAAAATCTGCTACATTAGGGAACTTTACTTTCATTCCTCTTCTGCTTTAAAGTAGCTTTGTCAGGTATGCTTCCTGTAAAAATAATATGGTGCAAAGCATTTTCCTTTGGTATTTAGCTCTCTGAGCTTTTATTGCAGTGATTACTTAATGGAGCTGACATTTTACTTTGCAGATGACAGTTAGTTTAGTCCTCTTATCTAGTGTCTTGGGTAGACATCTTAATTTAAATTTTAGGTAATAAAGTCGTAAATAGAGCTGAAGTCTTAGCTCACTCCTGTTGTAGCTGGCTACTGCTGCCTGTTCAAGGGAGCTTCCTTGAGGGCAAATTTTGCAGAATGACTAAGGAGCTTTTTAGGATTTGGTGGTTCTGGAGGAGAGGAATGTCTTTGCTTGGATTTATTTTGTTGACATTTGGATAATTTAAAAAAAAATGCTAGTGTTACTATTAATGTCTGGGCAGTGTTAAATTTGTTTTGAAAACTACAGCTGAGCTTTTCTGTAGATGACTGTGGACTTTTGTAATTTTAGCTGGACCAAGAAAGAGCTCAAATTGAAGAAGTTTTGCAGAGAGGAGGGCAACTGTTACAGCAACCCATGGAGGACAGTAGGAGAGAGAAGATCCGCAGACAGTTGTTGCTTTTGCAGAGCAAGTACAACAACACACAGGTATTGTTCTCATAACTTGTACAATTACAGGCCATTCCTCATATGGTCTTTCTTTCAGTAAGCCATTTACAAGTTGTTTGTGGCTTTCTTTAGCTCATAAAATTCTCTAGGAATGTTGAAATTTCAACATGCGGATACCTATGCACCCACATATTCTGACTCTTTGAATCTCTGCAATTCCAAAATAGGAATTTTGTCATTTGGAGGAGTTTTTAAAATAAAGAAACATAACATGAAAGGGAAAAAAGGCTTTTCAAAGCTTCAGAAAGGCCCCCTGTGCATTGATGTAGTTTAGTTCAGATAACTGGGCATTTTCTTCATTCTGCCTTTACCAGTCTTTCTACACAGCTTTATCTCAGTCATACAGGCATGTGTAAAACAGTGGCTGCTCAGACAGGTGTGCAAATGTGTTCATGAAATTCATGACAGAAGAGGTAGAAGTGAATGCAAGTCTGCCAAGGAATTGTGCTCGTCTCTAATATACAGATATATGTTATAGTATATTATACTTTTTATAGTATGGCATATAGTTTGTATGTATATATAGTGTGTATATATAATACAGCATCTATACTGTGTATAATTCTATAGTGAGTAGTATCAACAATAGCTTGCTCAAGCATGTTGAGGTGCTTTCAAACACATGCCATATTTCATATGTTTGTGTAGAACAAACAGGTACGTAGGTCCTGCTGCTGCGTGCACCTCGTGCACAATTGTATTCAAGCGGGAAAGAGGACGCATTGCTCCAAGTGTCAGGGTTGGAGTGAGCCTGTAACCACTTTAATATACCTGACTAGGTAAAGAATTCTCTCTTCTCATACTGTATTTTCCTAATGCATTGGGTTGTAGGAGTGTAGGTCATTTCAAAGGAGGCAGGTGGTGGACCTCTCTCCAGTGTTTTCACAGTATAAGAAGGAATATGATAGTCTAATTAAATGGCCGGATGAGGCTGAGCACAATCTCTCAGGGCTGCAAGGAGTGGAAGATGAACAAAAGTTACAGGTAAAGGAGATTTTTGTTATTACTGTGTTTTATTTGTTCCATAAAGAAAACAGAGTGAAGGCAATGTATGAATTTGAGAGATTGCTATATAGGGCTTTTGGCTGTGGTTTTGATACTTACTTGGGAAGAAGTGTCCTGAAAGTGACTGCATTAATTTTTCATTTGGAAAATAACTGCATATGCCAAGTCTGGGATTTCTACATAGTAGTCATAGGTCCAAAAGGCCCCATTCCACCAAGGCTGAATCCTTGTCCGTGGTCTGGCAGAGCGGTTGGATCAGGGTAGCCTCTGCTGTTGGTTGCACACACAGGGATTGAGCTCTGTTGTTTTCAGTGCCCCTGGCCTGAACTGCATGGTTCAGTTTCTAAGTGGTGTGGGTGTAGTTTGAGCCACAAGAATCCTGTCTCTGGATCGCGTGGTAAGGGTAAGATGTCTTACTCTGGTGCTGTATTTCGCTCCTGTAGCTGCTTACCCACACATGGTGAATAGTACTGTACGTAAATAAGATTAATTAAAAATGACAAAAGTAGACATATTTCTGATTTTTGAGTTGTGTCGGTTGTGTGTGGGGGATCTGAACAGAATTTCACAACTAAGTTATTAGAATGTCAGAATCTGATAAAGTTTACCCAGAATTTGTACAAAAAGCTGTTTGTCTTAGTTGTTGAGGATAAAGATACATTTTTGTTTAATATAAATGTATATGTGTGTGTATGTGTGTGTATATATACTTCCTTATTTAATTCCTCTTTTTTATCCTTCAAAGCACTTTGGCTGCATGACACTTTAATATTTAGGCTTTAATACATTAATATTTCAGACAATAACAGTGAGAAGTCTTGTGAAGCGATAAGCAATTTCTTGGACAAGCTTGGGTATTAGGTAGTCTTGAGTACTTCTCAGTTTCTGGTTATGAAGCTTCATAATTAAAACCAATCAATCTCTTTGATTGCTCTGTAACTTTTTAACTCAGGACCAATTAATCAGGCAGCGGCAGGGAATGAGGAATGCCCTGGCTGCCCGTGAGCGCCAGGCACTGGCAAGTGTTGGGTGTCTGTTTGCAGCTCCAGAGCTCCATGGCTTCAGGTGACCCTGAGAGCCACAGACCCACAGCAGATGGCCTGCACTGCTCAGTCACACGGACTCTTCAGCACCAGCTGCCAAGGTGAAGCTGCTTTTTAGCCTTCTCCTTAGGGAGGCTGGCAGGCACAAGCTTCCCATGTACAATGTGGGTGACAGTCGGGCAGCAGAGCTGGCCCCGGGGTCTGATCACCAGCTTCTCTCTACTGTGTTGGATCCCTAGTTGTTGCTTCTGCTTGTTCTGTGGGGATCAAGGGACGCGATCTGGACATGATGTCCTTCGTAGACCTGACTAATGCCAGGAGATGTGGTCGCAAGAAACGCAAATCCATAGACACTTGATGTAAAACAACCTGACTCCTTTTTGTTGTTTGAATGTCGTCTGCTTTGAGTGCCTCAATCAGAGATTAAAAGAAGCAAAGTGCACCCTGGCCCACAGGAGCAAACAGCTCCGGCCATAAACTGGCCCTTCTGGTCACCGTTGAACTCTCTGCAGATTGACTGGTGTTCTCTTGCTTCCTGTAAAGTGATATTCCTGAATTGTTGCATCTTGATATCTAGGCATTGAATACAGAATACTGTGTAAATATGGGTTGTAATAGCAATTACAAGTGTATTGGTGGAGAAATGTTATCATTGCTCTGATAAAACATCTTAGTTTCCAGAGCTAGTTTCTAGTTTAGGTGAATCAGCTGCGATTTCAGAAAGATCAGAGCAGTTTTGTTACTGCTGTGAAATTCTGAAACTGCTGCTTTTGTTTCACATGCCCTCACTTCCAGTCTTCTAATGTTTGAGTAGCAAGCCAACCTGCCTCTCGTGACCTTGTTTTGCTTCTGTGGCTTGTGCTCTTATCTGCTTTACTGATTGATCTTGAATGTCTGTGCCCTGGGGTTCTGCTTGCTTGCTTTTTTCTTTTTCTTTCTTCCTTTTTTTTATTTTTCTTCTCCATTCTCATCTTGCCATATAGTCCATACAATTCCTGAAGGGAGCAATAGTTTTCCCCCAAAAGAACAGATCAATTCAGATGTTTTTCTTGCATAAACTCCAATACAGACTTCATATTGAAACCTCTTGAAGTAGTGCTCTTATAGTAAAGAAAACGTGTTTATTTGTCAATTGTGTTTTTTATAGGGAAAGTTCTGGATCATATTTGAATATGAACATTAATTAAGAGGTTCTCAAATATATTGTTTACTGACTATGTTAATTAACACTGAAGAGCAAATAAAATGGACATGAGATTTTGGCTTTGGAAGAACTTTTTTCCAGAAATCTAGTTATGAAGAGAAGGGGCAAGGAAAGGTTTAAAATGTGGGCATTTTCAAACCAAAATGATGTTTATTTGCAAACAGACCAACTAATATGTGATCATCTGAGAGTAGATTGGGTAGATTTTTTTTTACTTATTTTTTTTTCCTTAACATTGTAAAGTGAACTATAAAATTTCATATGAATATTAGACTGTATCTTCCAAATGCACTTAAAATGAAGCATATCCCAGTTGAATCTTTGTGTGTTTTTAGATTTTACTTCAAAATGTATAAAGTATAAGTGTAAACTGAGAAAGGAAGATGAAAACCTAAAACATGTGACTTGTAGGTCAGACTAGATGGGAGGAGATACTTTTTTATTTGTCTACTGAAATAACATTATTTTTAGCAGCGCTAGGTGAAAGTTCTTCTTTATAGAATGTGCACTTGTAATAAGTATTTTCCAGTCCTGCTTTTTCCCTAGAAGTCTTTTTGAGAGAAGGCAAAGCTGGTAAAATCGCGCTCTCACCAATGCAGTTAGAACAGAGCAGAGCACTGCGGTCATACAGGCAGACTTTCTCATAAATCATCTTTGATTAACTCCTCGTTTGTGGCTGCTCGGGAAAGCCAGAGCAGGCGCCCGCGTGCCTTAGGAGGTGCCCAGCTCTGTGAGAGGTAGGGGTGTGCGTGCGGCACGGCGCAGTCGGAAGTTCTCGCTCCTCAGCCAGTCCCGTTTCTGCTGCCCGTCTGCAGAGGAAGGTTGAGAACAGCTGAGCGCCCCAACGCCGGCTGCGACGGGGCAGTAACGTGCATGCCTCGCTCACACGCGGTCAGCCGGAGGGGAACGACCGGGGAAGGAGGCAGCCGGGTCACCGAGCCCCCCGGGGCCGCTCTGCAGCAGGGTGCCCCTGGGAGCCCCGCGCTGCTCGGCTCGGCAGCAGCACCCTGGCCCAGCGGGTGCCGTGGGGAAAGCAGGAAGGTTCAATATGAGTTTCAGGATTTTCAGCGAGTGGAAAGCCAGTTTGCGGCCCGCTGGCTGATGCTGTTTAAACCTCACATGGATTTTTTTTATAGTGGGCGGGGGAAGCAATGTATGTGAAACAGAGTAACAAAATAACTCTAGGGAGCTTTTATTTGGGTGAAGTCCAGCTTTGCACTGCTGTCTGTGTGCAAATGGGCCTTCTGGCATGTTGGAGTGTTAGAAAAAAGCACTTGGTGCAAACAGAGCAAACTGCTGAGCTGCAACAGACATAAAGTGTTTGTTGTAACCCAGTCTGGTCCAGCACTGTCTGCACTGCAAGGGAAAAGATGTTTTCAGTTGTCTGCCCTTTGCCCGTTGTCTTTGGGCCTAGGGCCTCTCTGGCCACTGGGAAGTCACAGCAGTGTCTGAGTGTGGGGCTTTTGGTCTGTCTTTCAGTGCGGGCAGCTGGCAAAGCGTATGCAACATGGCAAGAAAATGTTTGTCAGTAGGGCATCAGGGAACATGTTTTGGACTCCTAACCAAAGCATTTGTGGTAGTGGATGTTTTTTTATTGCCGCTTGCTTGTTGTAGTGGTATTGAGTCGGAAGTTAATGCTGCTTACTTTAAGGTGTTTGGTACTTAACGTGCGTGCAGATCATATTTCGGTGTGCAGTGAATGACTTGAGCACAGTGTATTTTGTGGTAAAGCTCTTGTGGAAGCACGGCTGTGTCCCCAGGTTCGGTTACAGGGAGTGACTTTGTGCTCTTAAAAACTAAAACATCCTTAGGAACAGTCAGTGCATGAGATCAAGTCCTGAGAGCTGAAATCTTTTGACATGCTTTTTTGCTGCAGTTCTTTCTGCTTTTGGACTGCATGAGCTGTGTATTTAGATTCCAGATAATTTGAATGACATATTTGAAATGCTCAGAAATATGTGAAGGATAAAGATATCGACAGGTGCCTGCAAACAACTTTGTTAGAGGGACTTAATATTTTCCTGGCTGCCAGCTGTGTTACCTGCCTGCATGCGTTCCCAGTAGTCCTGCAGTAATTCCAAGCAGAATGCACTAGGTGATTTACACTGTGAACAGGTGATTTATCTTAACTACATTCTCAGCCATAGCTTTTAAATCATACCAAGAGCAGAACACCTCTATTCCTCTGTCTTGCTGAAAACTCAGATTTACTGTGTACAGGACAGCGACTTAGATATGGCTTGAATTCCTCCATAGCTGGAGGTGGGTTTACTTTTTACTGTTACTTTTTATGAACTGCGTGGTTTTCAAGGACGGTACTGGGATCCCGTGGGATAAGAAACCTTTTCAGCAGGAAACAGCTCTCAGCGTGTGGAGCATCTGCTTCACTGGCCTCTCCCTGCTGCCTCTGCCACCGAGGCACCAGTGTTGTTCCTTTAAAGGGAGCTTCCAGAGATGTGGAGTGCGATGCTCAGATCTAGTGTGTCATAAGAAAAAGCTGCCTTAAATTTGCTGTCCTTGCTTTCTTATCTGCTACCGTGGTACTTGGCTAGATAATGATTGCTAAGATCTGAAGGAGTTAGTACCTCTTACTACTGGAAAATGAGTGTTTTAATACCAGTGGAGCCTTGATTAATTTTGAAAATTGCTTGGGCAGATGGGGGTGGGGATGCCTGCTGAGCAGGGCATGGAAAGCAAATGAGTTTGCTTCACAGAACTGGTAACTTGCGGAAGGTTTCATGGCTGAGGAAGCAGACGGCAACAGAGATACAGGTCTCATCAAGGCTAAGAATCAAGATGAGAGGAACCAAAGCAGTCAACATCCTTCCTGCTCCCCAAGGTTACTGCGAAGCATTTTAGATAAAACAGTTATAAAACAGTTATTATAACTGTTTGTTTTATAACTTGCTTTTGTTTTTTTGTCAATATTAGGACCAGTCCCATGCTTTGTAGGTCTTAGGGCTTTCTGAAATTATATAAGTTGATTGGACTGAAAAACCTTTGTTTTGTCTTATACCGTAGAAAAGTACGTATTCAGAATACAGTCTTTTGATTTAGGGTATTTTTTCCTTAAAATTATTTGTTCTTTGAAATATAAAATTAACTTTCCTGTTTCTCTAGGCAATCCCCGTCCAGCAGAGGTTAAAAGGCCGCTTTGCCCCCGGAGTTAGGGGCCTGCCCTTTTCTGCTGAATACTTGGTTGAGATCAACAAAGTCTTGCTGGCCATGGCTGATGTTGAGCTGCTGCTGAATGCGCCAGAGCTGAACACTGGCATCTACGAGGACTTTTCAACTCAGGAAGACGCACTGAAGGTACTGCCCATTTTAAGCATGGGGTTGGGAGGGGAGAAGGGAATAGCAGAACCAAACCAAGCAAACAGAAGTGTCTCCAAAAGGGCTGTTATGAGTGGCTGCCTTTTCACTTAACATGTGTTGGATCAGTATATGCTGTTAATTACGTAGCTTAGTGGTAAAGGATTTGTCTCTTTTATTATAGAAATTGTCATGGTTTTCATTGTGTAGCCTGTATATTTTGTATGTGAACATTAAAGGTGGTCTCCAAATGCTTCTTCATGGTCCCTTCAATGACTCTTCTTCTTTGTGCCGTATTCAAACAGTTTCTTCTCTGGTAGAGGCAGAAAGGGATATTCTTGACATTAATTTGATACTGAGTAAAGCCCCAAGACTTATTGCTTGTTTGGCTGTCATTAGCAAAATACTAATTTTAAGCTCCCACTACTCCTCATTCCAAGTCCATGCATCCACCTGCGTGATTAGCAATGAGGAAGTTGTTAAGAATTTCCACTTCAAAAGGAAATGATAAAAGGATGTTTAAAAACTGTAACTCCTACTGTCAAAAGAGAGTTAAATATGCAGAAGCCTGAGTCCTGTAACTGGCTTCAGGCATGCACATGAGCATAGAAAACATCCAGGTAAGCGGGACATTTCACATGGCGTGGGGCAGTGTGGGTGTCCCTTTGTGGATTGGGAAGCACCATTGGGTTCTTGTATTTTTTTGCACTAGAGCTAGTCATGCTTTGCCTCTCACCTAGAGCTGGTTCAGCTGATTCTGTACCCACTCCACCTGTCTTTTAAAACTGTTTCGGAATTTTACACTCTTCTCTTCCCACCTGTGATCAATGCAGACCTTCTGGTACCCTTGTGCTCTGCATACGTTTCCCTCATACCTTATTCTTTCCCTCTGATTTCCTCCTCTTCCTTGGCCTGGCCTCCTGACAAAGCATGCTGCCTTTGCTGCTTGTTTTTATGTTCTGATGCTGTGCAATTCCTTTGCAAGTGACTGTACGCACCGCTAAAGAAGAGCAGCTCGCACCCTTTCACTTGCGGGCTCCCCATGCTACTTTTTTAATTCTGTGCATANTGACTGTACACACCGCTAAAGGAAAAGAAGAGCAGCTCGCACCCTTTCACTTGCGGGCTCCCCATGCTAGGCATTTTCTTGAATTGTTACTGTTTAATAGCCCGGGAACAGGAGAGAACGTTTGCATGTTGTAACTGGTGGGCACCATGAAACAGTTATATTCCATATTTGGCTTTTCACATAGTTGCTGAAAGCAAATAGAGAAAGGGTGCCAGCCTTTGCCAGAGTGAGTGATTTTCCTGTTTAGCTGACGAGATTCTCTTCCCTGTTTACTCTGTTAGTGTGCTCCTTTAAGTGCAATTTGGAGTGTTTATGCTAAGCTGGGTTTAAAAGATTTCATTTTGGTGCAGGTCTTAAAGCTCACCAAAATTTCAAAATTGTAGTGATATGAAAACACTTCTAGAAAAAAAAAAAAAAAANCACTCTTCTCTTCCCACCTGTGATCAGTGCAGACCTTCTGGTGCCCTTGTGCTCTGCATATGTTTCCCTCGTACCTTATTCTTCCCTCTGGTTTCCTCCTCTTCCTTGGCCTGGCCTCCTGACAAAGCATGCTGCCTTTGCTGCTTGTTTTTATGTTCTGATGCTGTGCAATTCCTTTGCAAGTGACTGTACGCACCGCTAAAGAAGAGCAGCTCGCACCCTTTCACTTGCGGGCTCCCCATGCTACTTTTTTAATTCTGTGCATATGGGAATTATGTAAGAAATAATATCTAACATCTTGTGCCTCATTTTTTTAAGTGATGAAAGAATGTGAAGTGTCTTCATGCCACAGGTGTTTTTGGTTAATAATCAAGATCATGCTATTCTGAGAAACATGGTGTCCATTTTAACCTCAGACACAGATCATCTATTCCTTTGTCCTCTTCATAAAAAAAGTATGTGCTTAAAAAGGTTCAAAGGCCTATTCTGGAATCCTAAATATTTCTATCAGCTATTGATGCTTCTTTGGTTTCAGTTTTATTGTGGATACTGATTTTAGAGCAATTTTTCAGAGAGNCTAGAAAAAAAAAAAAAAAAGAAAATAATAGAACACAAGTTTTTTTAGAAGTGGTGATATTTTAAATTCAAAAAGATATTAAATATCACTGTTGGCACATTGGAATGATTGTTCTCTCTGCTGGGTATTTCTCAAAATGCTGTCTGGTTTTAAGTGAGGTATTGTCACTTCATAGTTCAACCGTGTTTGAGGTAGATGGCTCAACTTTGTCATTTGTCTCATACTTTGTCATTTAAATTACAACTATGTAGTTTTTACTTTTTTAATTCTGTGCATATGGGAATTATGTAAGCAATAATATCAAACATCTTGTGCCTCATTTTTTTAAGTGATGAAAGAATGTGAAATGTCTTCATGCCACAGGTGTTTTTGGTTAATAATCAAGATATGCTATTCTGAGAAACATGGTGTCCATTTTAACCTCAGACACAGATAATCTATTCCTTTGTCCTCTTCATAAAAAAAAAGTATGTGGTTAAAAAGGTTCAAAGGCCTATTCTGGAATCCTAAATATTTCTATGAGCTAGTGATGCTTCTTTGGTTTCAGTTTTATTGTGGATACTGATTTTAGAGCGATTTTTCAGAGAGGTTATTTTGGGTTCTTTTTTTCCTGCTGGTACTGACTTTGCTAATGGCTTGTGTCCTTCCTGTGCTTGCAGAACATAAAAGATATTTTGGACAGACTTGGGGATCAGATTGAGGTCATACATGAGAGGCAGCCTGACGTTATACTGGAAGCGTCTGGACCCGAGGCCATCCAAATAGGAGATGCCCTCACCCAGCTGAACGCAGAATGGGACAGAATTAATAGGATGTACAACGATCGTAAGTGGTAAGTCAAGGGTTTCTGGCTTGTGTCACCGAGGGGTAGCTGCTTTATATACTTGAAGAGCATAAATGTTTTACAGAAGTATCCAAATAATGTAGTTATAGAGTTTGGGAAGAGTATTCAGTATATCTGTCTTAGAGAGTAGTTACCAGAATTACTGAATGCTGAAACAATCAGCATGCAGGTTCTAGTTTGGGTGCTCTCATGAAGCCAATTGCTTTACTTTCTTTATTTTATAAAACATAAAAATTCCTTTTCTCAAGACTCTGAAAAGCTGCAGTTTCTCTTATGCCCCGAAGTGAAAGAAAGCTGAGCTACGTGATGCATTGATTTGTAATACAGTCCTATACGGAAGATATTTCTACACTGAAAACATCTTTTCATCTGAAAACCTTTTAAATGTTAAAAAATAAACTCTATACCACTTTGTTTTACAAGCAGTAGTAGATGACTAAATGACTGAAAATGAAACTTTCTGGAACATTAGAATTAAATAGAAAGACTCATACTGTGCTTACATTTACCTTTTACAGTATTTGCTTTTCAATCATAATGTAAAAAAAAAAGATAATGCAAATATCATGTAGATTGTAATGTGTGGCCGTGTTTGCGTGATTTATAGCGCTGCAAATCTGTTATCAAACACATTTAGTAGCATCCTTTTAAGAAGAGTGTCACACAAACTACTGTTTTCTGTTGTGTTAGGACATGGACAGGTATTTACGAGCCTGTTGGTGGTTCTGTCTGAGCAGGGGCTGCTGACTGCCAGTTCGCACTTGCCACATTTGTGTCTATGTCTGTAGCTCAGCGACCTTGTTTTCTTTTCATGTATGAAGCACTAAATTTTGACTTATTTTTTGCCTTTTTTTTTTGGTAACTTAAAAGTTTTAAGTATTTTTTTTTCCTTTTCTACATGTCAGTAAAATCTCATTTGTTTTTAACAATTAAACTGAGTTGACCAGAAACTTAGAAGATTTGGTTTGAAAAGTTTAAATATATGTTTTTCAGAATTTCTTATTCTTTAGGATTAAACCATGTGCATAACATTAGCAAAAAAAACTTGTGTGCAGGAAATATGAGTAAGCCTTGATTAAAAACAAGGTATAATTTGAATGAAAATTTCGCTAGAAACTCTATGATTGCTGAATTTAATTTGTGAGGAAAATAGATTCAGTGGTAACTCCTTAAGGTTTGCTTTTGAATAGCTTTGATGTTACACTGCTAATTTCAGATTGCATATGCATATATGCAGTATAATACTGGTCTCTCGTGGAATGTAGACAAAAATAATGGGTCACAGAGATAATCTTGATCTTCCCCCTTGTTACATCAGTGGGGGCTCTCTGATTAGCACAAGACCTGCCCTCCTATATCTTTAAAGAAGACGGGTTTTATTAATTTGGAATGGGATGCTCTCCAGTCTGCTCAAGTTGATGTAGATCTCATGTTGTTTGCCTTAAATGAGCCCTGGGTCCTTTGAGACATCTGTCCCATTTTTTCTGCGATGCCGAGGTAATGTTGGCAACGAACAAACTGAACACAAGTTGCTCTCTCTGCCTTTCTGACACACTTTCTTACTTAACAGTCATGTACTCTTCTTGTTAGTTTGTTAACAGTGTGGAACAGTGTGTCTTTCTAGCTAGTTAATAACAAGCATTTCACTCTCCTACTGTGGTAATTCAGCTTTTTGCCATGGTAGAAAACATTGCCTTCCGAGTTAGTCTACACGTTACATTTGCGATTCCAAGTACGGCAATAATAGCAAAATTCGTGGGAAATTGTGGTGGGATTCAACTGTGTAAGACTCGCTTATGCATGTCCACTGGTAGTGCCGTCAGTTCTATGTAATCAAAATCATCTTATTAGATTCCAGGCAGCAACAACCATGGCTTTATGGGGGGAAAAAAAGCAAAGCCCTGAGTAATTAATCATATTTCACACTCTCTGGTATCCGAGCTGTTTTATTATATAGAAAAAAGGTTCTGCAGACTGACTTGGTGCAGCTAATCAATCTTTAATTATCTTCGTGATGGGAGGAAAAGTTTGCCTAGGACTGCATTTTTTTTTGCCTTCAGCTGTTAGCTAGTGGGAGCCCGAGCTGTTGGCTTGGCCAGCTCCTGCCGGGTCCGCGGGGCTTCGGCACAGGCGCTTTGCTGAGCGGGCTGTACTCAGCCTTTCCCTTTGCAGGGCAAGTGGTTGGGCATTAGCAGTCCTCAAACGCCAGTAGTACCCATATTCTAGCTTTTCCTCTCCATTGCCGTGGATGCGTTTATGAACTCGCGTTGCTGCTCTTTCCCGACAGCGGCTTCGACAGAGCGATCGAGGCGTGGAGGCAGTTCCACTGCGAGCTCAGCGACCTCTCCCAGTGGGTGGCAGAAGCTGAGGGGCTCCTGGCCGGGGCCCGCGGAGCAGACGGCCGCGTGGAGCTGGAGGCAGCCGCCTTGCACCAGCAGGTAGGCACAGCCTGTGCGGAGAAGAGGCCGGCTGGAGGCAGCCTCGGCTTCTGTACGACACGCTGATCCTTTGTGAAGATACAGGGTGGGGAGTTGAAACTGGTCTGTATATTTGTACTGTAGAAATCAGCAGCTTAAAATCTCTTTAAAGCGTTGCTTAAAGTGGTTTGAGGGAGAGGATCCCAACCCTCGCTTGCACTGTGTGGTTTAATGATGACTCCTGGTATGGATGGGCTTGAGATGATTTCATAATTCTAACTTCGACATCATTTTTATAATTTTTAAACTTTCAGTGTTGCAGCTTTAAAAATATGTATGTTCATCATTTAAGAAATATAGCATGTGATGTCACTTCTGATAAAAAAAATGAAAGCAACCATGACTGATTATAATTTCTGAAGTTTCTATTTTAAACAATTTTTGCAATATGGTGCCTTGAATAGGGAATGTAGAAAAAGAGAAGCTGTCCAGACACACACACACACACAATTATAGTTGTATTAGGCTTTAGACCTGGTTGTTTCTGACTTCAGTTCTAGGATTTAACTCCATGATGCTCTTCTAGATAAACATTATGAAAGAGCAGACTTTTCTGCCTAGCTCAAACTACCTTACTGTCTCATAAGTAAGGTGATGAGAACGTGACTTTGGGGATGTGACATTTCTTCTTTTTATTGTAGTGTGAGGAACAGGTGTTAGGTATCTGTTACAAAAGAAACATATGACCTACCTAATGTATCTTATTGTCAGAGCTTTTTGGAATTTTTTTCCGGGGCATTCCCCTTCTCTTTCGTGAATCATCTTGTTTCTGGTCTAGCTGCAAAGTTTGCACTAGCAGTGTAAGCTTTTTATGGTTGTTAAGGATTTTCAGAGGCTTGACCGTGATGCATTCTGGCTTCCCTTAGAGTTTCCTGGATTCTCTGTGATACATGGAGACCAGGATAGCATAGCCATTATTATCCTTGCTAAAATACTGTCAAGTTGCAGAAACAGTCAGGGACACATATAATGAGAAGGACTGGTTAAAAAGTCATACCATCTACCAGTGTAAAAAGGCATTTCATGTAAGAGGAAAGAAATCCAACTGCCCTGGATCTTTAGAGGTCCCTTCCAGCCTTAAGCATTCTGTGATTCTGTGAAATTGAAACTGAGTGTGGATTCTAGACCTGATGGTTTAAATGACTACTTTTGATCCTAAGTGGTATTCAACAGCCTATTCTGTATCATTATCTCCTTTTATGACATTCATTAGGAAATTGGACTAGGTCCAACAACAGACTCTTAACTGACAACAATGGCATCCAGTTTTAGACAAGATGGCTCTAAGTGCCCTTTCGAACAAAATAAGATGCACCAGGCAGGGATGCTCACTATTTCGAGCCACAGAGCAAAGTCGCTTTAGGTCAGTAACAAAATTCTGTGTGACTTTTGTGTTTTTGACAGGAACTTGAGGAGGGAGTGAGCAGCCATCAGGCCAGCGTTGCAGCCCTGAACAGGACTGGGGAGGGAATCATAGAGAAGCTCCCTGCTACGGATGGGGGCTTCCTGCAGGAGAAGCTGCTGGGGCTGAACAGGCGCTGGGAGGCGATCGCTGCCGAGGTCATGGAAAGGCAGCAGAGGTAATAAGTTGATCGGAAATGTGTGTGTCTGACCAGATGTGGTGAGGAGAACCTCATTTAGAAGACTCTAAGAGAGCCAGTGTATTCTCAAGTATGCTGTCATTAATCTCTCTTTTTTTTTTTTCTTTTTTTCTCCTGGCTTTCAGACCTCGGGTTTTGAACGGTCTTCTAGGACCAATTTCTCATAAATCCACCTGCAATCAACTGCTTAGTGAGGCTGTCATTGGGTTGGTTGTGTAAAACACAGACAGAAAAGCTTCTTTTATTTTTTTCAGAGGTTTTCCTTTGTTTTTTGAAGTCTCTGCATTGCTAATCCAGAGGTTTCTGGTGGGGAAATGGAAAGGATGAGGAAACAGTATTTTCTCTGGCTGAAGTAGCTGAACTCTAAATACATGACTTTGCTTTTTAATTTTGCATTGCCTCAGAGATACTTGTTGAAACTCTTTCACTGTGGATATTCAGGAATGATGCTATAAAATTAAAGGTTGAGCTCTACTTTTCCAGTTATTTTATCTATTTGGCAAGGTAAATTCTAAGCAAAATGAAAATGGTGAAATAGGCTTAAATTTACTTCAAAAAATCAGCGTGAAAGGTTGTCTTAGATAAATACACATTTTCAGGGCATCTGAGGATACAAAGTTTCTGCTTAATTTTGATGATAAATCTCTGGAATGAATAGTTATTTTTGGAAGTTACTGATATCATTATACTTTACGTCTTCCCATGCATTTAAAAATGAAGTAAAACTTATCTTCATTTAATTTGGGCAGCTATGTTAAGGAATATAAATACTTCCTTTGAAGTGTTTTGGGGCATTTCTAGTATTTTCATAAACAGAGATTGTGTAGGTGGTTTACATTGATTAAACCTGAGGGCCTAAAAGAGACAATAGTGACCTTTTATTTGGTGTTTTCTACAGAGCCTTTAAAATGTGTTTTATACTTTTGATCTGAAGTTTATCTATTTTTTAAGTGGTAGTATTAATTAGAAAGTATCTTACAAGAATCTTTTGAATACTAGAATTAAATACCGTTGCTGCTGAAAAACGTGTTCATGTTGCATGAGGAGTAGTTTGACTGGCATGCCCTGTTCCCTGCAGAAGAGTATGTGGGTTTTTGGTTTTGTTTTTAAGGTTGAAAGGTGAGAATCAGCAACTGATAGACTACAGAAAGAAGCTTGCTGAGCTGCGTTGCTGGTTGGAAAACGTAGAAAATGCTTTGGATACAAGGTTTACATTCAACCATGAAGAAAACTGGAAAGAATTAAAGGCAAGAGAGATAAGTGTGTGGGCATGTGTGTGTTAACTTTTGGGCAGGAAAATTTTCACAATGAAAAGTACTCAAGAAAAATTTTGTCTGTGTGAAATACTTCTGTGAGAGTATATACTCAAGCAGGGAGCATCTTGTAATGAAGTCAGGTTGACTGATAACTGCTATTTAGCCAGAAAATGATGACTGTGTTTCAGAAAGAGGGAAAGATATTACCAAACCAATTTAGCAAGTTGAAATTTTACTTTCACATGTCATCACTTCATTTAATTTTTAAAATTGTTGAAACTGTAGCAAAACAAAGCAACAAAGGAAAACAAGCCACAAAATAATTGTAAAATGCTAGTAAGATCTCACTGTAGAAGTGAAAGTTAGTATTTCAGTGTAGTAGAATATATTAGAAACTCAATAACAGTTGAGAAATCATTGCCAGCAGAATAAGTTAATAAAAGATGGGTAAGTAAAACCTATTGTCCTGTCTGTTGGACAATTTGATACCTTGAGTAAAATCATAGAGATGAAACATAACCTTCCATCAGACTGTGAAGGTTTTTGTCATTGTAGGTGATGTGGTGCATGGGTAGGGGTGCAGGGCTGTTTGAGCATTGGTGCCTTCAGCTGCAATCCCAAACCCACCCTTTCTCCTTAGGTCTTCAGCGAAGAGATGGAAGGACAGGGAGACAAATTGGACTGGCTCAACAGAACTGAACCTGAAGTGCTTTTGGATAAAAGTGTCTGTCCTCAGGAAAAAGACAGACTTTCTGATAGCCTGCAGTCTGTCAATGTGAGGTGGAGTAAGGTATGCATTTCTGCAACACTGGCTACCTGTGGCTGTAAGAGAGTGGTGCATTTGGAATGATTGGCTTCCCTGCCATCTGGATGTGATGTGCCAAAAATACCTTGGAAGCCACACGTGTGTGTGTGTGTGCAGGTTGGGAACTGTGACCACAGGCGTGGATTTCTAATCTTTGTCCACTTGAAAATCCTGGTGGAAATTTATCTATGGGCATGAATTATCCACTACTTCGGATATTTTATAGTAGCTTTCTTTTAAAGAGGCGATTGAAAATACTTTTTTTTGTGGCAAACCATAAGACAATAATTTGAAATTGAGTGTGTCAGAGTAAGTGTTTGCTTTTTAAGAAAACTGAATGGTTGCAACTGCTAAGAAAGAAGGCAAATGAAGATGAGGTAAGGTTACATGAGGAAAATATTTGATCCATTTTTTGGGGTTCTTCCTGAACTTAAATGGTAAAAATCAGAACCTGTTTTGAACTCCTTGGTCTCAGTGCAAAGTGTGAGAGAAGAAAATCACTCATTAGTTTGAGTGAAAACTTTTTTTCCAAGGAGGACCTGGAGATCTATATGAAAAAGGGGTTGAAATTATTTGATATTACTTATATTGATAAAGTGTGGATGTGGGAGATAAGAATTAGTCAGAAAAAGAAATTGTTGATAGTTCAGAGAAAAAAAAATTTGTTTCTTACCCACTCAGTTATTCATTTGTATTTTACATTTATTGGCTACCTCTTCAAAATTGTAGGGAATTTTTTCTTCTTCTATGGTAGTGGTGACTTTTTTCTTTAAGTTGAATTCCCTATTTCCTTCCTGTCCTTGATGACCAGAAATCATATGGTGTGTCTCATACAACACCTTCAAAAAGCTTTCAAATTAGTCATTACTTCAGTACATGGACAGTAAAAAAAAAAAAAAAAAAAAAAAAAAAAAAAAAAACAGCCCATCTACAAAAATTCATTTATTTGACTCCAGTGTTTAGGTAGGAAATTGGAGGATACAGAAATGACACTCTTGAATACCACTGCAGCAAACATAATGGAGAATATTTTAAATGATCTAGTAAATGATTAGTTTTTGCTGTTAATGCAGCATTTCTTACTCTTTTTGTTCCTCTCCCTGCTGGGCTGTAGGTTTTCAAAGAAGTGCCGGACAGACTGAGAGAACTGGAGGTATTTGCTCAGCAGCCTCCCCTTGTAGCACCAAGGAAGCATTCTGGTGAGTGGGCAACAGGCACACACTTCTGCCACCACAAGTTGAATCCTAGTTCTGATGCAGAACAAGCCAGAAAGGAAAACATTTTTTTTCTGAGCTTGAAGTGGAAATAAGAAATGTTGCACATCTGTGTCCTCTGGGCTGCTTTCATGTAGCTAGAGAAAAGTCAGAGGGAACCTGGGGTTGAGGTACTCTTTGGGTTCCTCATGAATTTTTGAAATGCAGGGGTGCTGTAGAAAAGCTTAGGTATCCTAATCGTGTGCTGCTGCACTGGGCAGAAAATAAAAGCCAAGGTAGTTCTGCTTGTGGGAGCCTGCTTTCCTGTGGGTTGTGCCTTGTGGTCATGCTTTTTAGCAACTGAGACCTCACTGAGGCTTTTCCTGCTGAGTGTTTGTAAAGTGTCTCCTGCATACAGATTCTCTGCAGTGCTGGATAAAAATAAAAGGTCATTCTGTATCTTCTGACTCAGAAGGGGCCTTTCTCCTAGCTATTTATTTTCCTGAATCTTGTCAAAACATAGTATCTTTCAGACAGCTTCCCTTGTGTCAGATGCCGAAATTGGCAAGTTCTTTCAAAAGCTGCTGCAGGTAGACCAGTTATAGACAGTAAAAAAAGCAGATGCACAGATGTCCTTTTTAGAAAACCAGGTTAAAAAAAAAAAACAAAACAGCTCTCACCTGAAAGAACTTATAGCTTGAACTTAAGTAAACCAACTTAAAAAAAATCATTTATCAGTAGTGACAAATTAAATTTTAAGGTGAAAAATAGATTTTGTTACAGTATCAGCCTTCCAAAACTGCTTCAACTTAGTCTCTTTTGCTCATACCACTATTGGCTAAGTAAAGGTACTGTCTTTTACTGTTTAAGGCAATTGCATCTGTGCAGGTTTAATTTAACTAAGTGTTTTCTTGGAGCAAGAACACTATCAAGAACAGCTTCTAGGGGGAATCTTGCTGCTTCACTGAAGCTTGACAGTGCCAGGTTAAAGGGGTGAGCACAGCATGTGCTCAACTTCCAGCATCCCCTTGTAGGACAGCTGGGTATTGCAAAGCCTGGGAAGCAGCTTTGTGCTTAAAGTACTTCTGGGCCAGGGAGGAGGAAAACTTTGCAGGAGAGGAAGGCAATTTTTGACCCTTAACTCAAGTGAAATAATTGCTGTGTATTCCCAGTAGGGCTTAGGTGTTACTGTTTGTTCACATAGTGGTTAACTTCCCTCCATGGGATTTAAATGCTGTTTTACTGTTGGAAGTTGTGTTTTCTGCTTGTTGTATTGTATTACATCCAAATTGTTTGAGAGACTCTGTCATGCAATAGAATAATTGCTAACTTAAAAAAATGAGCTGAGAGCGAGGAAGAAGGGGTGAGAGAGAAAAGGAGGTAGAAGCAATCTGTTTCTTGTGACTTAGCTCCTGGTGGCTTTCTAGATACTGCTGCGTATTTACAGATGTTACAAGTCCCTCCCACATACGTATACCAAGTTATAGTTACTGTAATTCTGTGATTACCTCTTTGGTTGTGATTTTTTCCCCCCCTTCTTAAACAAAACCTTAAAACTCTGTTTATTGTTTCAGATGTCCAAAAGGTGGTGCTAGTATCTTCTTCATTTGAAATTCCTGTTCAGGCTCAGCAGGCGTTGGAACTTTCTGCACCTGCTGACCTGGATAAAACCACGACTGAGCTGGGTGACTGGCTGATACTGATTGATCAGATGCTCAAGTCAAACATAGTCACTGTGGGAAATGCTGAAGACATCAGTCGGACCATTTCACGAATGAAAGTATGTGTTCTTGAGAAGACGAGCGGCCTAAAAAATTGTCAGATACCTGTAACTTTCTATGTAAAATGCAAGCTAATAACATCTAAAAGAAAATGTCGAAGAGGAAAAAATAATGGCAAATGACTGCAGAACCTGACAATGAAAGCTGTAACCTAAACAAATTCTAAACTCCTTCTGTGGATGTCTAACCTTAAGTGTAATTTGAAAGAATAACTTGGTGAAAAGTACCATTTTTTTTTTTTTCATTTTAACTGTATAGTACTTAGAAAATGGGTTTCTAGTACATTGCTGTAGTGAAGTAATAGCAAAGCTTTGTGTGCAACATACTGTCTAATAGACAGATTCTTTCTCTTTCCTGCCCTTCCCTTGTCTCAACTATTTTTAATGATCAGAACTTAGTAGTGGGAAAATAAACTATGGAAGAATGGAAGAGGTACTGAAAGATATTGTGCAGTCTTTACACTAACTGGATAGTTTGTGCAGTTTAACTTGGGCATCTGGAGTTTCAGGAACCGTTGTCATTCAGAGCACCTTTGCATTTTGATGTATTGCAAGAGTATTGTGGCCATTTAAGGGCTGCAGCTGTAAAACAGTAATGGGGATGGTCATCTATCTATAATGATGCATGTATGTTTCATCTCTCAATAATACAGATATTGTGTTAGTTAAATCCTGCTTTTGTACTTAAAAACTGCATCCTAATTCTCAACAGATAACAAAGGCGGATTTGGATCAGCGACATCCTCAGCTTGATTCTGTTTTTACGTTGGCTCAGAATTTGAAAAATAAAACTTCCAGTTCTGACATTAGGACAGTGATCACAGAAAAATGTAAGTTCCGCAATTCTGTGTTTGCAATTTCAATGGTCTATGTTAGTCAAACATAGTCAATAGTTCTATGGTAGTCAAATAATCTGTTGTCTTTCTTTTAAACTCTTGATTTTGAACTTAACTGAAGTTGTTTTTCTTAAATACACTGACAGTGTGACAGAGGCTTTCACCATACCACTCTAAAATTCATAGAAGAATCACCACTATTTTTGTTCTGACAAATTTAGAAGGACAAGAGTAAATATTTTGACAGTAATTTGAGATTTACTTGAAATCCTTATCACTTGTCTTGCATGTGTTATTTATTGATATAAAAAATATAATTTTTTTTGTATCTTTGTGCTGTGGTGCAGTGAAGAGTTTATTATGTGAAATGGATGAAAGTGTAAACTTCATGTTTATGCTTTTTTTCCTTTCTTTTTCTTATTTTTTTTATCTTAACTGAGAATTGGTGCATTTTCATGTCAGTGATCTGCACTTTGAGATTCCAGTTGTGTTACCAATAGTCATGCCCATACAGGAGGAGAAGTGAGAAGCGGTGTACACTGCCATGCATGAGACTTCCAGAACATTTCTTTCATGTATATGAAAATTTTGAACACTTTCATGAAATGTGGAAGAAATTAAAAAAATCAAGGCTGCTTTATGTACTTTGTTGCTCTAAATACTGAGAACTGTTCTTATGTCCTACAATCTCTTAGGGGTCAGCTATATGTTAGTAGATGAAGCCTAATTACTCTGAGAGTTACAATCACAGAAATTGAGGAAAGTTTCCATAGCTGAACCTTCTTTCATGGGCACTGGGAGCTGAGCCTTCTATGTGGACACTGGGAATTAAAAAAAAATTGCTTCATCGGGGATTCTTTCAAATATTTCCAACTTTGATACTAGCCTAATGCTCTTGACAACTTTTTATAAGAACTAACCTATTGAACCCAAGGGCAGATTCTTAAGGTAGTGAGAATTTAAATTCACTGTGTTGTAGCCTATCTTGCTGGAGGCTGAAGAGTAGGGGAAGTATGACAGCTGTAAATAACTCTGTTATGAACAGTGAGTCAAAGGTGGTTTTAATTGAGGTGAGGTTAACCTGGGTTTCCAAAGGGAAAAATATGCAATATTCTTTCTGTATAAACTTTCTGTATAAACGTCAAATATCTATTCATTTCAGGCAAGGTGCTGTTGAAGACAGCTGTTTCTCAGGGATACTTCCTTCCTTCCTTGCAGGATTGCAAGGAGAACTCAGGCCCTTGGGAGTGTTTTCTCCATGGTTCGTTAGCCAACTCAATGTGCTACAGCATTTTTTTCGCTCGTGCTGCTTTTTGTGAAAGCACTGATCTCTCGCAGCAGCTGCCAATTTCCTTTGGAACATACTATTTATTAAAAATAGTAACATGTTAAATATGTGTGTATATATATAAAATTTTGGCTGTTAGGAACGCTGAAGCTCATTATTCTGAATTCTCATATTCACTATGATCTATGTCATACCTAAAAATCAATCCAAAAGTTCCCTGTGGCTAGAAATTGCATCTGTTGCAGTTACATGTCTGTATATATATGTATATATACACACATATATACATATATATGTATATATAACTGCATATGTATATATATATAGAGAGAGAGAGAGCTGCTCTGGCCCTTGAGCTTGACAGGCAGTCAGAGTGCGTTGTGGAGCTACCCAGGACGCTGTTAAATGTAATCCTTCAGGAGAGGAGAATTTCCCAAGCAGATGAAGCATAATGACTTTGAATGCTGGTAAAAGGTTTAAAAAAATGTAATGGTAAAGCCTTAACATCGTTACTTTGTGAAAGATTAAAGTGCTCTGAGTTTCAAGTATGTTAGCTTTCAGATACACAAAGTAAAATGACATACTAGCTGGTAAAATAAACATGAGATGTTTTACATATTGCCTACATGTTGCTGCCAGCCATATAGGAATTGAAGATAGGCATGAAAGGGCACAACACTGATTTCTAATAGAAAAATGAGATCAATACTATCCACGGTTCAAAATAACACTGCTTTTTGTATGGGGAAATTGAAAGGGAAGGAACTAACAATTTCAGTGCCACCTGGAACTTATGGCAGTGCCATTATGTTTTCTTACAACTCGTGAGGTTAGCCAAGGTAGTGACTTTCTTCTCTCTGTGTGAATTTCCTGAATACAAAAGTCCAGGATTGTCAGAAAGGCGCTTTCCGAGTGTTTTTAGAAGTAAATGCTTGTGTAGGTGAGTAAACGAGACTTGTGTTTTCCTGCAAGTAACATGGGAGTAACAAGTAAGGCTGCTGTTAGTTTAATTTAAAAGTTCTCTTTAAAAATCAGCAGTGTAACATGTCTCAAAGTTGAGGTTAAAGTGATGCAACATGTTGGTGAAATGACACAAACTGCCCTGAGCAGCCTTGCTTGCAGGAGCAGAGAGAGGGGATTGAAGCCCCTGTGGAAAAGCTGAGTTTCCTCGTGGCGACGGTGCTGGCTGCACTGCCCGTCCCTGTGGGCAGCCTGTAGCTGTTGATGTCGTGGTGTTAGGAGTGTTGTTTTACTAAAGGGTTTTGCCATGTTTATTAGGGTAAGATGTTAAAATAAAAGTGGTGCTTGATTTGAAAATTAGGTCATTTAAAAGCTGTATTTCAGAAATCCAGGTTTTTTTCTTTTTTTCCTTACAATTCCTTTTTCATTCTTTCGTTCTAGTAATATAAAGTGCCACTGCTAACTGTTGCGGCAGGTAATAGGGAAGACCCTCTATTGACTGCCAAATAATGCCTCCTCCCCTCCCTCCTTCATACACTTTTAATGACCTATAACTATTAATAAAAAATTCTAATGCTGTTCATCTCTCTGTGACAGGCAGAGTTAGGGCTGTCCCTGACACGCTAATTTTTACCCGCATGCTCTTGTCACGTTGTCTTTTTCACCCTTCGCTTAGTAGAGGTTAAAGGCTGTTGTGGCTGAACATGTAATGGAACTCCCCTTACTGAGAGATAAACGTGATACTTGAAGGAAATGGGATGTGATCAATAACTTTTCTGTTGTGCTGTAAAAGCTACTTAACTTCAGCCCGTAAAACCTCATGGTGAAATGGAAGTACTAAAGCAGGCTGGCACTCAAATGTTTCTGGCATAGCCCAAGCTGTGGTGCAGGAGCTTCATCGCACTGCTCGGTGAAGCTTATCTCGCTCCATGTAAACTACATGGGGCTAAACAGGATTTATGTTATTGGTTCATTTATACTGTTTTCAGCTACAGCGGCGCAGAGGTGGTTTGCTGGTATAGCAAACCTCAGACTTGCTGTTCTGGACCTCAGCTTGTGCTCCTTGAAGGCCTGCCTTTGCTTATCTTCATATGGAGCTGTGGTCAACAGGCCACCAAAATGCTTCTTCTTGAAGAGTAGAAGATCATGACTTTGAAATCTCCCAAAATATTTGTCGCCTTGAGCTTACCTGCTGAAACACAGGCAGCCCAACACCCACTGTTTCCTGTGCTTCAGTGAATGCATAAACTACATGGGGAACTAGAACACCAAATTCTGAGAGCGCTTTTGGCAAATGGGTTGTTTTCTTGCGTCCTGTTGCGCGAGGCAGCTGCTAGGGGAGGCTGCGTGTTGGTTTTGCCGCCGTGTTTTGACTGCCTGCCTTGTGCCCCGCAGTGGAGAGGGTGAAGAGCCAGTGGGACGGCACGCAGCACGGCGTGGAGCAGCGGCAGCAGCAGCTCAAGCACATGCTGGCCGACAGCGTGCGCTGGGACGAGCAGCGGCAGGACATGGAGCGCCTCATGGAGCACGCCGAGCTGCGCCTGCGCCTGCTCCTGCAGGCACCCAGGGAGGCGCTGGCCAAGCAGCTGGCGGACAACAAGGTCAGGCCTCCGCGTGGCTGCGTGTTGGGCCGGGGGGTCAATGTGTGTCATGTAAGATTTAGTAGTAAAGTTGACTTGGTAATTCTCTCTCCTTTAAGGAATAATATGCTGTAAACTCTTTCCTTCTCCCCCCCCGCTCTTCTTCCTTCCTCCCACGCTCTTCCCCTAATCAGACTTCCTGGGAATCATTTTTAAAAAAACGGGTGGCACGTGTGCATGTTTTGTGTCGTCTTAGTAAAAAGTGTAATTTAAGTCAATACAGTAGCAAATAAATGATCTAATGCAGAAGCTGTGAACCTCATACTACTAAAACTCTATTTGTGCAGGCAGAGGATGTGTTACTTCATAAAAACCTACTAGTGGTACTAAGCAAATTCAGGGATGGACTAAGATACCTAAAAATATCTTCATTTTCACTTCTGATGGGTCCCCTGAACATGTTTAGCACTTTTTTTTTCCAATCTCATGCACTCTTTGCTTTTTGTGTCAGAGCAAACCTGCTGTGATAAATCAATGTCGGATGTCCTTTCTTCCAAGGGCTGCCAGAAAAAGGACAGGCTCTAGGAGACGCAGGCTGAGAACTGAAGAGACAAGTCAGTGGGGAGGGGCTCTTAGCAGTGCTACAAGGAACAGGATGTAATAGATTTTAAAAAATGTGTACATATAGTCACAGAAGGACAAGGCAGGAGTGCTGCTGGGAATGGAAAGAAGCAGAGAGATATGGTCATGAGATTTCCTCACTGAACTATTGCCCTATTTTAGTAAATAGTAAAATTGATTGCTTTTCACTGGTTTTATTTAAGCAGGAGATTAGAAATAACCTGTTCCCAAACATACACAGTACAAAGAACATACAATATAAGTGAAAAATGTGTGTATATATATATAAAACCTGAAAATATATATGTATATAAAATACATACTTTTCTCCAGAGTTAGAGATATCTCAAGAAGGCTGAGCCATGTTATGAATATCATGCTATAATAAATGATAGTATTTGACATGTTTCTTTATTAAAAAAAAAAAAAAGCCTGCAGCACACTTCATTTATGTCACATATAACTTGTGGTTGTATCACCATTCACATAGTTTAAACTTACTCATTCTACTAAAAATATAGAAGCACTTTTACTTCCATTACCAAACACAGCAAGATATTTCAAATTTCTTTGGCAATTCTGAAAAGCATTCTTTTTTCTCATTAATTTGTGAATTAGTTGGCTCATTGTCAGGACATTAGCTTCTAATAGTTCTTTGTTTTAAGAAGGAATATATTCTAGATGAGATATATACACATTTATTGTAAAAGTTTCAATATGATTAAATGTATTATATGTGAAATGGTCTGATTTTGTTCATGTGTCTCATTCTGGAATTGTTTTTTAGGTGTTAGTTCAGGATTTGCATAGAGGTGACATCACGGTAGCTGCGTTCAATGATCTCTCCAATAAACTTCTTCGAGAGTATCGAGATGATGACACAAGGAGGGTGAAGGAAACCACTGACCAAATGAACACTTGTTGGGTTAATCTGAACCAAAGGTAATTAGGGAGTTTCACATTATATGTAGCTCTCTCTTAAATGACAGAAATAACAGGATGCAGATTTGTGTGCATTAGTTTCTCTTCTCTATACTTAAATTTTTTTGCAGTATGTGCAGTATGTTTTTGATGTGACGGTCAGTTTTATGTGAATGATTTTCTGGTTATTTCCACTGAGAACTCAGAATCAGAAGAAACAAAACTTTGTGAAGCTTATACAGTAAGATGATTTGAGATAGAATAAAGTTACATTGATCTCTAAATGTTTTGAGACATCCAAGATGATAGGCTTTTCAAGTATTACAAAATTTCATTACTATTCAGTGTGATGTGCACGCCTATTTTCATTTTTTTTTTTTTCAGAAAACGCTCAGTAGATGGTGGAAAAAGCTCTGGCGTACGATAAGGTTTCCTCAGCTTTTCGCATTTTCCCCCTGAAGTGGCCCATAGGGGTGCACTTGTCTCCTGAAGTGGCTATTCCAGATCATTCATTTGCATTAAGACTGGGGACTGGAGTATGTTCTGCCTCATACTCTTCCCTCTTATCAGAGCACCGTAATAATATTTCAAAAATGTCTTTATCTGGATTTCTGTCACAGTGGCATCTGGGGATGAAGAGGGAATAGGAGAGTGAGGAGAAACAACGGCTTTTGGGGTTAGTAGTAACAGCAGACTACAGCCATTCAGGTTCAAACTTTCCGGTGTTTTTGGTTAGAGACAGCATAAAATGGCCCACCCAACTTGGGAAAGGGGCCCAGAAAGATCTCTGAGGACTCCTGCCTGGAATCCTGTATAGCTTCTATAGCCATAGCCTTTTATATGTATTTACAGTAAAATGCCTTAAAAGCCCATTTTATTCTGCCAGTACCCAAGCCTTGGAGAGTGCAGGAAGGGTTCTTACTTCATCTGGGAGAATCACAGTCCTTAATAACACTCTGATAGCACTGTCAGGAGGGCTAGAGCCATGAGGCTCAAAATTCAATCAGCTCATTTTAAAAACATAGGCATTAAGGACATGAAGCACCTGTTCTTGATGCAGTATAAATTCAGTATGCCATCCAGTGGCTATTTGTGTTCCACTTCCATTTTGGGATGAAACTGTAGTAATTCCCTCAACATTTGCTGCTTCGGAAGTGGGCTGAGGTTATTGTCCAGTCTGTCCCAAATGTTTTTCTTGACATTCCCTTGATCTCATACTTGTGTGTATTGCAGACTTTTAGTTTATATCTGAAGAATAATTGAGTGGAACTGAAAGCTAAATTAGTGGCAGGAAGATTTAAGTAGGAGAAGTAGGTGTTCTGCTTTTCTTGGGCATGTCTTTGCTAACAGAATATGTTTAGATCTTGTTGCCTGTCACTGAGTTCAGTAAGATTGGCTGTGCTTGTGTGGGGCACTGCATTTTCTCTTGTTAATTTTCACATCCTGGGGAGAGCTTCTTCCCTTTGAGAGCGTTGTGACTGTGCCAGATTTATCTGAGCATTGAGTCAGCCTTGTTGGCTGTCTGCAGTGCAGAACTCTTCATCATCTTCTGTTGGTGACCTTTTCTGGAGTGATATGAAAGTACTTGGTCTGCTTTCTAGAAGTGTTCCTCGCTGTTGTCCTACTGTCATACAGATCCTCTTTGAGAACATTCTTGTGGTCTGGAACATTAGTTGTAAAACTGGTAATTTATGCTGCTGGAGTGTAGATCTACAGAACAGACTGTTTTTTCTCTTTAGTTCAAATACCATGATATCAGTGGGACTGTTACAGAATTTAATTCTCTCTTTAATTTCAAATAAGCAGAAAGTTTGAGATATTTAAACCTGAAAACTAAAGATAAAGAAAACATTCTTGAATGCATGTTATTCAGTATAATGTTCAAGCTGGGTCAATCCCTGTCTAGGACATCAATACTTACACTTGGAGATCTAGGTCACTTTTAATGTGTTTCATCCTTCAGGGCTTCTCTGGTGTTTTTTCGAAGGTCACCTTTATTTTCAGCTTGTTCTTCCCATTGCCACTCCTGTTATTCCACCTTTGGCCTTAATCCCCTGCTAGGGAAGAAATTCCCTGCAGAGGGGAGAGGGTTTTGAAGTGAGAGCTCCTGCTTTTACTTTGTGATGCATGTTTTTTTCCTCGCTTTTCTCTCTCCTCTTTCTTGGTGTATTAGAATGCTCCAATTTTTCAGCTGCTGCTTTGTTATTATTTTAGCCAACATATCTATCAAATGGTTTGTTTTCCTCAGCATGCTTTCTTTTTATTTTTTCCCTCTCCCCTCTCTCCAGAGGGGGTGGAGTGTTGCGGGGCTTCAGAGGCTTCTTGCCCTGCCAGTCCTTTGCTAGTGGCCAAAGCCTGGGGCGTATGAAGTTAGGAATGATTCAGGCAGTCTCACTCTGGATGAAGCAATGATTAAAACATGGCATAAGCCCAATAGTTTCTAAATTTGGGTTTGCAACACTATGTTGTTGCAAGCAGTCTCCTGAAAATTCACTTGGCTGTGTTAATACTGAAGAGTGCAAGACTGACAGAATTGGGGTTGCATCAAATTTCCTTACTGCCTTTGAAGGATAACAGCTTTTCCTTACATCTGTATTTTCTTACAATGTGCCAATAAGCTAAACTACCAATTTAGAAACATCCTCTTGAATGATACCAAACACCTGCAGCTTTTTTTTTTTTAAAGAACATTTTAAACCACTGTTGAAGATCATGATTCTGAATGCAGTGAGTCTGTAACACTGCTGAGCAAAACTGTCACCACAATATGGAAAGCAGAAAACAACTAAGGAGAATGTGAGAAGGCAGAATGCAAATAGATTGAGTATGTCTGGAGAAATCTGTTCAATTCTTTCAAAAACATCAAATGCTGAGTGTTTTGGCCCTGTTTGATTTGAAAATAAATATCACTTTACCACTGAAATCGTATAATATGATTAGTGATTGAAATAAAGTTGAACTTCCTGGTTATTTAGCAACAGTGTTCCAGACAGTAGCGCTGATAGAGGTGTCAGTACAGTGTGTTGGTGGAACAGCTGGATTTTTTTGGTCACGGTTCGGAAAAAGAGGTATCACTAGCGTCAAATGGATGAAAAGCAGCTTGTCACATTTCAGTTATTTTTTTTTTAATTACTGACCATAACAGTTTTCCACTTGCTTCATTTCAGTGAGAAGGAATCACATTTTATTTCTGCATCTGATAAATAAATCTGATTTTCTTTTTTTTTTTTTTTTTAGGAAAGCTGTCAGTATAGTTGGTTAGCAGTAATAAAAGACTTAATCTTTTACAATCATCTAGCTGAGATCTTTTGACTGAAAAACCTTTTTAAAGAATGTTCGTTTTGGACTAGCTGTATTGGCTGTTATAATGGTAATATATTGTGCAGTATGGGTGGTTGTGTCAAAAACTTTTGCTTTTGGTAGAGAGAACCAAGAATCACTTTTCTTTCCTTAACACTTTAACTAGTACAGTACGTATTGATTTAGGGAAATATTTATGCTAACTATAAAACAGAAAAAAAGCTCCAACATGTCAATCCTTCTACTCTGTGTGATGTTAGTAAATGAGGATAAGCATTCACACACAGGAATAACACTTCTAGCAGTTGGAGTGGCATAAGTCCATGATCCTGGTACTCAAAAATAAAAAGCTATATTTTTAAGGAGCGTGTTCTTTACTTCCACAGGCCTTTCTTAAAAGAGCTGTGAAATATATATGTAGTTAAGAACATCTGTGGAAAGCTATAGATATAACAAGAGAGACAGTGATCTAAATGATGATAAAACAAGCTGTGACAGATGTATAGCTTCTTAATGAAGAGAACTTTGGGATTTATCTCTCAGTAGCTCAGATGTTAGAGGAGAATTCTGATGCTGTTGTCATCCTGTTTTCAGAGCTGTTGATCGGCAGAATTTCTTGGAGGCTGAGCTGAAGACAGTGCAGACCTTGCACAAGGATTTGGAGAGCTTCCTCAAGTGGCTTCAAGAGGCAGAGACGACAGTGAATGTTCTTGCAGACGCATCCCACCGTGAGACTGCTGCTCAGGACAGTGCTTGCATAAGGGAGCTAAGAAAACAGATTCAGGTAAGAAAGTAAATAGTGCTACTGTTGTTATTTGCACTTTTCCTCTATGGCAAATGTTACAAAGGAAAGCTGTCTAATAGAATGGAGAGATCTGCAGCTTATTTAAAAGTATTTGAGAACAGCAATTTAGAATTCAGAAGTATGAAGGCGTTTTCTTGCTAAGGTTTGAAATGCATATTCTAAGAATCTCTGTGGTTGTCAGAGCTCTTAAAATTTTCTGGGGAGTGACTGTGTTGAGGAAACATGTATCTGATTAAAACAAAACCTACATGTGGTTGTCCAACTGAGCAATTTAGTGTGATTTCCTCCAGGGAAGTATCAACCTGGGAAGCGCTGTCGTCTTGTCTTCCTGATCTTTCCCTGCTTGCCTTCTGCTTTGCCAATGACCTAAGACGTTGTGGTGCTCACATCTCCCGTGAGCCTCCCCTGCTGCACTGCCTCCCAACAGCTCCTGAGCGGGGCCTTCCGTGGCCTTGGCAGTTAGGCCACAGCGTGTGGAAACCCCAGAAATAACTGAGCAGAGGATTGAATGTTGCCACTTAGGGTCCCTTCTCATATGGGGACACCCTGGCTCATTTAAAATCTAGAAGGCAATGCCCTTCTCGCAGTGTAAGAAGCACAGACCAAAGAGGATATGGAGAGTGCAGCACCAACTGCCCCTAACTCCCTTTCCAATCTGCCTCCCCAGGAGGCAGAGCACCAGGTTGAGTCTGCTGTGTTGGGGGCAGGCAGCAGTAAAGAACATGGAGACCTGTCAGTCCTCCTTGGTGTTAGGAGAGGACTGAGCATCACTGCTGAAAAGGATTTTCAGTGTTTCTCTGACAGGAGTGCCCTGTTTACCTCATGTGAATGCTGTTCTTTCTCCTGAAATGTAAGAAGAACGCCTCTTCTTTTTCCTGAATGTTTTACTGCATTTTTTCCTTTTCAATTATCTTCCCCCCCTTGTTTAGTATAGTTACTCTCTTTCAATATACACAAATTGGGAAGTTGAATTTCTGAAATGTTTTCTGTGGTCTAAATTTGTGGAGCTTGCATGGCTTTTAATTAAAATATCGGTAATTTTTAATGAAAAATATCAGTAGTGCTATTAACCTGAGCATACCTATGTTAAATGTCTCATTTTATTGGAAGCTTCTGGTCAAGCTGTTCATTGCACTTGAGGTAAGAGCCGTGCATTGTGGAGGCTTTAGCCTGCAGGTGACGATGTGCCGCTCACCAGCCTTGATGTGGTTGTCAGGCAGCTCATCTGGGGAGATGAGGCTCTGAACTGCTGAGATGGCAATGCCTGGAAGCTGATATGACCCTTTTGTTGGGAGCAATGGAAGTAGGAGTGCTGGCAGGGTTGAAGTGGGGCCACAGAAGACTAACAACATGCATCAGTGCAGTGCAGTAATGCAGACATTCTTGTGCATTACCTGGCTTGTTGTGTGGCTGGTTACACTGGGATAAAGCTGTGACTTTGCAATACACTATGACCCCTGGACACGTGTGTGAAGGACTTCGGTAATTTGGTTGTGGAAGATCGAATGCCTCCTTTTCTGTGCTGCAAGGTGGTTTAAGTTGTTGACCTGTGCCATATGAAGGGAGAAGAGCTGATGCTCCATGGAGAGGTCTATNGACATTCTTCTGCATTACCTGGCTTGTTGAGGTTACACTGGGATAAAGCTGTGACTTTGCAATACACTATGACCCCTGGACACGTGTGTGAAGGACTTCGGTAATTTGGTTGTGGAAGATCGAATGCCTCCTTTTCTGTGCTGCAAGGTGGTTTAAGTTGTTGACCTGTGCCATATGAAGGGAGAAGAGCTGATGCTCCATGGAGAGGTCTATAGACCGCTGTGTACCTGATATTCTCCATCTTCCCTGTGACCGTGTGCTCTTCTATACATTGTGCAGCAGGTGAAATGTTGTATTCATTTAACTTACCTGTGAATTCACCTAAAATTGTGAGCTTTTTTCTATTACCAAAGAACTTATTACGAGAGCATGTGTCACACTGTCATACTCGATGGCTTCTGAAATGAACTTTTTTACCATAGCAAATTTTAATGCCATTTTAAATCTAACCAGAGACTTTCAAATCATTGTACTGACAAGCTCTCAAAAAATCAATGTTTCTGCATTTAAATGTTGGTTGGAGTGAATTTTCGAAAACAAATTACAGCAAATTATAAAGAAAATTCTAGTCCTCTCCCCTACAGTTTTAAGATTAAACTGATTTAAGAAAAAAATTATCGTGTTCTCTCCCCACTTTTCAGTGATATATAATATCATTACTCTTGGCTGTGCTTTGTTAAATACCCGAAGAAATAGTTCTTCCAAATTGAACCGGTTGCAAGAGCCGTGCAGGGTTCTGTGCACCGGCTCCTCCAGCCCAGTGTGTGGAGGAAAAAGTTTGACTGTGGCTTCAGGCTGGGATTAAATCTGCTGCACGTCCATTGTGCTTTGTCATGCATTTTCAAAACAGGATCATCTGCTGAACTAGCATCTGTGTGTGGTGAGGAGGGTGCCTTCCATTGCATCGCTGGAGCTACCTTGGTTGTCTGCAGTGCAGGTCACTCGAGAGGGTCAGGCTACTTAAGCCTTGTTTTGACTTCATTGCTTTCAAGGGTAAGAGCAGTGCAATGAAAATAACCCCAACTTAGCATTTGGTAGAAGGTAAAGTGTTTTTTGGTAGTTATTTGGGGGAGGAAATTCATGATAATAGCATCAATCTTCCTTAACGTTCAATATCCAATTATTGCAGAGCATTTCATGTTACTGTTAGAGCATTCCAGTCTGTGTTGGTCACCATGTGCAAAATAGGTAGGTTAAGAGAGGTTAAAAACTAATTTGAAGAAAGCTGCAAAAGATGAGCTATCAAATAATAGAAGGTATTGCTAGGGTAAGATGAGTGAAGCTCTTTGCCTCCAAAGATATTATTCAGAATAATGTGAAAGCTTTGTTTTAGCATAAACTGATATTAGCATGGCTGGCCACGGACTGCTTATTTCTGGTTGCTGTACTGCTTGATCCAAACTCGTATATTGACAAGTAGGAAGAGCAGAAGTGAAAGAAGACGACAGGGGTGGACTTGTACTCTGTTTTACACAACAGTCATTTGAGCTCTTGCTCTTCTGTCTTCTAGGCTTTTGCTGGGCATGTTTATTAACATGACATTGGCCTATGCTGATGGGCTGGGATTGGAGGGAGAGGACTGTGCTTGGAGCGGGAGAGTAGGAAAGCCAAAAGCAATTGAGTATAGGGGAAGAGTTCAAAGAGGTGGTGGAAATAAGGCAAGAAGCCAAGGCTGTGGAGATCATGGATATACAAAGTGAGATTTTAAAATACAGAATGAAGTTATGTCCTGTGTCCTTGAAATGTGACCGTGTTTGGTGCTGGAAAACCTGGGGAGAGAACAGTGTACAAGGAAAACAAGTTTTATGTGAGCACTGGTAGAAAAATTGGCCCAGTTCTAAAAATGGGCATACTCTCCGAAGAAGCTTGAACCCATCCACCTGGGAGGCAGAGCGCCCAGTAGTCGACCTGACAGCATGTAGAGAGCAGGTCTGGAGGCTGTGGAGTTTGCAGGTGCCTGTGGATCCATCACACGTCACGTTACTCTTGGTGCCTCTACACGGTGCTGATAGATGTGCTAGGAATGTGTGAATGCGTGTTTATGTAGCACTGTGCACATTAAATAATACCATTACTGGCAGTAGTCTCTTCAGATTCCAGATTTAGGCAAAAACTTCTTATGTTTTAACTTTATGGTGACATTAAGGAAAAGTGTTTAACTTGGAAGTAAACAGTTAAATTTTGTTTAGATCTTTATGCAGCATATATTTCAAAGTAAGCCTGCTGTAATAATTGTTATATCCTTTGTCTTGGGCTATGTGTTTGGTGTCCAGCGAGGCAAATATTACATGTCTGTTAAAAACAGGAGTGGGGAAAGTGATCAAAGCTCCAGGTTGAGTACTCAGGTAATAACTTTGTGTTTTTCTCGATACCTGTTGATAATGCATATATGTATGCATACACATACAGATACTTTTTTTTTTTTTTAATTTAGTTTTATGTTCTATTGGCAAAAGCGATTTTTAGACTTGATGTTGTTTTCCCTTTGGGATCTTGGTAAAAACTATGTTAATCCCCCTACTCAATTTATGTGGTGAATATGTTTCCCTCCTCATGGAACTGTTTCTAGGGTGGGTATGAGAAGACCCAGTGGAGTCCTGATTCTGATTGACTTCCCCTAATTCTGCAGTGTGTCTGATGGGTGTTGAGACAGATTCCCTCTTTCACGCCATTCCCACGGTGTTGATCCTGGCCTCCCTGAATGTTTGCCCTAGCAGCCCCTCTGGTCCAGGTTAAAATACCACAGGGAACAGTAAAATCCAGCGGCGTCTGGTTGTGCTGCAGTATCGCCACACCTAGGGGTGTGCTGGCTGTACTGCACCCGAGCGCACACGTTGCTGGGAGCAGAGCACCTCCGAGCTCTTGGATGTCCTGCTGCAACCCTTGGGAGGCTTAAGTAATACTGCTTCGTCATGGGAAAAACATCAAAATGATGTTCGCTGTCTGAACTCAAAGCTGCCGGGAAAAGGATGGCATGTTTGGATGCTTTGAATTTGTCAAAATGCAGCTCTTTTCCCAGTAAGTTATTCAGGAGAAGATTGTAATTGGAAACAGCTCCTGAAAAACATTCCTACTTTGCAGTGGGAGCGAGAATCCTTTGAGTTCCCTTGGGCTAAATGGGCTTTAGGAGAGTTTCCATAGGAGAGGCAGGCTCCCCCCGCCGTTCTCCCTTTTGTATGGGCTGATCTCGCTCCGAGAGGCGCCCCTGTGAAATCTGTTAGCCTTCTGTGCAGAGCTGATGTAACGCGGGCAGGTAGCCCCGAGCTCCTCTCCCGAGATCTGTAACCTCGGGTGTTCCCCGCTCCGTGCACGGCTCTGCCGGAGCCGCGTTTCCTCTGGGAGCGGGAGCGTCCTTGCCCAGAGCGCGGGAGCAGTCGCCGCTGTGAGCAGGAGCAGCGGGGCCGCGCGCCGGAGCCGCTTCCCGAAGGAATCCCTCCGTGGTCTCTGCCGCTTTAACGCTCAGATTAACAACCTTGTCTGGCTGCTTGGTGCCCTCCTGAGCGGCGGCGGGCACCCGACTGCGCGACAACTTCCTTCACTCCCGGCACCGGCAGCGCTGCCTTGGAGAACCTCTGCAGGCTCGCGTTTGTTCTCGGTATTTGCTTCTTGGGGTTGTTTTGCGGGAGAAACTTATGCTGTATCAACCTCCTTTGCCTCTGAATCGTATCAAGCCTGTAGCTCTCCAGAGCCGTCCTGGAAGGGAGCATGCTCAGAGGGCTGGCAAATCGCTGCCCAGTGACCGGGAGGAAATGATAGTTGCTCTTCATTTATAATGCAAATTCTGAGGTGTCTGCAGAAGTGTGGCAAACTTAAAATGATGGCTGTGGTGAGAACGTCTCTGCAGAAAGTTGTGGTGTTGTTGCATCGCTTGCAGAGGATGGCAGTTTCCTCCCCGCGGTACCAGAAGCTTTGCAAGGTAAGAAGATGCGAATCTTGGGGAGTACCTATAGCTGACTCCCTCATCAGATAAAAAGAAAAAAAAAAAAGTCAGGGAGTGGGATGGGTGTCAAAAGTATCTAAGGTGTATAAGATGTATGGTGTGTGTTTTAAGGTTGAAATTTTCTCTAGCATATGTTTTGTTAAAGAATGCAATATATTAAAAAAAAAAAGTCCTTTTAAAATATGCCACTGTGTAATTGACAGGATGGCACACTGGCTACCATTTAAGTGTGTCTGGAAAGAAAATGTAAACATTCAGTTATCTTTTATAAAATGTTACTACATCGTTTTCTGAAAGAGGTAGGCTAATTCTTGAAAAATGTGTTACTTTAACTCCTGGATAGCTGTTGTGCAGAATAACTGTGTTTTTTTCTTCCAGATTCAGTGTTTTTGCTTTTGAATTAATGAAACTTTTTACCAGGAATGTGAGTTCAGGAGACTTAAGTATGCAACCATGTAATTTTGACTTTGCTTGTCTGCATCTGTAGAGCTCTCCCACAAATCAAAATGAGAAAAAGTTGCATGAAAAACATGTTGACACGGTCAACTACTCATATCAATATTTCTGTTGTCATTTTTGGACCTGTTTCTGATCCCACCAGGACCATATTACTGTTTGATATTTTGCACAGGTACAGTAGTTAAGAACTTAAGTACTGTAGTAATCTAAGCTACCTAGTGGAAGTCTCACTCTATTTATTTGTTAATAAAACAGGTTGGTCACTTGCCAGATATAAAATGAGTTAAGACTGTCACTTGTGTTGATGCCTGTGTAGAGTGGCCATACTGCCATGTATTATTTCACCTTAATATATGGATCCTACTTTGTAACTTTGGGAAATACAATATTTTTGCTGCTTCTATTACTTTAAAACTACTTGTGTTTTTTGTGTTTTTGATGGAACTATGCCAGAGTTTGTGTGCAAGGTATGTAAACAAAAGTGCTTGACCATAATCAGAAATCCATTCTTTCTTCCAATAAAAAAAAACACTGGTGCCTCTGTAACTAATCATATTTGCATGAATCTGAAATGCATTTTCTGTAAGGACTATATTGAAAATCAAACAAAGTAAAAGACTTCCTATCTTTATGGTAGGGTTTGAAAATAAGAGGAGGGTATCATAGAGTATGCCAGGTTTGTAACTTGCCTTATGAACTACACCTTTACGACATGTTGGGAACAACCATTGCTTTCAGAAGACTTTTCTCAATGTGTTGCTGTTTACAAAGCTGCAATAAGAAGTGTATCTTCATTAAGAAAAATACTTGTGAAAAGCTATTTTGTGGTGTGCATGCAAGCCAGGATGCCTCAGTGGCTCCCGTCTTCATCAATTCTATCTGTAAACAACCCTGTTTGCTTTGGTGAATAAGGCAATCTTTTTATTAAAGACCTGGTCAGTTTTTATTTTCTTTTTCAAGAACATTAGTGAGATATAAGTGCATTAAAGCCCCTTTAGTTACATTTTTGTATAGTTACATTTTTGTTTATAAACTCATTTGTTTTTAATACCTTCAAGCAGGAACCGTTTAGTGAATCTTGTACTAATTATTATCAGTTAATTAGAGTGAAAACCTACTAAGTGCTCATCTATTTTGCTGAGTTCAAATCTACCCAAGCTATAGTAAAAATCTTCTCGAAAGCTGCTACTTATACATATTTTCTGTCTGAGAATCCATATAGTAAGAAGCCTTGAAAACCTTGTGTAGTTTACAGCTATACTTTTTTAATACCTTAAAACGTCATGCTGCCGCGTGTTTCCAGAGGTGGTCTCCTGCTCAGCCTAACTGGAGGTAGAAGTGCTGATCTGCCTGAGGAGTTAAGTCACTATTCGTGGAGGGGGAAGAGGGAATCTTACAATCCCAGCCCCTTCCAGCAGGTGTCAATGTAAGGCAGTGATATATGGAGTCTGCTGATGCAAATGTTAATGCTTAGAAGAGAAAATGGTATGACAATTGCAAATTAAAAGCAACTCCAGAAGAAATCCTTACTTGCACTCTGATTCAGTGCTCTGATACTCTTGACTCTTGGCGTTTCACAGGTTTGTACCTGTGAACCCTGAGTGTACACAGATATAGTGCAGCTGTGCATAAGCAAAGTTATTTAAGTTATTTATTCTCTGTTTGGGATATGAATTGTCACATCGGGTACAGAGCTGCTGCTTCATGAGCTGCCATCTAAATGTTTCATGTGCAGTGTCTTCTGAAGCATAACGCTGCCAATGAAATAAACATGAAAAAACACCAATGAAATATTCACTAACAAATTCATGAAGTTGGAGTGTTTGCTTGTTTAAGTGTGCAATTTATAAAAGAATAAAATAGACTTTATTATAAACTGTAGTGGGGGAAAGTCATAATTGTGCCTTTTATTAACTGCTTAGTGTAACGGTAACCCAAGATTCAAAGTTGCAAGTTTGTTAAAAGCAGGCAGAGAAATAAACATTTTGTTAAAATATGTTTACCGCATTGCTGCAAAATGTAAAGTCCAAGATTTAAGATACTTCTCTTTATTTGCTTCCTCCCTTTTTTTTTTCTTTCACTGATCTCTTCATAGGAAGACAAATTTTTGACAGATGCAGCTTCTTACTGATTGTGCCATGTTATTGATTCTTTTACACTGATATCCATGTCACATCAGGACAAAATCTGTACATTTAGCAGCCTGTTATCAGGACAGTGAATCCATTTTTTACTTTATTATTAACAGCTTTGTCTCTTAGTATTCCATAATTCTCAAAAGAAAGAACCACAGAAATAATGTGTCACTCTGTTTTGGTAATGTGTGATTTTCCTTTAAGGAATATTTTCTGTTGGCTGTATCTAGAGAGCTTGAACAAGAATGAATGTAGATGTTCCTGGGAACAAACTAATTCATGGGAAGAATCAGATTGACAGATCTGAGAGAGAAGAACTACAATGTTACTTATGAAAGGGAAGCAGAGGTTTGGGAGACTTTCTTGAATTTCCCTGATGTAAGCAAAAGAGAGGCTGTGTCTCTCAGTCAGATAGGTAAATAATAAACTTGAAATATGTATCCTGTTGATGGAGCTTGACCATATTTTTGACATAAACTGCTAGCATGCAGTGCAAACTGTTGGAGGACAGAATGAGAAAAATAGCTAGCAGCTAGAAGAATATTTTCCCATCTCCTTTTTGATGACTTCTTCAGAGAAACGCTCTCTTTGCGGGGTGGCATGAGGAACCACCAAGACCAAACAAACCTCTTCAAATAAAGTATCTGAAATCTCCAACATGGTATGACATTACTCTTCACTTTTGAAGTGTTACCTGGTAAGTTAGCTGAGTTATTGACTTCCTCAGCTGTGAAGAGAAATGATGTATCAGAAATAACTATCTTTTTTTTCTTTATCTTTTTTTTTTTAATGAAAATGTGTTTTAAATTGCAACTCTCTTATGTTTTTTCTTTTCATTTTATTTCTATTGCTAGTGATAACTTCCTGTGACTTTGCAAATTTAAAAGCACAGCGAATGCTAAGGTCTGCCAAACCCCTTTCATTGTGGTGCTGGTGGTTGACTTCTGAATAGCATTAAAGTATTTTCAAAGTAATAACAAAAGTTTTTTTGTTTTGGCTATCAAATTTTGAAAAATGTGAAGATTATTGGGAGGAAACTCTGGAAAACTATGTTAAAACATGAGTAGGATAATTACTGATCCCACCGATTTCTATAGCAGTGCATTTTCTAATATTTTTAGTCTTTTTAATTTTAACTTGGTATAGAAATCATTCACACTTGTTTAAATTCATGTATGAAATGCAGGTAATCAAATGGGATGAAGAAGAGATGCTACAGCAGCAGCAATATTGCACAGCAGAACTGAACAAACCTATTTTTATAAACCAGTTTCTGAAGTAGGTTGCTGTATTAAGTTGCTCATTGACTGGAAAATGAAGCAGTAACTGTGCCATCAAAAGCATTGCTTAATTAGGCATTTTTTTATTATTTTCATAATGAGAAAGTAAAGTGTGTACTTGCTTCTGCTCTAATAGCAGAGGGGATTTTACAATAGTCATAAAAATTGTTACAGATTCTTTTGCAATGTCAAATCTCTAAAAATGAGCCATGACATAAGTGTGTCAAACTACCCCATCTAAATCTGCCATAAAGCCTTTTAGAAAGGAGGAAGCCAGAATTGAAGAGTGGTGATTGCAATTATGTGTTGAAAAATAGTGAGGCTAAAAAAAATGTAGTGCTAGACAAGACTAGTCTTGATAAATGAATAAAACTACTGAGCAGCATCTTGTGAAGGTGAGCTTAGGATATACTGTAGAAAACAGCGAAGAAATGTATGTGGTAACCACCCTGACCCCAGGTTCTCACACCTGGTTTCTTTTGAAAATAGGTGCTTAGAAGAAGTAACATCAATTGTAAATTCATGTATGGGAAGGGATGTGATGAGACATGCCTGGGCACATGCCAGAGAAAAAAAATAGAGTTAACACACAAATGCAGAGCTTAAAATTTTACAGGATGGCACGGTCGGTGTTAACGAACTAACTGGAAAACTCTGGAGAAATGTGAATACCGTAAGAATGCGTATAAGTTAATTTGAAATGGATGAAGTTGAAATCTTTTCAGATATGAAGTAAAAGTTGGAATGCTGAAAACTGCTGATGAGAAAATTTGAAAATATGGGTATCTGGAACTTCAAAGAGATCAAAACTGATTTGTTAGTGACATTTATCATTGAATAATAGTGACAACTGCAGAAGGAATGTAAGGCTGAAGGAGACTTTTTATTGGCTTTTAAAAAATGAGGGAGATGAATGCTGGAAATTACTATCCAGTAAGTGTAACATTTTACGAAAATATTGGAGGAAATATTGAGAGTAAAATATGGCTTTTTATCTGCAAAAGGGAAAAGGAAGTAATAATAAAATGTATTTTGAAAAGCAGATCAACAAAAAGCTTGCTTTTTGATAGCTGCAAAGTAGGAAAAACGGGAATTAGTTTGGAGATTGTGTGTGTATATATAAATATATATGTATATATATTTTGTATATTACCATTTTAGTGTTCCTGAGAAAACTGCTTTGCATCTAGTTCTTTAGAAGTTGAAAACTGAGCAGAAGTTGTAAATAGCAGGGTGTACTAATAGTAAGGTAAGAGCATTTGGTTATAATTGCTTGGGTCTTATTTGATCTCTGGTTACTTAAAATTTAATGACAAAGGAAGTAAAAGCATACTTGAACTGAAATGGAATAATTTCAAACATTATTGGATCAAAAGATTGAAAATTAGAAATACAGACAACTAATGCAATATAAGTTGGAAATGTAGCTGGTATGGAAAAATGATCTAGTGGAATTTATTTTCCATTGGTACCAAGCAGCATTCAAGTGATCAATGAAGGACAGTTTGGGGGTAGTTTGGGACTGTGGTGCCTAGGTACGGTGTCAGTTGCTAAATGTTGGAATGTCATGGGTTGATTCTCATTGCAATATCTTGGAAGGGAGGAAATTTAGTCATTTAGGTTTTCATAAACTAGGAGAGATTTGGGATCTTGAGAACAGTCAGGGATAAGAGAAAAGGGAGTAAGTTGCTGTCAGATGCAGTCTGGTCGTTTGAGGAGGTGGTGGTGGAATGTCTTCAGTCAGAAACAGTATGAAACAGCTGAGAGAAACAGGAGTTTGAGAAGATAAATCTTGTAGATGAACGTTGGGAAGCTCTCTAAGTTGTGAGATTTAGGAAGTTAACACATGTTTTCCCAAGAAACCATGTGTGCTTAGTCCATGAAGTAGATTAATTAGGAAGCCCCCATGAAAACCATTTCCAAGCATAAAAGTGCAAAGTGGCTGCACAACCAATGTGGTTTTAACCAAGCATGACTTATGGCATCCCTACTTGGCTGCTGGCAAAACAGATGTTTCTTTGGGTGATGGAGAGCAGGTAGAGATCCTTTTAGCAAGATATTTGACACTATCTCTGAGAGCTGAATCAGAGAAATACAGACGGGTGATGAACTATGAGATGGGTAGAAAACTCCCAGAACTGCTGGTGTTTCTCAAGGGCTGATACTGAACAGTGTCATCAGTGATCAGTGGGACAAAGTGCCATAAAGATTTTAAAACACCTATATGGACCAACCTTGCACCTTTATGGACCAACTGGAAATGGACTGGCAAGTGAACAGATCTGCAGAAAAGGACCAGATGAATCTGCTGGGCAGGAGTCAGAATGACCTTGCAATGATGATGATGATTAACCACGTACTGGTTTATATGAACAAGATCAGAGGCAGCAGGTATGGAGGGAAGTGACTGCTCCCCTCTCCTTGGCACTCATGAGCTCACGTCAGGAATGCTGCACGAGTTCCCGGGTTGCTAACTGTTGTCACTAGTGAAGATGGAGCCAGACGTTCATGGGTCCACTCTGAAAGGGCAAGAGGCGGTGGGCGTGCTACGAATTTGCTGTACAGCCACGGCAAGTATTCATTTGAGAATCCCTTTGCCGTAGTGTAGTGTAGTGGGAGCAGTGTGGTACAGTCGAGCAGTGGGTGTCTGTCTGAATTCCGCGGTTATGGTGAGAAGGCATTTTAGTACGCTGTTCAAAAGAAGTTCTTGTGATCTCATCCCAAACTACTTAATCTTGCATTTTCATACATTGTTCCCAAAACCCACAAAGATGGGAATGTGCCAACAGCCCCTTGCTGTTGGTCTTGAGTGATGTAGCTAACCTAAAAGTAACTTTTTTTTTCCCTTGTATCTAATTGTGATTTATTATCCAATTTCAGTTGGCACTAATGTTGTTTTATTGTAAATTCGTTTTTAAAGTAGGCTATGCTTTCTAGTGCTCTGTGTACCTATCAGGCTTCTCTAGATACAAAATTGTTTTGCTAAGGAGAGAGAACCAGGAGAAAGAAAATGGGGAAGGACATAAAGCTTTGTAAATTCAGTATTTTTCTTTTAACTGCTGCACCAGTCATTCCTGTTTGCAAGCAGAGTGCAACTTAAGAGGAGAGAAGATTGATTCTAGGATATATATGTATTTTAATAGTGTTTCAGTAGTATTTTAAAAGGGAGGAAATGATGAGAGAGGTGAGTGAAATATTTCAGAACATCTTTTTAGAATTCTCTTCTGTTTAAAGGCAAGTCTTTTTGGAGCTGAAAATATTTTGCTATTGCAGCAAGAATGAAAGTAAATATAAAAGATGGGCTGGTTTTATCAAGGCATGAATGTAGGATTAATGGGAAAATTGACTTTCATGAACTCCATGTGTTTACAGGAGCTGGATCAATATTTGATGTATGAGACCGTCTTACAGTAGTATTTTACCACAGTGCTTTATGATTGCTACTGTTTTGCAGGGAGTAATTCTTTTTCCCCTTACTTTCCCATAGGGCTTAATTACTGTGCCCCAAGTCCCGAAGGCAGAGCTGCCCCATCAGTGCCATGCTTCACCCCTTCCTTTGGGCTGAACGTCCTTCCTGTCTGCCTCATGCAGATCGTTAGAGATCGTTTGGAGAAAGCGACGCTTGTTTCGCGTCTGGAAAAGGACACTGGTGCTGTTGGAGGCGGCTCTGTAGCTAGTGCTCGGGAGCTGCGGAGGAGTTCTGCACTCCCTGTTGCCTCCCCTCTAATTTACACAAGGTGTTAGGAGACTCCGAGGCTCTCCGGCGCCTCTGAAGCGCGCTGCTGCGTGCGCACCGACGGCAGCCCGCGTGGCCCTGGGGCTGCCGTGCTGGGTTTTCGTGGTGGGCTTTCTGGGTGTAGTTTGCTGCAAAGCATTTAGCCTCACCGCTGAGGTAACCGATGCCGTGCGGCATCGCTAGGTAACTGAGCGTGGGTGGAAGGTGTCCGTGGCTCTCCTGATAGCTGATGTGCTGATGTTGTGCTACGGAAAGTGGTTCTTCCTAGGGGAGCTGTGCTTGCCAGTGCTTTCTGGTGTGCGGTAAATACTGTTGATGCTGCAGGTGAAGGGACAACTGCTGATGCTGTCGGTGTCCCTTGGTTGCTGCTGAACACTGTGCCTGTGCTGCGGGGGAAACGGCACCTCTTCTGTGTCCCCGTTGCAGGTCTCTGATGTGAGGAGATTCTTTCGGGGAGAGGCAGACACTCGGTTTTCAGAGCTTGTTCAGATCCTGGCATTTCTGCTGAGACTACTGACCAATTAGTGCTAATTGTGCTGGGTTTTGTGCCTTGGTCCTGGAACAGTCATCTGAGGTCACTGCTTTCCATCATCTGCTGTCTTTGGACTCAGTTTGAACTATTTTTTTTCTTCTAGAGAAGAACGCATTATTAACCCTGAGCTCATCAGTGCCTTTCATGTTTAATTTGGAATGTTCCCTTTCAAATGCAGAAACCCTCTTGGTTAATATTCCCTTTTATTGTTTGCTACAAAGAGAAGTATTTATTTGCTACAGGTTCCAACACTGTAACCACTTGAAACGAGTTTCTTCCTCCTCTTTCTGTCAGTTAAAGTCTTCGGAGTTAGAAGAAAGATACCCTCTTCTCCTTATTGTTCGAGTTCCTCTGATATTCGTAGGATAGAGGCATAATAAAAGCAGCAGTTTACACAAAGCATCCTCCACCTTTCCCCTCCACAAACACATATTAGGAATTATAGTTTGAAGAGGGGAAAATGGAACACAGAGGGAAGAAAGAAAAGTCCCTCTGAACAGAATTTTGCCTCGTTGCTAGGAGTTTACATCAGTTGTTCTCACAGCGGCTCCACGGGTATTTTCATGGTCGTAGCTGTCTACCTGTTTGCCGGTCAATTTTTATCATCTCAGTACTAGGCTATATAATTAGCTCTGAAATTACCTCCCGCAGGCCAGATATCTGTCCTTAAGAAGAATACAGTCTGAAACAATTCAGTTGTTTATCTAGAAGCAAATTGTTAAATTCGATAACTGGATTGTGAAGGTCTATCACCCCTTACAACGGGAAGGTTGGGTTTTGTTTTTGTTTTTTAACTTGCATAAAGGCACTTGTAAATACGCATGGGAGAAGCAGCAGAGAGGCTTTTTGTTGAAGAACTTGGCTGTGAATTGACCTTCCGCCACCTCTGTGGCTGCCCAGGTGGGAGTGACAGGGCCCCCAAGTGACTTGCTCACTATCTGTGGGATTGTGAACAATCAGGTTCTGAGTTATGATCAAGGTGGTGCGGGTGATGATGTCTCTTAGCATTATTTTAATGTTCGTTCTAAAAGCCCTCTTTCTTTGCTGTATAATGGAGTTCTGTGTCACTGGTAGCAGATTTCAGGCCTCTGCCATTGTGGGATGTGCAGGGCACAACAGTAGTCTTTGGGCAAGAGATGAACCTCTCCTCTCTTGGAGAGGTGCAGGATCCACGTCTTTTATAGAAGGAAACATACCCTCTGCCAGGTAAGGTTTTTTAATGTGTTTATGGTGACAATTATATGAGTAAAACTTAACCAGGAGAATTACGAGAAGAATTATGAGGTAAACAAAAAAAATAACTGGAAACTAGAATAGTGAAACTTTTGATAAGTATCATGAAATATATATAGTTATACATATAATTGTATTCAAGCTTTTCAAATCAAGCATCAATAAAGACTGTAATATATGAGGAATTATCTGCTTTTTCTTCTATGAAATCAGGAGAAATGAAACTTATTAGGTAGTTTTGCAATTTTACTCTCTGAACAGGGTACAATTTTAAATGGGAAATGGGGAAGGTATAGGAATGCTTTAAAATGGACCTTTTTCAAGCGTAAGCCCAATTGCACGGGAGATTTGGAAGGGAAATATGTTTTAGATCATCTTAGAAAGCCCAAGGTGTAAAGCTAAGTATGATCATTTGTCTTGTTTAGCATTGTTTAATTTGATTATAAAATATGTTTATACTTTATGGCTGCTTGGTACTGTCCCAGCATCTTTGTTAGAGGCAACTCTTTGGCAGTGATATTTGTATAATCGTATAAGTATTCGTACAAGGTGCGGGGGAAGGGAAAAATAGCTTTGGAAAGAAAACAGCTGGCTTGCGCCTAGAGTGATGGAGTGAACGTTGCCTCACCTACTGTCATTTCTTGGGATGGTTTTGTCATTAGAAAAAAAGCCTTGGGAAATTGAGCATTGGCCGCCAGTCACTGTTGTGCTTGGAATCGTGAGACTTCACTCTGTGATGGGGCCCATAAGGCTCTTATAGACACCACGACTGGGGTGAATGAAAAGGTCAGAGGCAGGAAGAGGTGTAAAATAGTGTCAAAAAGTGCCCAAGAGCTGAGGTGGTCAGTCACTGTAGTACTGTCCTTTTCGTGCTTGTGGGGTAACATTTTAGTAGAGGTTCAAAGGTGGAAAAACAGCAGATTTATTTCTTCCCCTTTCTCTGTACAAAACTCTTCAGAGAACAGAGTGATTTCTCCTCCAGAAACGCTGGTGTTGCAGCTCACTGGAAGGAGAGACCAGGCGGCGTGGAGTATTTGAACCGTAGAACTTCACAGTTGGTAGAGTCCATCTGCCGGGATCCATAACCCTAAATTAACATCTGGGTCCACTTGTGGGACTGTCCCTTCCCCCTGCTCAGCCTTGAACATTCCTTCGATGCAAAATGAATTTATTTCTGATACAGCCCATTTCAGACTTAATTCTTAATTCATCTGTAACTGTCTCCCTGGGCAAGGCCTGTATGGGTATGTACAAAGTATTAAGAAGTAAAAATTAAAAATGCTACACCTCCTTTTTTCTTTCTTCTCCATTGTCTTACATGATAAATTTGTGCAGATGTAAAGGACATTTTTGCTCGTGTGTGTGTGAAGTCTGAAATGATCATACCCATCATGATGGAAAATGAAATATTCCGTTCCCTTTCTTCCTCTCCTCCTGTCACATTGGCAGCTGGCTGCCTGGCAAGCCTCGTAAGTTCCAGGTCTGCCAGCCTTCGTATTTTCTACCCTGTGGTTGTGCCATTATTGATTTTAATTATTTTATTTACTGTTGGAGAAGATGAGGAAAGTTGCAATTTAAAATTCTGAGGCTGCACTGAAAATTCTTCTAAGAGGGGAAGAATTTTTTACTGCTTCCCTTCAAGTCAAAATATTAAACATATTCAAGGGTGAGGAATCTTTAAACCGTTGTTTCCAGCAGGTGGTTGGTTGGAGTTGTCACCAGACCCATGCTCTCTGCCTTGAGACACAGGTAGAAAGCCTGGGCCCAGTTTTCACCCTGCCCATTTGGGTCCTGGTGCGTTTGCCTCAACCGCAGCCTGCTGCCTGCTTGAGCCTCTTGGGCCTTTAACTGGATAAAAGCTTCGTGGATTCCGCTAAAACAAAGCCCACACATACAAATAGGCAAAAGAGATTGGTAGTAGCAGTGACTAGATAGTTACACAGTCCCACTGTTAAAAAAAAAAATAAATAAAATACCACAGCTAAATTTCTTTTTGGGCTAGACCATATATAAAGTACAAAATTGCCCCATGCCCATGTGATCATGATGACAGCACAGAGAGCACATTTTCTTCCTTATCCAGTATTACCTGTCTTGGTACATGTGAATGAGATCAAATAAAATAGATCGGATTTAAAAAGGAGGGCATGGTATTATAGAGGTTTGTGGTGTGACTGTACCCAAATAGGCCCTCAAGGTTGCCAGTGGAACTTAGCAAGGCATCTTCCATAGGAGCATCTGTTCCCGAGGACAAGCAATAGTCTGCTAAATTTGCTTTCTGTGCTAAGGAAAAAAAGTGTAAGAAGTTATGTGATTGTGGCTCAGCATTTTATTTTGACTTTTTATGAAATGTGTCAAATACCTATTTTTGTTTAAGTGGAGGCCCCAAATTACTAGCTTGCCTATAGAAAAATTAATTGGCTATGCATCTATGTAAGGGTTGTATGATATTATATATAGCATCAGAGATGTACAGATTTCAGTTTGAAGCAAGTGGCTGACTCTGGAAGATATTCCCTGTGAATTTAGGGAATTTATAGTTGTATTGCTCATGAGTTTATTTTTGTATAGTGAACAAGCAGAGGTTTAAGGTGGATATATTTTCATGATTCCTGTGCATAAATAATTAATTTGTGTCATAAGAGAGGGTGCTGATAAAATGTAATGCAGGAAGAGATTACAACGTCATCTAGACTTAGCCTTATATTGAGATCCTCTGTAGCTATGTCACTTCTATTGGATATTTGTCCACTGTGTCCTTAATGCCCTTACTGGTTTTGACAAGTTTTACAGATGCTTTTAAGACAATCTGATATAGTTTTTTTTTCCCTGTCTTTACTGTTAAAAAAAATCTTTTTTATTGTTGGTGTTTATTTCTGATGTTGGAGTGAATTTTTCCCCTTTCTAACTGAGAGCAATTTATTGTAGGATTATTCATCAACCGTGCATGTATTGATATTTACTGTAGCAGACCATATTTCCCATCCCATGATAGTCAACATTTATATATTTGGAGACAGTTACCATTTCTCCCCTCTTCAAGCTTCATTACAAGTCCACTTTTGGGGTAAATAATCGTTTCGCCTGCTCTTGCCTGGGTTATCTGCAGTTAGTTTAAACTTATCATGAATCTTAGTGCCCCAAACTTGATGCATCATGCCTGTTCAGGCCCGGTTAGGGCTTCTGTGAATAATTATTTCATTCTAATAATACTTTTTTTATACATTTACATTTACCATTGTTAGCCCAAGTTGAATATGGGACCCACTGGTATGGCACCCAGATGTTTCTGTTATATGTGATTCTTGTGACTGTCACTTCTCACACTTGTGTTTATTATTGTCATTTAGAGTGCTTTACCCTTATCTTAGAGGTGTATCTAATTTCTTTTCAGTTTTAAGAACTGACACGATTTACTTTTAATTCTTATCTTTAGACAGCATGTTTGCAGTTTGTAGCTCAGCTTGATGTCCTTTTTAAAACTTGGTAGGTTGGTTTTTCTATTATCCTGTTGTTGGGATAACAGTGATAAGGATTGAAATTAATCTCAAATGCTGGACTCAAGGCAAGTTCTTGCAAAACCTTTCTTTATATGAACCTTTATTTTCAAGTATAGTTTTTAAATGAGGGATACTTTCCTCAGGAACTGTCTTGTAGTGCTTTTGACAACTCGGTGGAGTCGAGAAAAATTACATTTGCTACCATTCCCATATTCCCACGGCTTGTTATCCTGTCACGGAAAGAAATTAAGGTAATCTGAAGTGATTGATTCTTGACAAATCATGTTGGCTCTTGCTGATTTTCTTGTTATGTTTAAGGGGCTTGTGATGTGCTTTCTATTTTTCTTTTTATAGAAATGTAAGAAGAGCTTTGGGGCAGTTAATTCCTCAGTTCCTCTTTATTCCCCTAATTTAAAATGAGAAATTATATTTGTCTTTTTCTGGAATTGTCTGTTGATACCCAGGGATAACTGTCGATAGCCCAGAGACGCTTATAGCCTGCTGCTTAAGTATTCCTTGGCACATTGCATAGGGGCCAACCAATTTGAAAAAGTCAAACTTAACTGATTACCCTTTGATCTGTTCTTTGACCAGCTGGAGCTAAAGTTTTTGCGACTGTGTCAGCAGTTGTGGATATTTAATTGTCTGAACCACAGTAATCCCTGTTACTGAAGACTGAAGCGAGAAAAAAAACAAACCAAACAAAAACAAACAAAAAAAGGTTATTAAACATTTCTTCCTTCTCAAGATAATTGCTTTATAGCTTCCCCTTCCAGTCAGGTTATTTATTTGGATGCAAAGTTACTGTTAATAAAAATAAAAAAATAAAAAAATAAGGGAAGAAGAAAAAGAAAAAAGATAAATACAGAAATTAGGAAATTGTTTATTATGTTTTTTATCTTTACAGGAAATTAACCATTTCCATAGTGTGGTGTTTGATATCAAAAATGAGACAAACAAAAATCTTGCCACGAAAATAGCAGCCGACCACTGTAGTGTTAAAAAAGTCGCACCAGCAAAGGGACTTAAAACTTTGGCAGAACAGTATGAAAGTGACTGTAGAAATAAATGCAAACAATCCACTTACTTGCCTCAAACATTAGTTATGTATTATTATATTTCAAGTTTTTCAACATTTATGAAAGCTATTAGGTGCAATTTTGACTCTTGAAAAGTAAAACATTTTCTGACATCAGTGGACTCTGTGTTTTTTATCGTTATTTTCTAATGCTAACAAGGTCACTGTTCTCATTTCTTTTATTGTTGTTTTTTGTCTTGTATGTGCACTTTGTAGTGAGTAGATGTCAATGCTTTAGAATAGCCTTTGGCACCCTCCGCACTTATTTTTCTGAGATCAAAAAAAAAAAGTTAGATTTCATTTTATATTTTTTGGATTTTTTTTGTCTTGCCATTTAGGTTTATCTTTTTTTTTCTTTTTTTTTTTTCTCTCTTTCATACTGCATAAACCACCAGACAGTTTAACTTGATCGAGTTACTCTGCAGCACGCGTGCCCTGCTCTCATGTTCTGACATTTCAGCTTTTCTTTCCTTAATGTGAGCAGTAGAGGTAGAGTGCAAGTGAGACCTTTTCATCCTTGGTTGAAGTATTTTAGCCTTGAAGAAGGTTGACAGGCGCAGGGACTGTGCGGCCTCACTCCCTGCACGGAGGTGTTGCGCTGTCGGAAGGACAGGATTCTGGGATATTTTGTGCTTAATCAGGAACAGACCTCGTCCTGGAGCCTGTGTTAGTACTGAATGGTACACAGAAAATGAGCATAGAGAAGAAAACAACCACAACAAAAACTCTGGTCTGATCACTTCAAGCATGGAAAAATGAAGTAGAGGGAATTAAAAAGGATTATGAAATGGTTTTCTGTATTTTTCCTTTAAAGATTGTGCTCAGTTTTGTTAGCGGGAAGCACATTGTTTAAGCAGATGATAAATGTGGACTGCACTGTGTTATCTTTTAGGTGTGTTTAAAGAGACCTCAAGTTAAAAGCTGTGGTATGGTCACAGCCTGGGTTCCTAGGTTATTCTGGAATACATAATGCACATTTAACACATACAGCTACTTAAATTAGGAAGTTATAAAAAGAAATTTAGACAAAAGTTACTTTTATACAGAAATCTAATAATTATGGGGAAAAAAACAAATGAGGAAAAACTATTCTAGTGATTGCGTATACCAGCAACACAGGTAAAGATGTGTGAGGATTACCTGCCTGCTCTAGTGCATGAAAGTGCTGCTTTGACATATAACTCATTAACTGCAGTGGAAACCTGCAACGGAAGTAAGGGAAAACTACAGAAAAATGTGTTCATCAAACAAATGTCAAAAAAAATTTGCTATAAATGGCACTGAATATACCCTTATTTTTACAAAATTGCTTTGCTGTTCTCTCACCTCTTACTTTTGGGCGTTTTCTACTTGTTGTCAGACAGTGAGCTACAAATTCTGCTTCCCAAATTTGAAAGTAAAGGTTTCGGTATATCTCAAAAGTGGTTAGTGTTTGTTTGTGGGTTTTTTTTTTTTTTTTCCCCTTCCTCTGACAGGTATCAGTTTTATGAAGGCACATGATACCTTGAAAAGCTTGTCCTGGGGAAATACGATTGCCACTGGCTCAAAGAGCGAAGCTCCTGCAGAACGTGGAACTCCTGGCTGTCTCCTCTCATGCCGACCGATAACCTCTCACTTTCCATTTCCCTGCTTGTCTGTGGCCGTCCCTAGCTTTCTGCTTGGGCTATGACCTGCTGTCCTCTTCCCATGTCTGCTCGTGCTCTCCCTCCTTTTCCTGGCAGATGGATGCTTAGCAACTTGCCCGGTTTAAGGCACTTTTGTGCTCTTGTTTTCTGCACTCCCGCTCCTTTGCACTCTCTCACGTCGCCATTTATAGCTCACTCATTTGTGTTCTCGGGGTTCTCACCGGGAGGTGACATTTGCCAGTCTGGAGACAAATACCTTTTATTTCCAACTTGAGGGGAAGGATTCATTTTCTGCCTGCATTGTTAATTTGCCTTGTTAAATTTTTGACATCTTTTATTGATCCAAATGTTGGGTCTGTGAACTTCTGATCAAACACCTCAGTATGTCACTAACAATCCACCGAGTAGCTTAAGAGCTATTAACTCTCTTTTCCCAAATTAAGCTTCTTAGTGAAGGCACAAGCCAAGAGGGTTTTTTTATTGTGCTTTTTCTGTTTCAGGGAAGTCTTTGTAGCTAGTAATTCTGTGCAAATGTAATGGGGAAAAAAGTTGCATGTGTAGTAGCTATTCTGTCAGAGACCCTCTGCAAAGGAAGGATTTAGTGCAGAACAGGAATTAGGTGATGGTCGTTCCGCAGTGGCTGCTCTGCTAGTCCCTGTGCTGTGTGGACTGTTGAGTTGTGTAAGAGATTTTGCTTGCCTGATGCCTCAGCAACTGGAGCAGTTTCATGCTCATGAGAGGAGAGATCAGTGAGGTTTGTTCTGGACTCCTCTCTGTGGGAAGTCCAGAAAGGAAATCTCTCCCAGCCGTCAAACTGACAGTTGTGTAAGATCAGAGTAGATACTAAATAGAAAGACTGATAAAAATCCTTTTTTTCCCTAAAATGACTGCAAAATTGCAGTTTAGACCATTTTTAAAAATGAGGGCAATCACATCTTTGGAAAGATATAGGTGGAGATGCTCAGCATGTGTTGTGTTTCACAAGATGTAAAACTGTGTTTAGTAAGATACAACAGTAAAGGACAACAGACAGGTGAGCCAGTGCCTATTAAAGGCTCTGTGTGCTGTGTAAGTTGAGGTGCCACTGCACATCTTTCAGACCTCTGCGTTCTTTTGTTAATTTGTAAGGTAAAACTTGCTACCGTCATCCAACTGCTGTGACTAGACCTGGAAATAATTTTGTTCTTGCCGACTGTGGGAGAATCTTGGTTTCCTAATGAGTAATCCACAATAGTTTCCTGTCAGGTCTTCAATGAGTATTACTTACTTCTGTCACAGGCTGGGACCTTACCAGAATTAGAAACAGAGCTTTGTGAGATGGGGGGAAACCCAGGCCATTGTAACTGTTGTGGCTGTGCCCACAGCCTGGAGCTGCTCCCGCTGCTGGAACCGAGTGGGACTGCGAGAGCAGGAGATGCGCTTAGGGCTGGCAAAGGGGTCCTGTGCAGATCCTTTCCAACCCTTGTATTCAAATCACTTTTTCTTCCCCTTTAGGAGAGGCTTATATTTGTTAGCATCGTATCTCCTAAAGGCATGTTAGTGCTGATGGAGGAAGAACTCCCAAGATGGAGACTAAAGGAGATGGAGATGCTTGTACAACTTTAAACAAATGCTCTGTGGTTTGTGTATGTTGTGGTTTAGATAAATGGTTTTTAGAAAATGTGTACTAGCCACTTTATGTGAATAAAGAGAATTTCTGTCTAGAACTCTTTAAGTAAATATCATCTTTGGAAATCAAAACTGTTTGTTTTTTTCACTGTTATAAAAAATAAAGCTGTAAAAGAACCCATTAGTTATTTGAATCTCAAGATTTATTTGTGGGCGAGTAGAAGAAATGTCCCTTGTGTCAGTATGGGTTTAAAAATTACAGGCTTCTGGTTCATGAAGCACTTGTTGGGGAATCTGCCAGCTTCAGATTGAAGCTTCTTTGCTGTATCAGAATTTCAATCACTATCTAAACAGTAAGATTCGGTCTCTTTTGCCCATTTTCTAGGGTGAACGGTATATATATTTTAAATGTGTATAAGTTTAAAATGCCCTCTTAGAATTGCACCATGAAGCATTTTTTTTTTTTTTTTTTAAGTTGGGCGCTGATCTTCAGGAAGTGTTTTTGTTTTGCAGTGGCACGAGTGAAACAGCAGTTCACCTGATGTAACATCTGTGCTCTTTAGGAGGAAATGGCCAGCCTTAGTGATTACCTTCCCATTTCTGCATGAAAGTTTGTAATCTTCTGTCTAAAAAGCAATTTGCTGTCAAATGAGCAATTTGGTTGTTTGTCCCTTTTTGCATAGTGTAATTGGAACTTGGAAATGCCGTGCAAAATTAAGGACCGTCTGGTTGAAGACGGTTAAGCTCAGAGAGTGAATTAAAGTTGATGCAGGAGCTACACCTGAACAACGTAGTAGATGCCGTGATGGTGTTTAAAATGTACAAGAAGCTGTTGGCCACTGGTTGCATCAGATTTGATACCCCAGGCAGTGTTGAGCACTTTGGGTGGCATAGCAGGCAACATCAATTTGCATGTCCTGATTTTGTCCAAGAAAATAAGACCAGCTTTGGGTCTTTTTATGCTTATACTTTGTCTATTACATGTCAATTTTGATTAAATATATGTATATGTATTCTTAAGGCTAGTGAGTTGGTGGTTCTTAGAGTCCCCGTAGAGCATTAGTTGCATCTGTGTTTAGTGAAAAGTTATTAGTAGCCCTGATACTTTCAAATTCTTGTTTGCTTTCAGTGCAACAATATGACATTTTCAAAAAGAAAGTGTTGCCATTTTTCTTTCTCCTGTTTTGTACTAGCCAGTTGTAAAATTGCATCCATTGCCTCAGGGTTTGGATGTGATCTGTAGTAACTGTTAAATTGCTTTCTCTAAAAAAGTTTGCAGATAATGAGCTCTTAGCATTCATGTGCTGTCTTCTGCATCTCTTGTTCATGTATTAGAAAAAAATATTCCTGAATTGCTGCTGCTTTTCCCAGGGAGAGAGCACTCAAGTTACTGAGTATTTTTGCCATTGTTTTTGTCTTAGTTCTCTCTTTTCCTGGAGCATTCTGCAACTGTTTCCTCAGCTTTCTTTGGAAGGGGAGACTAGTGCACAAATCCTGTTTGTCCTTTGAACCATCCCACTCACCTGGGCGCTGGAGTTACTCCAGTCGCCCTCTTTCCGCTTCCAGTCGCCCTCTTTCTTGTCACGTAGTTACAGATTACATAACAAATCGATTATAGCTATCGGGGTTTTATCTTGAGAACAGTGTTATGAACCACAGTGTTTCGAGTGGCTGCAGCAAATTCAAGTGTCACAGACCTGCCGTAGGATGTTCTTCGATGAGTCTTGGTCTCTACAGAGACCAAGAGATCATGATATTTGTTGAGAAAATATGAATGGATGTAAAAAATGTTCGTATTGCATTTACCTGAGCATAAAGCATCCTGCAACACTCGGCCTGTCGTAGCCTCGAGGCAGGTGTCTGTTCCGGTGCGTGTTCTGCAGATGGTCGGCCCCGAGCGCGCGGGCTCGCAGCTCGGGAGGAGACCCTTCTCCTGCTGAGAAGGACCCGGGCACGTCCCTCTCGCGGGAAGGCTTCGCGCTCGAGGAGCCTCTGCTTGGAGGCCGGTGCTGCAGCCCCTGCGTGAGCGAGGCCGTCGTGTTCGTGCGAGCGCCGCCGCGGCCTGTGGGGCGGCCTGCGCCGCGGAGCTCCCCGCGGTCGGGAGGCCTCAGCTGCCGCTGGTGCCCGTTGTCGCTGGAGCCATGTGATGTGTTTGTCAGCGCTGTGAAATTTTGTTGGGCGAAGCGCTTGTTTTCTCACAGCTCTGTTCTTCTAAGCTGTGGTGATGAGTTGAATTAAAAGGCAACTGAGTTCTGGGCAGCTGTACCGAGAGATACTGCTGCATTGTGGCTTCACCTGCATGCGGCAGTGACATCTTGGTGAAGGTGTAACGCTTAATCTGTTGGACAGGCTGGTATGCCATGAAGAGGGAATTTTCCTAAAAGTTGGCTCTTTGTGAAAGAGAGCAAAGCAGTGAGCTATAGAAATTAATCTGGGGGGATAAGGAGAAAAAACAATCCAGAAGTACAGCAGGCATCTGATGTTCAATCTGTTGCCAAATAAACAGATTATGATGTTCAGAATGAATTAAACTACTTTAATCCAGTCGCAGTTTTCTCTTGGCAGTAGATTGATGGTTTTAATTATCACGTTGTAGCATTTTGCAGAAATAGAAATTAAAGCCTAAAGAACTTGTGGTCTTAATCAAAACAAGTAATAAAAATAGGAAAAGGTGATGGGAGAGGCTGGATTTTAGACAAACAGCATATGATTCTTTGCTATATTGAAAATGCATCGTTGGCTGAATTTTTTTGTAGCAATATTTGTTGGTTTCATTTTCTCTTGAGAACAAAAATAGGAGATGCCAGTCATAGAAAGCAACAAGCTCTACGTAGGAAGATTTAGTGAAGTGAAAGAGGAACCTTGTCCCAAATTAGTAGGGTTAATGTATAGAAGGAGAGGGAAGAGCATCGCCAAGCAGTGTATGAAAGTGCTTTGGAAAGAAAATTGAGACATTTCGTGGATATTTTAGTTTGAGCACTGGAAGAAAGAAAACGATTTCTGCATGGCATATTGATTAGATTTAAAGGAGGTGAGATAGGAAGGCCGGAAAGGAGGGTGCAGCAGCTAAGATAAGGAAGACACGTGACGTTGGCCTTGCTTTTTAGGAGCTGGTGAGGAAGGTGCACGCTTCATAAATAGCCTCGAGGAGTGGAGGCTGTTTGTCTCACTTAAAGCAGCTCGCACTATAGCTACAGATAACGGAGAAGATGAGGTCACTGCTGCTTATTGAGCTGCAGGGTGGAAATAAGGTGGTTGCTCTGTGTGGTGTTACTGAAGCAGCGCTTTGATCGCTGGAGTGACTTAAATACTGATGGACTGAATGGTTACTGAGGAAGTAACTGTTCGAGCTGCAGCAGTTATTTGGAGAAAAGGAGTGTAAAGGGAATACTGCTTGTTCCCGTGTTTTTACCTTGAGAAATTCAGTCTAGGAAACATGTTGCTCCTATCAGCATTGAGGGTATCTTGCAGCATCATGTGACACTTTTTTTTTATTTCTTCCCCACTCATTTTATATGAGGAATTTCTCAGGCTATTATCCATTATCCAAATACTTTGGTATGCTGCATATGCAAAGGGATTATGCTGTACTATAAATTAATTCATTTCTCTCTCTCCCTCAAAGCCTCCAGCATCGATTACTTAAGGTCTTGGCCAGCTAAGTACCAAATTCATAGCCATTCTGGGCGTAAACAGCTTATTCAAATTTAGGATATGGAAGTAAAACTGTCTTTAAAATATACTCACGAAGTGAAATATCTCCATTTCTGTTGCACAGAGATAGTTTGGGTTTTTTCCTTTAGTCCGGTTTCATTAAGTAAAACTACTTTCATTAGTATCTCTGTTTTTGTTTCTTTTATTATTCTTTTTTCTTTTGGTAATAAAGCACCATCTGTTCAGTTGAAAAAAAAAATGTGGATTGCATATTAACATCCATCAATAAATTTGGGATGTGGGCAGTTATAAGGATAGCAAGACCCATTGTTACTGCAGTTTTATTCATTATTAACGCAATACTTTTTTCCCCATTTAAAAATGACTACAGCATTCAAGTGGCTGATTTGACAAGTGCTGCAAAAACCACGTGAAAATTAATGAGTTGTGTGTAATTGCTGCATATGCAATGAATAACTGTTCAGATGTGTGTGGTATTTCCTGTAGGTGATTATACAATATTTAATTCAGCAACAAAAGCTTAATGAGTTTCATCTTGTACAAAAGACTTTGTGGTTTGCCTGCTTTATCTGTAGAGCAGCCGAATCACTGGAAACTGGTTCCACTGAGGAAGTGAGTGCTCCTACGTGGAGCTCGTGGCTGCCCGCTGCGGGCTGGGACCCGCATTAGCAGCGTGGTTTGGATCAGAAGTNGCCGAATCATTGGAAACTGGTTCCATTGAGGAAGTGAGTGCTCCTGAAAACGTGAAGAGCTGGCGTGGAGCTCGTGGCTGCCCGCTGCGGGCTGGGACCCGCATTAGCAGCGTGGTTTGGATCAGAAGTGCCCTTGTGAGGGAGATCCCTCCAAACCTTGTCCCTGCTTTACTCCCTTTGGCTGGCGTCGTGCTGAAAGCCCGGTGCCCACAAAGCGGGGACCTTTCTGAGTGATGCTAAGTTGGGGTACACAGCGGTGTGGGACACGCGGAGCATGCTCCCGTCTCTGGAAGGCACGTGGTGCACGGGACTGGCTGATAGTTGGTCTGAACACTGAGTATCATGAAAGCACCCAGGAATATTCTTACTTGTTGAAGCAGAGCTAGGATAAGTGCTCGTTAAAAACTTGTAGGATAGAAGAGTGCCGCTTTTCATACTATTCCAGTGGCACCTGAAATGCCTGACTGGAATACAGAGACTGTTAGGGCCTTCAGCAGACGCACGAACCATCGGGGAGCTTCTCTGTGCCGCTCCTGGACGTGCAGTGGAAGCGGGCGTAAGGGCAGGCCTGCTCTGGGAGTCTTCCCTGCTGGTGTCCGGGGGGTCTGCGGCGGGGCCAGACCGGGCACTGTGCTCGCCCAGGCTGTGCGGGGCCCGGGGCGCCTGGCGCAGGCCGGGCTCCCTGTGGTGCTGGCCCAAGTGTGAGTCCGTGTCCTGGGGCTCGTGGCGCCGCGCTCGCGCGGTGCATACAGGAGCGCTGCCTCTGCCGGCCTCCCTGCGCCCCCAGCCCCGACCCCCGGCAGAACAGAACGAAGTTACTGGGGTGCTTCTGGGTATCGGCTTGCTTCATTCGGCTTTGTGGTGGAGAGGAGGCGACAACAGAGGCCAGATAACACGGCTTTTTTTTCGTAGTGTGTGCGTATGAACTTTTATCTCTCACGCAAAATGGGATTAGAAGAACATTATTAATGTTGCCAAGTTAAATGTTCAAGTTGGGAGATGCTACAATTAAGGTGGCTTATGTAACCTTAATTTGGTCCCCTTGTGTGCATGTGTTGTGATTCAATCTTTAATTAGATGTTTCTGTTGTTTTTCTGTTCTTTCCCCTCGCTTCATTTAATGCACAAAACCCAGTACTTGTCTAATGAACACCTGTTCAGTGTGATTTTCTTAATCCTCCTTGTTGTTGTTCAACATGTGGCCTGTTCCTTTCTTGCTCGCAATTTTCAAAATCTGCTCTGTGAACAGGATTATTGTTTCCGGAGCCATAAAACTTTTTATATGGCCCTATAGAACCTGTTTCATGTATACTGATGAATTGGTTTATTAACCTGAGGGGTGGCTCTACCTCCACTTTATGGATATGAACAGAGAAATAGAGAAATGTAGTAGGTAAAGGGCAGCCACCAGATACCGCACTTGAAGCGCTTGGGATGTCCACAAGCGCAGGCTTGTCCTTCCTGCCCTCTCAGCTCATGGCTTTACTGGGGAGGTTTCCTCTGTCGCTGATCTGGCCCTGCAAGACCAGGTCTTACCACTGCATGGGGATTCCTTGGTCAGGCTGCTTCTCTTCTAGCTGTGCTTTTCTCCTCCTTGTCATCTCTCACACTAGTTTTGAACTCTAATCTTTCTCTAGGCTCTTTAGCCAGTTCTCATTTCTCATTTTCCTCGCCTACTTCCTGTTGCAGTCTTATCCGGAGTGTGATCCAGCCTTTGTACTGCACAATGCGTTTCCCTATCAGTTCCTGACTCACTTATATTTTACCTGAGTTTTTGCTCCGGATTCACTTTGACTCTCTCCCGACTCCCCCTTCCTCACGCTGCCTCCGTCTCCCGTGAGGTCCAGCTTTTGCTCTTGTGGCTGTTGAGCCAGGCAGCTTCTGCCGCACCGAGCGGGTGCAGCAGACGGCACGGAGAGCTCCGGGATGTCCCTGAGCGCGCAGGGGTGACTGGCGCTCGGGGCGCTGCAGGCACGGGGGTGCCTCAGTGCCCTCCCACGTGCACGCCTGCGCCGACAGGGAAAATAACGTGTGGGGAATTTCAGCTGCTAAAAACTATTTTCCTCTAGCCGTGAGGGAATGGACTTTTACTCGTTTTTATATTTATTTAAGTCTATAGCGATATACACAAATTTGGGGGCATTTTCATAGCGATGGTAATTTTGGTCATGTCAAAATGGAGCTATTCCTGACAGAACGCTTAGCCCCCAGTTGCATGGTGCTGTGATTGTAATTATAAGCATGGTGTTATAGTTATTTAACAGTCTTTTTATTTTAATAAGGGAAAAATATTTTATTTTTCTTTAATTTCATTGGCTGCGTTAGAGGGGATGCAAAAGGGGAGAGCAACCATGAAAATTAGATAGTTTTAGCCTGACTGATGAAACCTTGGTGAAGTGATGCGTAGAAATAAAGGATTTATATGACTGTAGAAAATGTTAGTGTCAGTACTGATTTTACAACCAGGCTATCTCCCATTAAAACTATGTGGGGAAAAGTCCACAGATGTCGTAACTAGTTGGAATCGACTGTGTTATGTCTGGCTTCTTTACCTAGAGTTTTTGATCCAAAACATGCACGACAAGAAAATGTTTAATTTTAAGGGGGAAAAAAAGGTGTGGCCATTTCATTAAGCATTTATTCTGTACCTTGTGCTCTGGAATTTTTAATCTACATACATAATATCTGTGATTTTACGTTTTCCTTGAGTACTTGCATGCTGTGTTGTGAAGCAGCTAAGCTGCTGCAGCTCTGATAAACACAGATTTTTTTTTTAAATATACTTTTTCCACACTAGAATGTTATTTGACATGCCATATTACATCCTCTCTGTTTATTATCACTTTCTACTTTGTCAGTTGTTTTGATCTAAGCTTTAATTGACAACAGCTTTTATTTGCATGTAGCTATGTGAAGGTAGATCAAGTCTAAATCGAGTATTGAAGAGATGGACTACATTATGAAGACAGTTACAGTTTATGTAGTAAATGCTCCACCATGAATATGTTTTTCTTATTGCAGATTGTAGTGGGCTGTTCTCTGAATACCTTTTAAGCGTGTGTTTGTTATTTTTATTTTTAGAAGGGGGCAGGAGACCTTGCATATGATAACTAATATGCTAACTTCTGTTAGCATAACATATACCTTTATTACTATATAACATGAAATGCTTGAAGGAAATGTTGGATTGGGAGCATGGAATCTCAGTTTAAGCCTGAAGAAAAATCTTGTTAACATTTTGTCCATTACAATCAGTCACTTCTGTGTGGGTAATACACAGACGGCCTTGCTACTATAGTGCTTTGTATTATCTTGATTACTGCCAGAAGTTTCTGTTTATATTCCTGATGAAGCCTTTTCATAGTCATATGGTCCTAATGAAAGTGTAATTCTTTTTGTCCTAGTTTTATTTAGATAAAAACTTACAGCTATTTGCTCTAGGTACCTTTTTAGAAAAGTAATTTCAGCAAAACTGATAAATATTTCTGTGAATAATTCTCATTCTTTGAAAAGAAAGCCTGTTGGTTTGTCCTTTAAAAAGAGTGCTATTTTTTCTTCTTTTTTTCGGTCGTTTATTATTTTGATGTCTCAAACCTCTTTTTCCTGCAAAATGCCTATGTACCAGAGATCACATGTGACACAAACCCCAAATCTTCAGCTGCATAAAGGTGTTCGTACTGTGACATAGTAAGGCCTCTTAATTGATTATTTTTATTATTTGCTGGAAATCTTTCAGTAAATTTTATAAGGAAAACAAATATTTTCCCCCTCTATTATTTAGCTCAAGTAGGCGTACCTGCTTTGTTTGATCCCCACAGGTGACATTTGCACAGCAGTAATTCATATAGCACTTTCTCTAGTGACGATTAAATGTTATAGACATTTCAATGGGGGAGTGCAAGAGCAGAAGTTGGTGCGGCTTATCCCTATAGAATTTTAGGGGTTTTTTTTCCTACTGTAGCTTATTTATTACTGTAGCTTATTATTTATCCTCTCAGCAGGCAGTCCATAGAGTAAGACCTAGAGTACCAAGTTCTGCCTAAAATGAATTCTGCCCCCTTGCACTTGATGCAATCACTGATAGCAGATTTGGCATGGAAAAATTAAGCACTATTATTATTATTATTATATATTATTATTATTAAGCACTTTGTAAATAAGTTAGACATAAGTTAATGTATGTTTAAAAATAAAAAAGCCAACCCAAATTGTGTAGAAAAGGAGTATATTAACATGTGTTTAAAAGCTATGATGCTTTCCACTCTGTTGTAAGTGCCACCTCTCTCGTGTGCACATGCACACTCTCATTGTTTGTGCAAGTATATAATTCTTAAAGAAATTCCGTCTGTGTTCATCATGAAGCTTTTTTGTAATACTTGCAACATATTTGATACAGTATTTGTTCCTTCTTATGGCTGAAGTGTTAGGGAAAGTAGGAGAAAGTGATGACTGGGAATCAGAATTGGAAGTCTGAACCAGGAATAGCCACAGTCTCAAATTCAGTAATATTGCCTGGCCAGAACTGTCTGCATCAGTGTCTTGATTCTGTTCTGAAGAGTCACTCTGGGAGAAGAATTTGAAATAGATATGTAGAGGCACTCGTTCCTTGTGCAAGCACTCTATATTTTCTGTAAGTAAAAAAGAAGGTAATATCCCTCCTCTTGAAATCAGCACAGCGCTTGTACCGAATTGTCCATATTTCAGAAATATTAATCTACTTGTGACCTCACTGACCCTATTATAAGTCACTAATTAAGAAATTAATTCAGGTGCTTTTGCCAGAGGGCAAGACTGCTGCCTGGGAAGGCATCCAGGAAACGAGCTGCAAACGCTGCTGTGCCCGCGGTGCTGCCGCCTGCACAACTGCCCTGCACCTACTGGTGGCTCTGTTTCCGAGTCACGAAATGCAAGTGGCGAAGCAGAGCTGTGCACCCGCTAAATCAAATCCTGTTGACTTTTTTTCTTCCTTAATTTTGGATCCCCCTTTCCTCTCCAAGCCATACAGTTTACAAGTTTACAGTTTCAGCAAAGAAGTCTCCCAGACCTCTTGCCAAACCTTCANAACGAGCTGGAGATGCTGCTGTGCCCAGGCTGGAGGAACCGCGGTGCCGCCTGCACAACTGCCCTGCACCTACTCGTGGCTCTGTTTCCGAGTCACGAAATGCAAGTGGCGAAGCAGAGCTGTGCACCCGCTAAATCAAATCCTGTTGACTTTTTTTCTTCCTTAATTTTGGATCCCCCTTTCCTCTCCAAGCCATACAGTTTACAAGTTTACAGTTTCAGCAAAGAAGTCTCCCAGACCTCTTGCCAAACCTTCAGGTGAATTAGTACCAGGAAATAGTAGGAAAGTAAAACCAGTTCCTTGGGCATGTGTTCCCTGCTGACTTCCTCACCAACGTGTCCTGCATTCAAAGCTTTCTTCGTTCTGAGTCTAAAAGCCTGTCTCAAATGGAAGTCTGGAGAGCGGCAGGCTTAATGAGTAGATACAGTAATGGAAAATCTGTAGGAACCAGCCTGCTATAATGCTGTGTTTACCCAGGCATTTGCATGGAACTGTACTGTTGTATATTGAGAAACAGTCAAAAATTCTGAAAATGTCATTCCACAGAAAGCTATCAGAATTCTTTAAATTCAGCAAGCCACTTCATAAAGTGATGCAGTTGACACAGATTTCTTGCATTAAAACAAACAAAAAAACTACAAACTTTTGATGGGTATCCTAGAAGAAAAAAACACAGTGATTGGGTTTTGTTCATTGTTTTTGGAGGAAAAAAAAAAAGCTATCATGAAATAAAAAAACATCTTTTAGATTGTATTTCTGCATGAATCTTTATGGTTTATCTGTGAGTAAATGATTTGGAAAAGAGGATGAATAGTGAGATTGAGAGGTGTGCTGCTGTGGTAAGAATCTGTTAGCAAAACTGAAATGGTCTGTGAAAAGTTGTAATGTTTTGCAAAGTGATTAAAAGCAGCAGATGAGTCAGCTGTGTCAAAAGAACCAGTCCAAATTTATACATGAAAAATAAATCGGTCATAACTGGCTAAACTAGAAAAAGATTTTCAGTTTTATTCTGGATTTGAGTTGTACCAGTTCAGATACGGAACTGCAAAAGTGAAGTAATGACCAAAAACTCCCAAGAGAGCTTGAGGAACTTAAAAGTAATTAATTTAATAAAAGAGTAGAGAACAAAAAAAGAAGCCGTATTTATGTGACTGCATACCCTTCGTAAATATTTGTGTGGGTAATCTGTGATTTTCTTGTCACATCATCTCAGACAGAATATAGTTCAATGACAAAAGATACTGAGAAGGGCAAGCGGAGCAGTCCTGGATGGCTTTTGAATAGGATGAGAGTAAATAAATTATGGCTCTCCAACCTGGGAAATCATGCTCCCTCATTCATCTCTTAGAAATCTTAAAAACTCTTTGAATAGCAGGGAGAGGATGATTTGTTCCTTACATCTCCTAACATGAGAACAAAGAGGTATCTAATGAGGCAGCAAGTCATACGACACGCAATTAAATTGGAGAACTCATTTCTGCAGGATGATGTAGAGGCCAAAAGTAAAAAGTGGTTTGATAAAAACATTTGGATAAAATAATGTCAACAAAGTCATCTGTAGGGCTATTAGAAACAATGTTTAGACACAGTGTGTGATCGTGAGGCCCCCTGCTCCGTGCCAGCAGGAAACGGGGAGGACGTGTCTGAGGTGGGATTCCCCCTCATCTCTCTCTTTGCCTTGACTTCCTTAGCGGGTTGCGTTCCCAGCTGCATGTTCCGCTCTTCAGATGGAGCGAGGAGGTGCCCTGACGCCCTGGTAGGAAGGGAGGGAAGGAGACACCGGTGAGCTGGTGCCTCTCCAGCTGCTTGTGCGGCTGCGGCCAGCGCTGCCCAGCGCCGGCGAGCCTGCGTCAGGCCCTGTTACTAGGTGACCATCACGGGTTTTATTTTATAAATGTAAGGAAAAATTGGAAAGGGAATAAAGTGTGTCCTAGAAAAACCTTTGAAACAAAAGACTGTTAGGATTTTCTGTTGGACTCGTGGGTTTTGAATCTTTAGCAATACTTGACATTTGAAACGCTATTGAGCAACCGCTATCTTTGAATTGCTACAAATTGCCCAAAGTGAATTGTTGCTGGTAAAAAAAAAAAAAAAAAGCTAAGATGTAGTTCTGGAAATGGTTAACCCTCTCTTGGGCATAATTTTGCCTTATATTGATAGTATTTCCTATTTTTGTGTTTTCGACAAGCTACGTAGTGTCTCTTCTGAGAAAGGCAAGGCAATGCTTGCTGATTACTGTGGGGGAATTTCCTGGTTGTTGCTTTTGGTATCAGTAGTTCTGACCCAGAATCTCATTTTTAATGATTAAAAATTCTTCTGCTAGTCCTCCTATTACAGGTCAGGACAGGACAAAAGCAGATTTTAAAATACTCATTTTTCTAAGTGACAGTAGTTTAGCATTTGGCCAAGATACTGCCTAGGAAAGGAAAAATGCAAATTAAGTAGATAACCTAAATAGAAATTTTATCCTGGCAACATGTAAATGAAAGCAAAGCTAGTTTGATTTTGACTTGGTGTTGAAACACAGCAACATTTTCAGTGTATCCTCAAACTTAGATTGAAGTCATCGTAGCAAAACGATTTTCCTCCATTCTGTTGTTTGTTAAAATATGAATATTTGAGTTAACGGGGACTTCTGCAAACAATATAAGAACTGCTAAGAGAGTAAAAAGTATCCTGGCACAGCCTGCGTGGGAGAGGATTGCTGGGACTTGTTAGAATTGCTGCATGGTGAAATAATATCGAACTCTGCTTTATTAACATGCTGCGCTTGGTTGTTTGTCCCCAGCACTCCTGTCAGATGACTCTACTAGAATCTCATTCTCTGAGGTTTCGAAATATGGATGCTCAGTAAACCCTAGGCTGTCTTGTGTGGTTAATAGAAAAGAGCAAGCACTGGGAGAGGATAATACATGCTCAGTGTTTAGGCTCCCAGATGAAGTTTTCTGGATTGCGTTTTGAGTGATTATTTCAATTTCCCTTGCTTAAATAGAGGCTACTGTTTCAAGTCTCAATGTAAATCTCTCTTTCTAAACCAAATGTATCCATGGCTGTTTTATGGAATAGTAGAAGTGGACCATAATTTCATCAAACAGTAATCAAATATTTATATTTACATAGAGGAGTAAAACAGGAAAGAGCAAGATTTAAACTTGAAGAATGTGATGGTTCTCATTAAGCTAGACTTAGGTAAAGCATTTAATATATTTGTCATAAGAAATTGCTAAGACCTGTCTTCATTGCTTTACATTACATTCGGGTAGTAAAGAATGACTCAGAAGTTCGTGATGAGGAGTTCTTCCCCAGAGGAAATGATTGGAGTTGTTATGATTATTAGAGTGATTCATCCAGGAACAACACTATAGGACAGTAGGAAGAAATATTTTAATTTAGATCATGGCCCAAAAAGGAGGAGTCCGCTGATGAAATTTGTTGATGAGACAATGCTAAGAGATATTATGAATGTAAAAAGAATTGGAAGATTATACAGGAAAAAATGAGTGGCTATCGGGACCAGAGTAATAGCTGCATCTTGGTGCTTAATTGCATGTACTGCAAATTTTGTATGCTTGAGGACCAGTGATAATTTTTGTCATAAACTGGGTATTTGCATTAGAAATGACAGATGAGGATCATCAAACTGTTTTAACTAATCACATGGCAGTATGCCACCAATGAAATATTAAGAAGAATGTAGAAGAGTTAGAGGAGTTAGAAATATGAATGTTTTAGTGTTGTTATGCTAAGTGCTGGTATGACTTACTCTGTAGCTTTGTGGATAATTCTAGTCTTTCATGTTAAAAACAATATAAAATCATACATGTAGTAGTCCAGAGGAAGGTTACCAGGTCACTGCGAAAGAATGGAAAACTTTACAAATCTCTGCTTGTAGGTAACATTGTAAGTGGGACTTTACTTACCTGAGCAAAGTATGTGGGTCTTTATTTATTTATTTATTAAATAATAACTGGCCATTACTGAATAAATCTGATATATTTTTGCCTCATAAATTTGAAATCTATGACTTCAGCTGAAGAGGAGCTTGCAAGGTCTTGCTATAGACATCTATAAAGCCTAAGTTGAGTTGGATGTGTGTTTCTGGTGCTGCTCTTTATTTGTGCTCTTTATTTGCCTTGTTTAAGAGCCAAGGCCAGCTTTGAATGTGAGCATCGGCTCTTTCAAATAGTAGACTTGTTACTTAGTTCTTTACGCTGGAATCTCATCCTTTTTCTGCTCCCAGCTCTTTCGGAAGCAGTGGTGAGAGAAATGTAATGTGTGTTAGGAAAAGGAATGTCAAAGTGTTGAATTATGAGCAGAAAAGATCTTACTAATAGAACAGAAACCTTACCACTTCACTCTCACATGTTGTGAAACTGGTAACAAAATAAATAAATAAATAAAGTTCTACTGAATTACTCTCAGAGAAATCCAGGTTTGCTTCATCATCGCCCACTGCAATATGAATGATGCAGGAAGTGCCTTCAGTCATAACATGAAATGCGCTAATTTAAAGGTTAATGTATTACATAAATGTTGTCCATAAGTATATATGCAATGTAAAATGGTTGTCAATTCAATAAATATGGGAATATATGGGTAGACTAGTTTTATATTTACTTTGAACCATATGTATGGAGGTCTTAATTATCCACATCACCATATTTTTCTTCTTGAAACAGCAGGCAAAATGTTAGTGCTGGCCAGCAGTATGGTGTTATGGGTGGTATAGTGCTTTTAGTTGGCAATGAAACTAAGACTCGTCCTTCAGAGTCTTGTTCAAGAGTCACATAGAGGCGACAGGCAAAAAAAAAAAAAAAAAAAGGCACTGAATGCTTAAGTACTGCAGTAAGAAATTAATATCTTCCACTAAAGACTCCCAAATTATTAAATGACTTGAGCTGACATTAATCATCCCTGTTGGTCTATGACAATCTTTATAAATAGACTTGTGGTCTCTCTAGGGTTTTTCTCCATCTAATTTCTTTGCTGGCAATACAGAGGAGCAGTGAGGGAAAGGTTGCCTACTTTGTGGATGATAATGAGGCTTCAGTGTTCACACATTGACTTATTGACTTTGGAAATATTTACAGTGGGATGGAACGCATATATTTTCATTCATTTTTTCTATTTGTTATTTTGGAAAGTATTTTAAAATGTTTTAATTCTGAAAACCTAACATTTAGAAACTGACTGTCCGTAATAGAATCACAACAAAGTTCCTCTTTGCATTGACAATACTTTTGCTTGTCTGCAGTAAAAGTCTACCTCTGATGGGGCTTCACTTACAAAACTTTCTCTAATAAAAGGCTGTTGTCAAGCTATGTCAAAGGTTGATATATCAAAAGATGCTTCAGGTAATTGGCTGGGTTTAAGTAAATAGCAACTTTATAGGGTCATTAGTTTCCCTTTCTATTTTATTTTCTGATGTCTGGTACATAAAAGTCCACCTCTTCCATCTATCAACTCGTGTAGATCCATTTACCAAAGAGTAAATTGAAATGTTTTGACACTATCTTCTGGTATACTTCCTTGGTACTGATGGAGCTCCTGTATGCTTAGATATATTTCTGAAATATTCCATAATATAGTAAATATTCAGTTATTATTAATAGTGGATTTGAAAAATCTTGGCCTGGCTAATTGGTTATTTTTAATTGGTAATTTTTTTCAAGTGTGAAACCTTAGACTGTAGAAAATCAGTTATTGACTGTGAGGGAGAAAGAGATATGTCTTTGTGATGAGTTACTGAAGCAGCAAGCTAGCAGTGAATAATAAATATGCCATTATTTTTTGCACAAGAAGTGGGCTTTGACTCCGAAGATTGCTTAAGAAGTGAATAAATAAACCAGGAAGGTTGTGTTGACTTGTTAACTCTTAAGTGATGGTTCCCGGCCCACCTCTTTCCTAAGCGGGGAAGAGTTGGCATCACTTTGAAGATATGACAGCTGTTTGGATGTTTCCCTCAAGGAATTTCTTTGAGATGAACCCTCTTTTCAGGGTTAGTTACAAAATGATTGCTAAGGAGTAACCTCAGGAGCCGAATTCCTGTCTCCAAAGCCCCTTTGGGCTTCGCTGGGGGGTCAGAGTGAACCCCACTTTGGTTGCTCAAGTTTTCCATGCAACCCTGCCTGTATCCAGCACAGAGTGTGTGTTCACTCCTGTGAAGAAAGCTGCCAGGTCCAAAAACTCGCTGTCCTGGTTTCTCCCATGCCGAAGCTCCTCTTGCAATGCACTCCTTTCTCAGAGCATCCTTGTGCCTTACAGTAAGCAGTTTATGAACGTGAGTGGCAGTTGGAGCTAAGCTGTTCATCAAGGGTTGATAAACCAGAAGCACTCAAGTACTCTCTTGACTAAACAGGACCTTTTGACTGCCTTGTAATATCCCGAATTTTACTACTTTTTTTTTTTGTTTTCTCTTCACATTAATTCCCCAGTGAAAGAAGAGGGCATTAGCTGTCTGTGAGCTGGAGTCGGTGAAGGAAGAGTTTTAAAGAACCACTCATCATTGTATTGCTTTCATTGCAGCTAAATTGAAATGATACGGAATAGGAAGTGGCAAGGATTTTAAGTCATCAGTGATAAATTGGGATGTTTGTTCAAATCTAAATCTTTTGCCAAATTGAATTTACTTTTATATGATGGTAAAGGCCAAATGAATCACTGAGGGTTGTGCTGTGCATAGTGGTTTCATTATAGAAATTCATGTAAATGTCTCAGTCTGTGGACAGTTATTAATGCTGCTATAATCTAGAGGTCTGCATTGTGTAATGAAACAGATGCCTAATGGATGGTGCATTAATCAAAACTCTCCAAGGGCTAGTTTGGATCTTAGGCGCGTTGGCTTTCATTTACATTAGGAAGCTGGCTGTGTGTGTGAGTGTCAGCGCTGTGAAGCAGCACTGCAAATCTCCTGTGAGGAAAGCAGGAAACATACGTTTCTAGAAAAATAATATGCACAGACAGGCAATTTCCATGTTGAAATATTTTACTTTTTCTGAAGACTGCTTGTTTTGGGGCACTGATAGAGTGTAATTAAGAGAGAGGGAAATAAAATTTCTGATATGAAATGAGTGAGTTAACATCTGTAAAATCCTCATTTTTGACTAAGTGGCTTCTGTTATTTATTTTTTTTTGATATATCAGAAAGAAACAAGACAAAAATGAAGATGTCTGCTAATAGACCAGACAATATATCTGCTAATTCATTCATGTAGCCTTACCAGACTCCATTTCTTGGAATTTCTGATTGCCCATATATTTTTTTTAATTAAAATGTCATCACTTCTTTATCTAAAATATAAAGTTAATAACTGGCAAATAATATGAGATTAACTCATTTTGTTAAATATATATTCCTTCTGTAATGAACAAAAGGAAGAGAACCAATTGCATGGAGTTTTTTCCAACCAGTAGTTGGTACTGTAATTTAATACTTGATATGTGCTTGTAATTACTGCAGTTTGTAGTGGGCAGAAACTACTGCTGGACTGTGTGAGAGGGGCACGTAGATAAGAGGGTAGTAGATGGAGGGGCTGCTTTCCCTTCTCTTTGTTTCTTTAGTGCTGAACTGGCTCTGGGCATTAACTTGGAACAATGGTGGGAGCCACCTCCCTTCTCTGTTGCCCCTTTGAAAGGAGAGGATGGGCTTTCATTTATAGAGAGGAGCATCTTGGAAGCATCCAAGAGCCGTTTGGTGCCAGGACTGTTCACATCTGAAAGGTTAATGCACATGCTTCCCTAAAGGAGTTGCAAGGAAATAAATAGATTTATGGGTTAAAGTATAGGCCGATGATGTTTTATTGGCAGAGTTTAACGATAGCAGGCTGCTCTGCTTGTTCATGTTGCCATTAGTGGATTCTTTCCTCCAGTCTTGTGTGTATTCTTTAGCTTTTGATTTATTCAAGGTCTCATTTTTGCTGGTGCATAGGTGATGAAGCATGTGAAGTATTTACTATACTTGTACGTGTCAAGAATTTGATACGCTGAAGGCTCTCACGCAGAGGTTTCCAACAGCTCGTGTGATGCAAAGCCAGAATGCATTTCCGCTTGCTTTGTCAAGTAAGCATGAGGTACAAGGTGATTTCTTAAGAATAAAAGTTACTGCTTAGAAGTTTGTATTTCTTCAGCCAAGTGTTCTGGAAAAAATAAATGTTAAGCATTTTAGACTTGAGTTTTCATCTATTTCCCTATGACTTTTATTTTCCAAAGAACCAACAAAGCTTTAATTTGTAATATTTTTCAAATTGTATTAGGTTCCTAGTTTTATATACACATGCATATGTATATATATATAAATACATTTATTGTTACCATTTTTTCTTTCTACTAGCATTTGCCACTTAACTTGGAAAGGAACGTCGTGTTGTGAGCCACCCAATTCTCACTAATGTTCACCTGGAAATATTTTTTAAAGTGCCAAGATAAATATTATAGTGTTCATTAGAAATGACTGCTTCAGTTGATATTGTTGAATAATCTTCTCCAAAATTAATTGGTAATTATGGTTTCCTGAACTCTCTTAATTTACTGCAAATGGCAGATTGTTGCAAAAGCAAAGGGTCTTCAGAATGCGTGGAAGAGGCATTAGGGCAACTAATTTACAGCCTAGTAACCCATTGCTCTGTGTTTTGTAAAATGATTTTCGTGTAATTTGAAATTTCACTAATTCATGTGTAACACAGTAGTTTCACAGAAAGTAATTTATCTCTGTGTCACCAAAAATTAAAAGAATGTCTCTCTTGGTGCAGATAACTTTATTTTAATTGACTTGCGCAGGAAGCCACTTTGCAAAAGATCCCATCTTTCAAATGCTGCTTTACGTGACATTCATTTGTAAATTGCTTCCATGTGCATGCTCATAATCCTTAGAGCGCAGTGTTTTCTGTAACAAACATTTCTACAATAATTCATATGAATGTATTGCAAGGAGGAGAAGATAACAGTAAATGCTATTGAAAACATTCATAATTTTTTACATAAGTCATTTCAGTGTGTAGCATAGTTAACATGCATCGGTATGTCCTAAGTCTTTACGTAAAATATAGAATGTAAAATCATCTTGAAAAGCTGTCTCATTCAGAGTCATTATAAACCACAGATTAGAAGTGGTGGGATGGAGACAAATGCTTGACTGGGCAATAGACTCAGCAATGGCACCCAGCTCTGAAATGGGCCCTGGTTTGAGCTACAGAGGCTTCTTCCAACCATCGTGACTTTTTCCTTCTGTGAAAGCTGAATTTATGTTCAATTGTCCCAAGTCCTGTAAGTACAGTCCATAGGCAACTTCATCACTGCAGTCCCAAAGCCAAAACTCTATCAAATTGAGTAAGTGAATAGTAAGGGTCACTTGGCTAACGTTTCCAGCACTGGTTAGCTGAATTCTTCAAGAGAAATTTATGGGGAATGCAAACGTGGATATATGCTGAGAGCTTGGGGCTTTGCTTTTGCGGTGCACTAGTTTGGACAACAGATTCTGGCACTTCTAGCTCAATTTTCATGCAGTTTTGCATCCTCGTAGACAGATGCTGCAGAATCTTTATGGCAGGAGAAATGAAGGAACATAAAAGCAAAGTACAGGAATACAAAAAGCAGCTTATTTACAGTAATGTCAAAATACATCAGGATGTTACTTGCACATTTTTATTTTGTTACTTGCACATTTTTATTTGTCTGGGTGGCTAGAAAAGGTTGAATGCCTTTTCCTGCTATTGATGTCCTTTGCGTAGAAGATGAGTATTACTTTCAAATCCTTGTTCATGCTTTGTAAGAAAACCTTCAGAGGCAGTTCTAGAAATTGAGGGCTGCTAAATATGGGAAGCACTGTGGTGGTTCACTCCATGGTGTACACTCCTAAGTTTTGCAAAATTCTTTTTCTACCACTGCTTCCCAATATGCATAATACCACTATTTTGTCTCTTGGGATGTGCATTATAGCTACTTTATTAATGGAGATTATTAAGCTCTGTTGTAGAGAGGAGGGTGAACTCCAAAATGCAGAACTGTGTAACAGCTGCGGGTACTGCGGTTATTTTGAAATAATGGCTTGGAGAAGTTGATATTTAACCCATGAACAAAACAGCTTTTTATTTCTAATCCCAAAGCTGAATGAAATGTGTGAATAATTCTCCTCCTTCCCGCCTCCTAATGGAAAAAGTTCACAAGCTGCTTGATAAACATTCTGCTCGATAAATGGAAGGAAAATGTGTCTGGTATGATGAACAACGATGATCCTCAAATATAAGCCTTTTCTGCCCATCATATGAGTGCCAGTTTGCACTTGGGTTTCATGAACTGTTCTACAGTCACAATAAAAGTAAGGGGGGGTCTTAAAAGGAAGGAGTCTAGTTTCTCTGGTGTGTCTCTCATCCCAACACTTGCCTGTTTACCACAAAATAAAGGGCAGTCGTGCACTGTTCGGACTGTGATCCCAGCATTTGAGGACATGCTTTCCCAGTCTACTGCCCAGAGACTGTTTTTTGTGTATATTTTCCTGCTGCTTATTTGCAGTGAGAGTTTGTGCTCTAGGAGATCCGCTGGAGAGTGGGCAGGGGAAAGGAGGGCAACCCAAGCAGTACTTAAAGGTTTGAAATTGTGACTCCGACTACTCTCTTAACAGTTAGCCTCAAGTTAGTCTAATAGCCAAATGTAACACCAGCAAGGATAATACACACAAGGACAGTGATCAGCATTAGTGTTGTTTTTAAGAGGGCTTACGTGAAAGCACAGGCTGTGCCTGTCAGTGCCCAACTGGAAGTTTGGCAATAGTTTTGTTGTCATATGTCCATTCTGTGACACCCTAGGGTACTCCTTTCATGTATTTTGCAATATAAGTGAATATGGCCCTCCTCTAAATAGCGTGACAACCTATTAGAAGATACTGACAGATAAAGTTTAAAGAGAAGTGAGACTAAACTCTTAACTTATTCTGAAACTGTCAGCAGCTTATATTTTATATTTCAGTATTACTGTTTATTGCCTGGAGTAAAGGATTACGTGGTGCTTATCAGGCAGGTAGGGTTTGTGGTTCAGAGAATTAAAAAACAAGGAATAGCAAAGTACCATGGCAGTGTATTTTGAGATGTATATAGCGAGTTATGCGTGAGATGCATAAGTTCTTTCTAAATTTCAAAATGAAAATAGAAGGGTAAAGCATGGTAGCTTTGAAAACACGGCTCCCGTTTAATGTCACGTGCGGCGAAACCGCGTCGCCGGGATGCGGGGGGAGCTTCCCTCGCTGCTCCGGCATGGGCGCCATCTGAGCTCCACGTGGGCCAGGCCCGAGCTTGACAGCTCTGCCGAGCGTCCGGGGTGGGAAGCGAGGGGCACCGACGGGAAGGCCGAGGGGAGGGAAGAACCCACCTGAACGGACACTAGGGCGAGCATGAAGAGCCCCCTTCGAGGAAGTCCGTAGGCACTGCTTAAAGAGTGTGTCATCAGGAAATACGAAAGATGAATATAGCATATCGAAGCTGTGCTTCGTGTCTGGGAGCCTCATACTGGCATTTTGAGCATTCTTAGGATTAAGAACGTTACAATTAAGGATTAAGGGTATTATCAAAATACATGGCTGTGACATACTGAAGTCATTCTTCTTTGCAGAATGTGAAGTGAGAGTCTAAAGTTAATAGAGATAAATTGTTGAAAAAAAAGTGTGAGGAGAAAATAATACACGAATCTTAATACATAAAACTTGCACATGTATTTCAAAATGTATGAGCTGAATATTCAAAGCGAGTAATTTGAATACTGTGTTCATGCAGCTGCACTTTCACATGTGCTGCATGTGAGTTTCAGGGGTGGCACTTCTTAAGGGGCTGATAAGCTTCGGAAGATACGATCGTGCTTCAAACACTGCGTGTTCTGTGAAATAATCTTCTAAAGCCGAAAAGACTTTTTGAGCAAATGATGGTGACAGAAATATATTTTTTTGTCCTCTGAAGGTAGATCTGTTCTTTTAATATTGTTCCTAAGCTCATGCACAGAATTTCTATTGAGAGAAAGAACAATTGCTTTTATTCAGTTTTTCCTCATTTATAGTAAATGCATTAGGACCATTCAAAATGGTGCTTTTCCTTCTCATCTTCAATGCTGTCTCTGTTTGGCAAGCCTTGCGTTCCTGCTCTAGATGTTGTTATCTGTGTTGCCTTTTTGCTTTATCATTCCTTCCTCTGCCACAGGGAAAAGAAAAAAGCTCGGATTTTGTTTGATCATGTTTTGTGCCATGTTGACATTTGTTGATACCTCTCATTTCAACAAGCAGCTAATGTGTGTAGACTGTAATAATTATTTTATATCTGATTTTTTCTTGCTACAGTGAACCATCTCTGTAGATGTGCTTTTAATTTATATTTCTTCCAAATGCTGATGTGTGATTAGTTGATTTGGCAGTAAGCAAACAGCATTGACAAGATTCATTGCTTCTAACCAAGCTCTGTAACAAAATCTTCTGGTAATAAGTATAATAATAATAAAAAAACAAGGTCATATTTTTTTCTGCATATTTTCAACCATTTAGATAATTCATTTTTATAGCCTTGCCAACACAATAATTTCAGTTTATTGCAGTTTGCAGTGTAGCATTTCATGAGGCCTTTCCTGCCCCTCTTTCTGCCCCCTCCACCCACTGTTAATCAAAGGGGAAAAAAAGTGGTGGGGAAAGTTCTGTTTTCCTTTTGTCTTTCGAGTTTCTTCATTACCATTAGTCTTTAATCCCCAGAGCTCTGTACTAGTCATTTCTATATTTGCTTTTGTTTTGACCAAGTTTTGTACTATTCTCATTTTACTCATCTCTTTTATTTGCTGGTGTCCTTTGCTAGGACTTCAGAAAGTAGCTTGTGAGGAGGATGCTTTTCTGTGTAGTTCTGCTACGTGCAGAAGTGCTTTAGATGTCAGGAGTGTCCCCTGGCGCGGGTCTTCATGTCAGTGGCTTTGGCTGTAGAATGTAGCTCAATTAAATAATGATTTAAAAAAATGGAAGAGTTCGTAATTGGTTTTGAGTCATACATGATAATATGGCAAAATTAAATATATGTATGTGTAGGTGCATATATATATATATATATATATATATATATATAAATAAATATATATGTGAAATAAAATTAAAATATGCTTAGATTAGGTTAAGACAGGAATCCAATGATGTCCTTATGCTCTCCATGTTTTATTTGAAACTTGTGTTTTGGTGTTTTTTATCCAACTTTATAAAAGTGATTTTTTTTTTTGCAAGGATATTAAACATCACAGCTTTATTTTAAATAACTATATTTACTTAGTTCATCACAAAGAATGAATGAATTAGGCTAGGATCTGTTAGGCTCCTCTCTGAAGGCAAGCAATAAGTTCTTACAGTCCTTGTTTTAACTGGGATCCTTGGAAGTTGCTGCTGCTTCCGCACCACCAGGTCATGCAGTTTGGCAGAACTCATCAGAAAACGCCCAAGGGGTTTCACTGTGCTGTGAATGAATGGAGCCCTGGGAAGATTTAGAGCATCTGGATACAAACAGCTGGCCCTTGCCCTTTGCAGAGGGAAGTATCAATCTAGACCTTGTGTTAAAGGGCAGACGGTTGGTGAGTCGCCTTTTGTGTTGGGCAGACCGCGCAGAGACCCGTTATCGTGTGTTGAGAACCATGAGGCAGGAACCGTTTCCTTAATTTGTCATCATGCTCTCTGTGTGCTCCCAAACCATGCTGTTCACATCAGCAAGAAGCAGATTGCTAGGCATAAGTCGGCTCTGTATTTTAAATCTACAGTGGTCAAGAAAAGCAAAGTATCATGGCTGTATGCAAGTTTCCTAAAACTCTTAAGAAATGTTGCTTACTTGCTTTCATGAGTAACTTTTTCTTCTTGTTTCAGTGTTGTGTATTTCTTTCTTTAAAGCTGTTCTTTCCAGCTGGAATCACAGCCTCACTTGCTGACTTGTTGGGCTTCTGCCATTCTATGCTTTTCCTTTCCCAGTGTAATGCTTCTTTAAACATCAGATCATGCTGCTTTTTCTGGAGAAGTGGAACAATATTTTCCAGAAATAGTGTTGCTGTCAGTGGTACAAGGCCCTTGGCTTGGATTCAGTTGCATTTTTTTTTTCTTCCTCTTAACTGATCTCACCCCTTCTGCACTGCTTTGCTTCCAGCAGCCTCTTGGGGTGAAATTTTCGGTCTCCCATTAGCTCTCCTGGACAGAGGTGTTGCGAGGAATTAGGATACATCTGCTCGGGTGCAGGATGTTAGTTTCTGAAGAGCCATTTGCGTTCCAGCCTAAGATCCATAACATTCCCCAAATTCTGCAGGGTCTCTCTGCTGGGGTTGTCAATCAGGCTAAACAGTGAAAAAGGAGCAACCAAGAAAGCTCTGATCGATGGACGCTGCACGTAATGTTGATGTGTCAGGGGAAATGAGACTTTGAAATGAAGTCTTAAACAGGAGAACTGGGAAGAGAGGCAGATGTTTCTCATTTCATTAGAAATTTTGAGATTAAGTGGACTAATTCATATGTGCCGCTTAATCAGCTCTGTGTTCTTCTGTCTATACCTACCCATGCTGTTGTCAGGAGGCCACCTTTCCTGCCCTTGTTCTCAATCGCTCAAAATTCTCAAATTTGACTCAATGTTGGTGTGCTGCATGCCCTGCCGTGCCCTCAGTAGACTAATAGTGCAAAAACCTTGGCCACTGCTGGCATAAACTGGAAAATATTTTGAAGTGCATCAAAATAAAACATATTTTTCCTTTTCTTCAAATATTTCCCTTTTTCATTTTTGATGTACTGGGTTTTACACGTTACTTTCTCTCGATTTTCACTTCTAAAGGTAACACAGGTCAATGAAAGACTGAAAGACAGTTCACAAAATGTGCATTACTGTTAAAAACCCATCTTTGAAAATAAATAAATTTCAATACGACTGTTTTCATACCAGAATGCATCTTAAACCCCAGAAAATAGATATAAACCTTTTTCCTTCCCAAAATGCACTTATTTTTTAGTCCAGAAGCCCATGTGTTCAGTAGATTGGGGACGCAAATATTTGAAAAGCAAAGCAAATGTAGCATCTGGTGTGGCATTTTATTTGCTTTTGCTCCAAGTAATATGGATAGAATAATATTGATGAATACTTAAATACAGTAAACAAATAGGAAAAAAATCATTTAAATTAAAATCAGGTTTAATATTTCCCATGCTCTTCTAGTCATTCTTTGCTCTGGAAAGTATCTGCAGAGATTTCCAGTAGGAGTTTCCCTCTTTCAGCGTGTCTGGCAGCTTCTTTTTTCCTCAGAGACAGATGTTGGAGGCTGCTCTGAAGCAAGCACTGGGAAAAGCCGTTTTTTTTTTTTTTTTTCCCATTGCTCTCTGGGGATTAACCTGCCATCCGTCAGTGCGACTGTGTGGATCAACAGGGTGCCCAGCCCCTCCGCTGGGAACTGCAGTGAGCCAGGGAAGCCGCCTCAGAAGGGACGTTTCCTTCTGCGAAACTGAACCGAACGGGAGTTGAGATTGGTTCTGTCTTGGCAATCAAAGTAATGAAAGGCAATTTTTACGTGTCTCAATGAGAAACTACGTTATGGCTAGAGCTGTATCCAAAACAGGATGATTTGACCCAAGTACACCGAAGATATGAGCACCTAACACAAGTGCAGTGACACCATCCCATACATGGAGATGAGAGATGAATAAAAATTTTAAACTTGTTATGCAGCCTTTAGATGTTTTTGTTATCATATGATATAATTTCTAGGTATATAACCATCTGGAGTGTTATTAGCATCCCTAGTGCATACTTGACCTGCGTTTCCATTTAAGTTGCTCTAGATAAGTTCACAATGAAGGAAAGATCGTCTAGAGGAAACTTTTGGCAGTGATGCCATCTAAAACCAGAGACCCTGATTCCAGGATTCAGGGTACGACTGGCATTAATCTAGTATGTGCAGGTGCTTCTATGTAAGTTATTTAAATTGTCTTTCTTATTGAAAATAATTATTGCTGTGGAGAGAGTTATAAAGATGGTAAAGTCTGATGCAAGTAATTTGAGAGGCACAGTTTGTATTTTTTTCATTTGCTTCATTTGTTTTAAAGCCTGAATAAAGTTGCTAAAAATTGAGGAAGAGTTGTTAAATAAAATACATGCTTGAGGAGAAGGTGAAAACCTCCTTTCTCAATTTATATAGGTAGAGCTTGGATTTCAAGAGCAGTTCTTCAGGTTACTGGTTTTGTATTGATGTAAGTGATGGTTCTAAATAAGTGGCAAATGATGAAAATGGTGTTAAAGTGATGCAAGAAGGCAAACTGAAAGAATTGTGAAGTAGTTCAGGCCAAAAGGTGATGATTAGCTGAAATACGGTTACATTTTGGCTTGTGCAGTGCTAACTCTAAGTTAGGAGCATCCAATATATTTAAATATTTGTAATTTAAAAATTCAATTAACTTACAGCAGTGAGGAGTTGTGTATTGAAAATATAATTATGGTGCAAGTGTAGCTAGTGTTGAAAAGGACCAGTTTGGGCCACTTTAAATCTATCTGTTTTGACTGCACAAAAATGTGGTGCATGATATCAACAGTGATCATTAGTGTTATTAAACAGAAGAAAAAGATCTAGAGATGTTCAGTGAGAGACACTTTATGTTTTGGTGACAGCTGCTCTTTGTCATTATGTACAACATGCATTGATTTCTATTGCATCTCAAAGGATATTTTTTTTTTCAGAATAATAGGGTGCATGCATAGTAGAGCTCATTGCAGATCAGTTTCTGCCTCGTATATTGAATTATTCTATTTCAAATGCTAAAGGAGAAAAATGTTTTTCAAAATGAGCAAAAGCAATAATCCGCGATAGGGACCAAGTAGTTTTAAATCTTAAAAGTTCAACTCCTTTAGCTATATTTTTCTGCATTTTTGAAGGGAGTTTTTTTGTACTAATGCTGTTTGGCCTTCAAGTTGTGTGTTTTGTTTTTGTTTTTTCTCCAAGTGGATATGTTGAGAGCCATGTTTAAAACAAAACAATCTCAGTGGCAGTGGTGTTTTTGAAAGGCCAAATGGTTATCTAGGTGCCACTGAATGCTTTTCTCCATCTGGTAGCATGCAAACAGATGGTGGCAAGGGAAACATGGTGTTCATTGCCTGCGGTTTATGTAGCATGGGTGTGATGTTTGGACATTTTATTGTCATTGTGGCAGGACAGCTGCATATCAGTATAACCATCTTTTCCATCCTGAAAAAAACAAAAGGACGGACAAAAGGGCTGTGTGTTTTCAGCAGATATTGACTTTTAGAAGCCTGTTAGTACTCTGATTGTAAAATGTTGGATAATACTCAAGTATTGAAATATATTTCAAATAATTATCACAACAAACTCTGAACATGCCTGGCTTTTAGAAGTCTGGGAATTAAGTGTTTGGGTTTGTTCCCCATCCATCCACCCAAATTTCATTTGCGTAAGGTATGCACCTTAATAAACTTGTATTATTTATCCTTTATCTAGCTAAGACTTGTGGATTAGGGTCTGAGTAAGACTTAAGAAGATTTCACAATATAGTAATGTCAAGGAATGAAAAAGAATTAGGTGTCCTTTTTGTTTGCATCTCGTCTCTCCATTTCTGTATTTCTCCAGTTAATGCCTTGCCTAGCTTTCTTTCACCTTTTTTTTTTGTTTGATTGTTTGTTTTTGAGATGAAAACATAGATTGAAGACAACTGGAAGATTCTTTTTATTATTACTTTAACTGTTCTGAAATCCGTGCAGTTTTGTGACACATTTTTTGGACATTATTTAAAGAATGTTATACCCGACTGGCCATTTTCTTCACTGGCAGGGAGGGGTGTTTAATGAGCAGAAAGGAATTCCATTGAAATTAGCAAAGCAGAACCCAACTACCTGGGCTCTGTGTGTGTGTGTGTGTGTGTATGCACACATATATAAAGGAAAGACAACAAGTGGTTAAGTGGGTTTTTTTTGTGTTTTTTTTTTTCCTTTTTTTGACATTTTGTTTTTTGTATTCTTGTGAATAGAGTCCCTTAAATGAACACTCTTCTTTTTAGATTTGCCAAGAATGTTACTGCTTAGACAGTCAGCTGTGAAGCTGAAGGTGTTAGTTTCCGTGAAGGGAGAATTAGGAAGTGTTGCGACTCTTCTACACAAATTTAAAAACTAGTTTAGCATTGGGCAAAACTTAAAGGTACTTCAGGATTCTATTCTAAACAAGACAAGAGTGTGTGATGTATGTCTTGCTAATGAAGATGCCTGCTTGGGCTGCCTTAATGCAATTGGAGCACTGCTGGACTAGCAAGGCCCCACGAAAATAGAGGTGACTGGTGGAAAAAAATTCTGTGCATGTAGGACAAGAGGTTAAAGAAAACTGATGCCTGTGTCGCTAAAAAGCTGCAAGAACTGAGCTGCAAGGCGACCTGAGAGAAGCTAAGTGGAAGCTGAACTTGGGATAAGTTTACAGGAGCCGTGCATCGCAGATTCCCCTGCTCACAGCTCACCTTTCTTTTAAACGATCTTGCCTACAGATGAAAAGAAAATTCATAAATTCTTTTTTGGCACAATTAAGCTCCTGTTGACCCTGTCAGACCATGGGATTTCCAGCCTATTGCTTAGACCACTAAACTTTCCCCCTAGCTTCCCTCTGGAAGCTTATCGTGTGGCTGGAGGTGGTGATGTTGTAGAATAGAGTTTAAGAATGGAGAACTGTCCTAGCTCTGCTTTCCTAGCAGCGCTTTCCTGCCACCCAAGGTGATTTTACATGCCTTTCTAAGTACGCTGGGTAATGGACAAGGCAGCAATTATTCCTTGTCAAATTTATGGTTACTTGATTATTTACATCAGCTGAAAGAGGCCCAAATCAATGTCAGTTCTTTTGTGCTAGCAAAGGAACTTCATTTTATTGCTGTCAAAGACCTAACTGGCCTCAGCAAGTGCTGTTGTCAGAGGAGGGCACAGCTACCCTCCCGCAGACCTCAGGCCGAAAATGCCAACTCAGCCCTGCTGTCTTCTGCGCCCGTACACACACACACAGATGGTTTTACTAAGGAAACTAACTTGAAAAATTCAGTACTCGTGAATTATGTCTGTTGTTTTCCTCTTCAGTACTCTGTAAGATAGCTGTCCGTGTTTCAAAACTGAACATTTTGACTGCGTCCCTCTGAATCCCCCATCCAAGAAATACACATTTCTGTTTTCTTAATTGATTTTTTTTTCTGTGCTATTCTGTAGAAGTCTGCTGTTTATGTTGCACACCAGATAAACTGTCAGAAAGTCATGTATTGAAGCTACCTGGCTGCTCTCGAGGAAGTTATTTTCTCTCTTATGTTTGGCGGACATTGTGTGGAAGCTCTGCAGTTCAATTCTGTCTGCATGTAATGGAGCTCTGAGCTGAAGTGTTTATGAGCATGACAGACGATATGGCCTACATACTACATAAGTTCTTAAAATTTAACATACTGTTAATTATTTTTCCTATGCAGCAGGGCTTGAGTAGGACCATAGGACCAGCTCAAAACTTCTTTATACAACATCAAATTCATATGTTTCTTAAGCCATGATGGCAACCAAAGCCATGCCGTTCCCTGAGGAGGTGTGCGAAGCGAATGCATGGATTTTAACAAGTGCCAGAGGAAAATGTACAACCCGTTATGGGGAGAGAATCCTGTAACAGGCGTTAGGTTGCAGTAATAACAGTGAAGGCTTCTTTGTTTTCAGAGATGTCAGACACAATAAAAAGAGGCATTTGTCACTTGCAGTGACTTTTTGGAGCTATAGGATATCGTTCTTTGATGGACTTTAGCTCCTTGCAGGCAGTGTCTTTCACTTGTGCTTTTCTTGGCTTTAGTTACATAAACAGCAGGCTCTACCGAGGCGCTTGGTACTGTTACGGTCCATGGACTCAAGGGGAGCTGCAGCTCCTCAGCACCCTTGACAAGATGGTACTGGGTTGTGATAACAAATCTTTACACATCCATTCCCCCTTCACATACCATTTTTTATGTAGGGGGTAAGAAGCAATGCAGGAGAGGCAAAAAGTGTAAGTATAAAGGCATAGATATTGTATATCACCTAGTAGCTAATGGGGAGTGTCAGTGTGTGGCTCGGTTTTAGCCTGTGCTGGCAATAAGTATTTGCTAGAAATGCTGGCAACCCGAAGAACCTGCTGAGGGCTGGTATCTCTGAACATCCTTCGTTTGCTATTCTTTTTAAAGAAAGAATGGCTCAGCACAAAAGGTCAGAATTTGCATCTTGCTAGTAAGCATACAATCCACTTTTTGGTAACTAACCAAACACCAGTATTATAGCTAAATATGTTAGTCACTGCATTTAGCAAGCCCCCCCCTTTTTTCTTTTCTGTAAGAAAAGGTAGAAAAAACAAGATGAGAAATGTTTATTTCTCACATTTGTGAGAATAGCTTGCACATTTGCCTCATTCTACCTGATTGAATTTTTATAGCCTGCTTTTAGTTCAATCTACTGAAGAAACAGGGCTTTTCTTTTTTCTTTTTTTCTTTTTTTTTTCTTTTCATTTCTTCTGCTGTGCTGTTTCTCACACAATAATAATGTTGCTTTTTAAAACGAGCTATGAATAAGTACAAGCTACTGGATATTTTTACTGTACTCTTACTCAAATTTTACTGCACGCTGCCCAAAATGGGTTATTTTTCAGGGCCTGCCATATTTTAATGCCGTTTTAAAAGGCAAAGCGACCTTCAGGAAGCTGCATGCTTGGTTAATGCCAGTGGGGCTGGAGTTGCAAGTACAGCAAGGTGACCTGATGTGCTTGCGTCCCGGAGAAGCTGACTGTAGCCTTTGCTCTTTGTGCACCCTAAGCCTCCTTCCTCCAATGCAAACTCCCCAACGCTTGCAAAGAGTGGGGGGATCCCTTGACTTTTAAATGAGACTTAAATGAGAATGAAAACATGCAGTAATTTAATGGAAGTGGAGCTTATGAGCAATGTTAAACAAAGAAAGCGCTCCCTTAATAAATTTGGAAAACCTATTTATTTCTTGTAAAGTAACCAGTAATAAAATTGGGCTAGAGAAGCCTTAGGCATGCTGTATTTAAATAAGCTTCTTATTCGAGCCAAATCTAGGGCTGTGGTTATGGATAATGCAGCTTAGAATTTATTTCAAGAGTAAAGATTGTATTACCATAATTGCGATTGTAAATGCTCTTTATTTTTGTCCACGGGCCGCTGATAAGATCTCTGCGTGAGCCTCTTAGTTGACAAGAGGGCACAGCGTGCGACGCGGCCGCGAGCCTGCCCTGGTGGGGGAATTCCCTGCAGCGCTCGGTAACATCAGCCGGAGCGGGGCCGCTTGGCAGAGGGGCAGCAGCTCCGAGAGGCGCAGGGGCGAGCGGCGGGTTCCTCCGCCGGGCTGGGGACGCGCGGAGGGAATGGGCCGCGATGCCGTGGCAGCTCGAGGCGGCCTTGTGGCGCTGAGCCTGTCCCGTGAGCAGCGCCGCGGGACCCCTCTGCCCTGCTGGGCTCTGGGCCGCCCCAGCCGAGAGCAGGGAGGCGGCGCTGGAGGCGAGCGCCCAGGCCTTGAGGCCTGCCAAGATGGGCATTCCCCTCGCGGTTTTGTACGTGTGCAAGGGGACGGTTCTGGCTTTCCCGTCCCCTGCTCCTTCTCCTTCGAATAAGCAGCCTTGCCTCTAGCTTCTAAACCTTTCATGGGTGCGTGCTTGCACACATTGTTTACTGCCAACGACTTCTGCGTTTAAGAACGTGTTGAGAATTCTCATCCTAGTTCTCCTCTCTCATCCGATAAGAGGATTTAGTTTCCCAGGAATTTTTCACAGGGCCTTGCCAGAAGCCCCCGGCAGCTCCAGTGCTGCACTTCCTTCCCACCTGGGCTGCGTTCACAGGTGCTGCAGGTGCCCCGGCCTCCATCTCTGGCACCCGTCTGCTTTTGTGGGTTTTGCACTGAGTAACCGTAGCCAGAAAAGGAGACCAACAAACCAGCTACGGTTATTGGAATAAGTTATTGGAGAAGGCCTGGTTATAAGCCAGGCACTAATGCAGACTTTCTGTGTGGATAAATGCAAACCCTGATGAGCCCAGAAGTTTCTCCTGAGTCTAACCAAGAATGGAGTTTGGCCAGGCACCTTTCCATCTCTCCCATATGTGCTACTCAGAAACATTAGACTGGAGCCTGCGCAGTAAACCTAGAAGGTAAAAGCAAACAGAAAAGGAACAGCAAAACAAAAAGAACATCCTGCTACCTTAACCCTTAATTTTTTAAAAAAAGCATGAATTCCCTGCTAACAATCACATATAGGAACTGCACAAGCTATGGTGTATGCCCTTCTGAGAGCTGGAGCCCTTTATTTACTGTTCTTCATTTTTAAAGTCTATCACTATATAACTGCTATGCAAGCTTATTTTCATTCAAGAGCAAAGGATTTTTTAACACGATGTGAGCAATCCTTGAATTTATTAAATTTAACCTGAAGTTTTGCATTACATTTTTTTGGCTTTTGTTTCACTCATCAAAATACGATTAGCTTATTGATGATATGCGTATAGAAAAAGATATGGGTAACAGAGCAACATGTTATCCCTTGCATTGGAAATCTCCTTCTTTTTCCTTCTGTGTGTGTGAGCCAATGAAGATGAGAAAGATTGTGCCCATTTTTGTTTTGGCTAGTTTAAGCTCTCAACAGCACTGAGCAGTTATGGTCCTTGATCAAAACTTGGATTTTTAAGCCTTTTAAAAGAGCTATTTGGAATACTTTCATTTAGACATTTCTGTACTGTGTGACTACTTCCATTCTCAGAAAGAAGTTTTATATAATCCAAGCATTTTTATCTTTTTATGTGTTCAGTGCAGATGGAGGTAAGCAAATGAGAAATGATATAAAGTAGACAAGCTAATTAGAAAAATCTAGTTACTTAAAAGTTCAAAAATCAGAAACCCAGTGAGCCCCAAACCATCTAATTTTCCTGCTCCTTTTGATGCACTGAATATTTTGTGATGGTCTACTTGATAGTCTTACTCACTTTATTTGCCTCCTAGCTATGGAAAAAAAATAAAACAACCTTCATTTTATGTAGCATGGCTTAGCTGATAGCAGTAGGTACTGTTCTTGTTGCCAAACAGCTGACTTTAGCATGCATTCCTTTGCTCATCAGAGGTTATTATGGACCAGCTGTATAATGAGAATCTATGATTAATTATTTTAGTATTTATTGCTTTATATATCTTGTAATTATTTACTAGCATGGCGTATTATTAGGAATATATTTTCTTACCTTTCTGTTCTGCCTTTGAGATTCTGACTGCAGGGAGTTGACAAGTCAAATATGAAAAGGTGACAAATGAACCAGAGGATGTTTTGTGGTTTCAGAGTAGCTATATATTTGTTATATGCACGCTTGGACAATAAGATTCCCCTTCTTCATTTTTAGGAGGTGGCTTAGAAAGCATTTGAATTAGCACTCGTCCTCTTCCCATAGGACTTTTTGCAACCAAAGCTACAAAATTTGTAATTTTGAAAGTTACCTAGAAACTGTAAGTTTCCTAGAAGTCATAATGCAAGTTTCCTAGAAATCATAAAACGTTTTTTTTTTTTTAAATTCGTAGAGAATACTTGAAGTGCTGGTAATGCTGTACATTAAAGCTCGAGGGAAATGTTGCTGTCTTGTGCATTGTATTTATTTGTAGTGCCAAATCTAGCTTCAGCAGCAGTCTGGAGAGAAGGCATGAGCTGCTTTTGTTGTTATGGAAGCGGCTTTTGCAGAAAGAATGAAATAAAGTTACCAAGAAGACACAGAGCACTCTGCCTAGTCCCAGGTCTCTGGTGCTGATTTCTGCCTATGGTTATGGTTACTAGGACTATGGTTACTGGGACTTTCATGTCCTAGTTGCTAGTTGGTAACTTGATTAATGACATTTAGTTTACCTCTTCTCCTATCAATGAACCAATTGCTGATTTCAGTAGTGATCAGATTAGTTGCTTCCTTTTTATATGGCTTAACCTTGACGGAGAGAAGATTCTTCTGATTGAGAGCGTTCCCATAGTTTCTATATATATGTAAAGTGAACAGAATGAAGATGTAAACTGAGATACAGATACGTGCTAGGAAGCAAACCAAATAGAAAAAATTCAATTTAATTGGTTGAAATTGGTTGAATTGTCTGAGTTTCAACTGTCGCTTCTTAGTTTTCTAATTGTATTACTTTGCACTCCTTGATAGCTGTGAAAATACAGTGTCTTTTAAAAGTCTTCTTTAAATAATCAATAAATTAAATCTAATTATAATAAATTAAATCTAAAATATATTATCTAATAAATTAAATCTAAAAATAATCAATACTTTCTGAGTGCCAACATTTAAACTTAGTCATATGATGAGTTTTTAGGATTTAATCCTGTTTTGAAAATGAATCCAGATGAAGGCCCGGTTGGCCTGTGGTATCAGTCATAAGCTTTTAAAAGAAACCTTCCATTAGACTTAATTTTTCTTCATGCACTCACGACAAAAACCTAGTTTAGCTTGATTGGTGAGGCTCTGGACATTCTCCATTTGGTGCAGTGGCCACAGCACTGAAATCATTTAATGGTATTTTTAAGTATTAATGAGACATCCCTGTAATCAATGGCATTAGTCTTTCTTAATAAACTTAAAAAACTTCATTTTTTTGTAAATAGAACAATATTCTTTGATGTTTCTTGTTAGTTTGAGAGTGAGGTCCTGCAGTTTCATAGAACTGTTGCTGTCCATTTGTCTGTTCATTTACTACATTCAAAAGAGTGGTTTCTCATGGCTGTTTTCCTATGGTCTGTTAAATAGCATATAACACACACCCTATAGATATATTGTGAAGATTTTTAGCTACAAAGATGAAAAGTATTTAGAATAATACAAATCACAAATTTTATGTTCGTCTTAAATATAGAAAAGATGCTACTGCTGACTATGCTGGAATTCTAAAACATGTTCCTTTTAATATTGCAAATGTCTGACCCATGTTCAACTAAGCAATTAAAGGTTTATGGCTGAATTATGGCTTGTGACAAAGCACGTTTTCACTGCTGAGTTTAGTGTTAGCATTGGACTGAAAAATGACTGTGGCTTAGAGAAGAATGAGATCAGGAGATGCTTCTGCTTCACGAGACATAAGGCCACTTACTTAACTGAGCAGGTGAGACAAAATATAGGCAGACTGGTCCATAGTTCATGCTAGGTGGCCTGTCCTTGGAATGGGATAATGTGATGATTATACAGGACAGAAATGATGTCACTGTACCCTTGACCAGTGCTTGAATATAATGTCTTCGCGTGAAAGCAGAGTAGGAAAAGACTGGAATATGCATTTGGAATGAGATTTTAATCCACAAGTACTGAGTTAGTGCTGTAGAATTGAAGGTGTTACATCAACAATTAATGCTGAATGCTAAAATTAAATCACTATTTTCATGATTTTTGTATGGGTTAGATTAAAACTTGCTGTGGAATTTAAACTTTTAAATTACTAATCAGCTTTTCATTGGTTAGTTTTAAAATCTTGAGATGGGTATCCTCTACCATGTAATAAATTATAGATAAGCCCTATATGTGCCATTATAGCAAATAATTTACAAGATGCTTTTTTAGTTGTACTTGCATTGTATGTAGGTGTAATGAATTTTTTTTTCTCAAACTACAGCTAAAAATGTCTCTCTCTGTCATGAAAATAATATGTAACACTTCAATTTTTAAGACTGAAATGTTGAAGTCCTATATTTTTAATGGAGGAAAGTTGATATTTATTCCAGGACTGGGTTAACAAAAGCTTTAAAATCTTTGCCTTGGGTGTGCAACTTTGGAAGTAGATCACATTACATTGCCACTAGAGGTTTCCCTGCTTTCAGCTTAACATTTTGAATAAAAATCTTAGTAAATAAAAATCCAAGAGAACTTGGCTTCACTTCACTTGCTTCACTTCTGTTCACAGTGAGCAGAGTTAAAGCTACTGTGAAAGCAGAATAACACGAAGTGTCATATGGCTTCCTGATTTCTTGCTCCTTGTGAACCTTGATGGTGCAATTCCTGCCTAGCACACAAGTCACTTTTCTTTCATACCCTGTTGCCTTCCTCTTTTTGCCAAATACTTAATGTTTTGGTCAATCTTATAGGTGCAATTAAATCTCATTCTCTTGTTCAGTAAACTTCTTCCCTGCATATGTACTTTTAACAGGATTTCATTTAGGTATATCCCATGTATGGATTTTTTTTTTCCTGAGTTCTTTTGAAATATTTTGTCATTAGGGATGGATACTTCTGGGAAGGTCAAAGAAGTTTAAACCACACATCTGATGTGTATTTAGTTCCAGAAATTGGAATGTTAGGGTTGATTCAGAAAGCTGAAAGCCAGGGTTGCGCAAACACTCACACTCACAAATCCTAGTAGCAAGTCACCAAACCACCAAATCTTTTCACTAATCTTTCTGGCAATGCAGCACTGCCTGTCCCCAGGACTGTGTTGTTCCCATCTGCAAAGGTAGCAAACTTTATTCTTGAGATCTCATCTCCTGTCTCTATTTTCTGAAGAAGACCTCAGTCTGTTTTAACTCCCCCCAAAATAAAAAGGATATTATGTCAGTGAATATGTCAGATACTGTAGAGAGCTGGCCACTGTACATGACTTGTTGTTTCATGAAAAGTACATTGCCAAGGGAAAATGATGTTCTCTTCTCTTGAAGGAGGGAAGGAAAGAAGCAGGCAACTAGGGGAAGCATTTAAAAAGAACTTGGCAAAACCTTTCATGTAATTTACCATCCATGTTGCAGTCACTATACTAAGAAGGTATTCAGGCTGTAAATTAAGACGATAATCAGGCTGTTCTATTTACATGACTTTTGATCATCTTTGCCTTGTCTTTTGATTTTTTTCTCTTTGTGGCAAGAGCTGGTTTGCGCATCTGTCTACATGAATTCTTAGTCTGGACCTCTCCTTCCTGTGATGATCAGGTTGACACAGTAGTTTTGCAAGGCAGGAGAAAAAGCTCCGGTGTTTTTGAATGAGTAAATTTTTTCATGTTCCCGCCTGAAGTCACGTGTTTTCAGTGAGACCAGGATGTCCTGATTTGCTGTAACCACGTGTTGTGTTGACCTCCAGGTGCTCTGGGTCCGGGTTTCGCAAGGAACCCTCCTGCTTAACTTTTTGTTCTTGTTACTCATTTTTGTGAGTCACATAAGACAGAACTACATCCTCTGTGTTTACAGCCTGATTCATTCACTCTTAAAACTTTTGCTACTCTTTAGGTTTTTTCATGTTTTTCTTCTAAAATGACCTTTCCTCCTTTCTTTTCAGTTTGGATTCCAAAATCAAATAGTGCTTAGAATGACAGTTTTCTTGCATTTTTTTCACACCATATTCTTCATAGTGTCTTTGCACTTAGTATAGTCCTGCAGAGAGTGTTATCTGTCTTGAAAGACTTCTCGATGTTCTGAAAGTGAACTTTTGTATTCTGAGATCATGTCAAAGTCAGTCAGATCTTTTTCCTTTCAAAGCGCTGGAATAAAAGTTTTGCTCTTTTTTCTCAGCCAATTATGGTTTCATTGAGGCTCCTGCTTCCCATGTTTGCGTTCTCTAATATTCACTTACTTTTGGATTTATATTTGATAAAAGCAGGATTTTTTTTAGTTGATTTGTCACAGTACTGAGTGTTTAGATACTGTCCTGATGCTGTTTTTAGAATTCCTGCATGAAGTCGTGCTAAGTGATGAGGCTTTTAAGCCTGGATTTACAAACATGCTGCATAGATCAGAACTCTTAAAAACTTATGCTGGACTTTCTCTTTTTTTGTACCATTGACAAAAAATGCTTTTGTGATCATGATCTCTGCATTAAGCAGTTTTTCATTAGTTATGTCACCAATGGATATAAAGCACTGTTAGCTGGTTATGTTACTTTTATGCTGTTTTATACTGTTATTTAAGCTGCAAGAGAAAGTAGACTGGTCTGATATCAAAACGGATCAGAAAGTTCCGTAATATGCAATCCTCTGCTGTAGTGTTAAAATGCTATAGAAATTTCACTGTATTAATTTCCATTTGTGGATTTTTAGTATTGCAAAAAGTATTTTGAAAGTAAGTGCGCTTACAGTATGTTGCTGTTGAGCTTGCTTTCATCTGTATGTGTATTTGCATAAGAGCTTAGGCTGTCAGGAGCTTTGGATCCAATGTTGTCACAGAACTGCTTTGCTTGTAGGGGCTATATTAAATGCTTGTCAACATAAAGCTTATTTCGGTTGTATTTTTCCTCCACAAATGCAGAATTTCTGTAAATACTGAAGTGGGCTTTTTTAGGTGGGGGAGAGGAAAGCCAGTGGAACAGTACAATCTTCAAAGCCATTTTACTGGAAGTGTTAATCCAGTGAGATAAATATTTGAATATCTTTATAAAATTCTACAGAAGAGTTGCCATCCACCTCAGAGAGTACTTACCATTACAACTTGTAGTATTGAAGGATCTCAAATGTATGTTGTTTTTTGTTTGATAATATAGGAAACTGGGAAACAAATATTATTCTTCTCTAAATGTGAAGTATGCGAATAAACATAAAATTAATGTGAATATTTGGATAAAATCCTTGGAGTCAGTGTAGCCTCATAATAATCCAGTCCAACGTGTACTTTCGTTTTGTGTATAGTGGAAACTCTGAAGGTGACTGAAATGCAGTTTTCTTCCTGTTTCACAACTCTCTGCTGCCAGAGCAGCAGAAAGAAGCCTTGGTGTGGATAAGAGCTTTGTGTCCCTCTTACAGGAAGAGAAAAGAGAGATTCTCAGAGATTCAAGTTAAATCTTTGCCGGATGCTTATTCTTCCACTCTAATAGGATTTTTGATTTTTTAATGGTTAATTTAGAAAAGCAGAATATAGCCTTTGTTAATTTACTGTAGTAGTCTGGTGTGTGTTTTAAATCTTAGCAGGGGCCTTTACAGATCATTAATGAGTTTCAAATGAGCCTTTATTTTAAGAGGAGGAGAAACTCCTTGTATTTTATAGAAATGGCTTTATGACTCTAATTTGCAATGTGTGCTTTTGTTACTGACTGTACTGGGACAACATGAAGACTGGGAGGCCAGAGAGGTTTTTGTGAGGTGTGTTGGGAGGCTGCATGTTGTGCTTTGCTTGCATGCTTTCTTTGGTCTTGTTTTGGCTTCCTGCGACCATCATGTTATGGTTCATAGAGAAGGCACAGCTCCTCAGGTGGCCTATGGTGCCAGTGCTCAGTGCATGTGTTGCATACCAGGTCTCTATGCTGAGGTTACCACATCATTTTGGGGAGAAAAAACAATAAAAGTGTAATCCTTTAGGGAATTGGGCTGGCATTGTGTTCATTTTAATTAAAAAGTATTTCCTAATGATGTATTTTTTAGCACCTCTAAATAGTGTGATAGGAGGGAATGGCCTTTTGCAAACAAATCAGGTAAAATCGCAGCAGCATGGCAGCAGGTGTCCTGCCAATGTGGATGCATTTTGAGTAGCTCAGACACCATTTGGGTTTGTTCCTACTGTGTGTGACGAATAGCAGTCAGCTGCTGCTCAGTGATTTTGTTCCATGATACAGAGGCTTGTATGTTTACCTTTTGCTTGAGGATGCTCTAGCAAGAGCAGCCACTGCTTGGTGCTCCTGTCATTAACACACAAGCCTCGGTGAACTGCTCTGTGCTGAAGTAGAGTCCTGCCAGATTCACAAACGCTTGGAAGTCACCCTGACGGTTTTGTTTCAGACTAGAGACGTGATGGACTTCTGTGGACTGGAAAGAGGTTTTATTGGGTGGTAATTTTAAGATGCTCTCCTTTAAGCTTTTTAAATATTCTGAGGAACATAAAATGTATGGGATGTACAGAACTAAGAAGAAGAAAACTGCAGAAGAAGAGTCCAGAAGAAAAGTGCAGAACAAGCAGCTGCACAGGCAGTAGCTGTTGTTAGTAACTAGCCTGAGTTGCTGGGGAAGTGTCAGAGCATGAACATGCAGCAAATGCTGCAAGTGAAATATGTGAGAGATGAAGCCTGTGAGTGAAGTTTTATGTGGAGGAAGTAAAATTATCTGTGATTGCAGCGGGATTAACTCCTGCTGTACTAATAATTGGGCTGTTTGCTTCTGTAAGCAGTGGAATAAATTCCGACAGTTTGGGACCGCCTGTCAGCTAAGCAGTAAAATTGCCCTAGTTGTGCCTTCCTTTGCAGAGGACTTTTCTTAGTTTATCTTGCAAGCACATTTGCAGCTTGTGCAGTATGCCAGCAAAAAAGCCATACAAACACGTTGATAAGTGTAATTTAGGAAAGTAAAATCCTGCTGCCTATATGTGTGTGTGTGTATATATATATATAATTATATTTTTTTCGAAATTTATCCTTAAAAATCACAAGCTGTACTGACTGCGCGGGCATAATCCATTAGCCGAGAGCAGTTTTGTCATTAGTGACCGTACTGGTTCTTCAGGTAACAGCTTGGTGAGTGGCAAGGAAAGCAGGAGCAGCGCGCGGTGCCCGCGCGGCCCCGTGAGCGGCGGCTGCGCGGGGTTTTCCAGGCGCTGGGAGGCCGCGCGCGCTCCGAGCCGCGCGCTCCCCGACCCGCTGGCAGCCGCGAGCGCGGCGTCTGCCAGCGGAGCCCCGCGCGCTCGTACGGGAAGCGTTAGTAACAGCCGCGAAGGGCCGTCACACGCACACGCTGTTTCAAGTGGGAATGATTTAAAATCCAGTGATTTCCTAGTAGCCAACGTGAAGGTGTCGGGTTTCCTGCCCAAACGAGAGCGAAGGCCTCATATGAAAACAATCTGCGCTTGTGGGGAGCAGAGCGGCAGGCGCGCGGGCTCCACGAGCCCTCCTTGCTTTTTACAGCCCAGAAATCTGGTAGTGACTGGATATCCCGGTTTGCTCTGGAGGACGAGCGTGCGGAGCCGGGTGCCGGGATTTCTGGCCGGGCTCTCCGGCGGCGCGGAGGCGGCGGCGGAGGCTGCTCGGCGAGGGAGGCCTCCAGGAAGTGGGAGTGCGCTTGGCTTCAGTGCCGCACGAGGGGTGGTGGAAGGGAGGATGCTGATTAAAATAATAAACAAATGCTGGGAATAGATTCCCGCGCCACTGCCAGAGCAGCAAGGACCAAAGGATGAGATCCCCAGCAATGATTTCGGAGGTGGCGGTGTGGTCCTTCATGGGAGACTTTTGCTCGAACAAAGGAAGCAACTTGTGAATTTTCTTTCTGCTGGGTCTCGCTTCTCTGGAGCTGCCACATCCCTTGGGCTGAGCAGGCCCAGGGAAGAGGCTTGGAAGTGGCTTGGTTATTGCCATAGCAGCAGCAGCCTGCCAGCAGCCGGAGGGGACCGGCGCGGGGAGGCGAGGTGTCCTCCTGTCCAGTGCCACTGCCGCCTTTGCCAGCCTGGCGCCTGCTTCATCCAGCTGGGGCTGCCCTGCAACGCTGGCTTTGGAGCCTTCCGCTTGCAGAAGCTTCTTGGGGCGATTCTGTTTTGTTGCTTTATTTTCCCCTTGAATGGGGCAGGCACGGACTGAGCGGCTCCTCCTCGGCACCCGCTGCGACTCGCGCGCCTCGGGCGAGCGTGGCCGCTCCCACGCCGGCTAGCTGAGAGCACGCGCCGAGCTCGCGCCCACCAGAACGCGCGCGGGGCCCGCGAGGCCGAGNNNCAGCCGGCGCCCGCAGCACCCGCCGGCCTCGGCTCCCCTGCGGCCGCTAGCATGGCGCCGTGGGAGCACCGTGCCGCGGCCTGCGCGGCAGCTGAGCGCCCTCAGGGCTGCGGACCTGGCTGGGAAGGCGCTCCGGGAAGATGTGGCCTTCGCGGGACCTTTAATGATGATCAGCCTGAACTTCAGCTTGCGGGAGTTGCTGGCAAAATTCGAAAAGGTATGACGATAAGGGCTGCTCCAAGTGCTTATTTTGAAAAACATACAGTGAAAAGGTCTGGCCATGATAAAACCAGGTTTGATTCTCAGTGTTGTTGCGCAGGTCCTTGCGCGATCCTCCTCTGACTGCCTCTCGCGTATGGAAGACTGATGCTTCCCTCCTCGCCCATTTCAAATTCATCAGGATTCATTCGAGAGCAGTTTCTCCGATCATGGCCTTTCCTTAAAGGAAGCAATGGAAGGTTTGGGGCTTTGCCAAGCCATGGGCTTAAGGGGGCTTTCCAGGGTGTTGGTGGTATCACTTCACGCAAAGAAGGAGCTCCATAATTTGCTGTTAAGTTTGGTTGAAAGTGTCTTAATCAAATTGGAAGATCTGCTGGTTTTTCTAAGTAGAGTTACTTCCCATGAGTGTGCCAGTTCTCCCCTTCCCGCTATTCTTGTCTTCTCCAGTGTAGTTCTTCTCTTACCAGGAGACTTGGCAGCAGCAGTGGTGAAAGGCAGGAGCCTCGACTTTGCAGCGACTACACTGATTAGGTAGAGGGATTGAGACATGAAACTTCTCAAGCACGTTGCCATCATCTACTTGTCGGCACTTTAGAAAACCTGAGTCATATACTTGTAATTCTCTCTAGCTTGGCTTTGCATGCTGCGTTTTCTTTCTTTCGCGGTATGCTTCTCTATCAAAAACCTTCTTGCGCCATTCAAAGCCAGAGTCAGTAAACAGTGCATTATGTTTTGCTTGCATCTTTAAGATTAAAAACGAAGTTTTTCAATTTTTACTTTCAGGCAGTGGCAAACTTTTGGAGGTTATGAGACAAATGCAGTTTAGCCAATCCACCAGTAGTTTCTCAAAGCAACAGCAGGTGAAAGTATCTGTGGAGTGAATTCCTCCCTGCCGTGTGAAGCACCGTGTCTCTCTCCTCCACACTCCATCAGCTGGGCATCACTGTCCTGCTGTAATCTCTGCTCTTAGTCTTTGATGACTGGGTCAGGTGCTAGCAGACAGGGTGCTTGTTTCTTTCATTTTAAATTTTCCTCCTCTTTCTCAAAGCTGCAGTTGTTTCACAGTACTGTTAACAAGTTTTGCTACTAGTGTTTTTAATTGCTTTCTCTGTACAAAGCCCTGGTGTTTGCAAATTCCAGGCTCTCCTCTGTGATTCTGAATATGCCAGAGTCTTATTTTGTGTCAAAGGAATTGATTGTAGCAATTCTTGACAAAAGCACGACTTAAAAATCTCACAGCTGCCATAGCTTTTAGCCTAAAGCTTACTGTCATTTTGCCTATTGTGTTGAAGTTTGTAACATGATTTAGGAGAATGCTTTGGTGCTGGAGAAGAATGTTAACATTTCTGTTGTTGAACTGTGATCAGAAACTGCTTATTGAGCAAGTTTTCTGTAGTTTTGTTCTTTTTTTTATTATTTTTTTGAGCAAGTTCCCCTCTCCCCTGCCTTGTCTCTCCCTCACATGATTTCCCACACACCCATCCTGTTCCTTCTTGCTGCAGCGTTTGCTGCCAGGAGAAACAGCCTCATGGCAGTGATTCTGGCTTGCGAACTCATTCTGACTTTTTGTATCCATTAATGTAAGCTGTAAGGAGAGAATTACAAGTGCTGTTCCTGTGGCTGTAGTGCAGGAGCCAGATGGCATTTGCAGAAGCTTGTAGGACACCCCCTTCCCATGCAAAAGCAGAGTCATATTACACTCAAGTGGGCTGGGCTGCGTGGCTTTGTTCTGTCCCACTCGGTGCCTGCTGCAATTAGTGTTAATGGATTTATGATGCCCTTCAGATGTTCGGGCTCTGCCATGTGACTGAGCCTCAGAAGTTGTCAAATACAGGCTGCCATTCTCAGCCTTAATCATTATTTTCGTGATTAAAAGAGCCCTTGCCCACACCATATGTCACCTGTTAAGGTATTTTCCATTAAATTTAAATGCAAGTTGGGATAGCTTTTTGGAAACTCAGAGCTGTGGTGCAAGACTTTTGGTAATACCAGAGTGTGAAAAATCAGACATGAAAAATATCCAAAGGCTTTTCCCTCTCCCCCAAAAAGTGTTTTTCTTCCTGAACTGTGTAAGAACTTGAGTAGTAATTGAGTTTCTGTCGCATCTAAACCCAATTGCTTTTGCAAATTGCTTTGATCCTTCTTACACTTAACCACAACAGCTGTGCTGAGAGGCAGCGTGGCCCCGCAACTGACGTGTTAGACAGGTTTAATGTCTGTCCTTATAGGCGGTTCTGCCAGTGGTGGCTTTATAATAAGGGCAGTTTTGCCCAAGGGTTTTGCCTCTCTGCCGCCTTCCTGAGCGTGGACTCGGCGTCAGCTCCTTGCCTCACAGCAGAGAGCCCTGCGTGGGGCAGCAGATGGGCTGAGCTTTTCTAAAGCTGGCACTGCCAGGCTGTGAGCGTCTCCTGAGGCCAGGGGAGAGGCTCCCTGGCTGAGATGAAAACCTGAATTCTCCACAGACTGGGGAATTCCTTTTAACAGTCTCTTTTTTACAACAGCTTCCCTCTCCCACTCCTTCCTTGCATTCATGAAGGAGAGAGCACTGAAAGTCTCATTTCCTGTGGCAATAGCCACTCTCATATGCCCCTCTCATGCCCTGATTCTCGCTCCCTCCCTGAGACTATCAAAAAGTGAACACTCCAAGGAGAATGCAGGCTGAAGGGAACGTCTGACGCAGCAGTGTACTCAAGAGGCAGTTGGCAGCAGCAGGTAAAATGTATCCCATTCAAAATAGAATAAGCAATCTGCTATAAAAAGCTTCCACCGTCTTGCTGCCTGCTATGAGACCTCAAAGAGGGATGTTCTGGCTGGTATCCGTGGCGTGCAGCTGTGTCCTTTGGTTGCCACTGACGTTTGCTTTCCCAGCTGTTTCAGTGGAGGAGCTTCTGCAGATGCTGCCATGGGCAGTGCTCATCTGAGGAGGAAGAGCTCTTCCATGCACACAGAAAAGATACATGCATGGAAAACTCAGGTTACACATAACTCGGGCACACACAACTCTTCCATGCTTCCATAACTCAGATCCTTGCTGGCTTGCATGTTGTCAATGAAAGAAGTGGGCAGTTGTTTTTGAGAGACTTGCATATCCTTCCAGCTGTACCCAGCAACCCGTCCTGCTGCAGCCACGGGCTGTGATTTGTTGTAGGTCTGAGAAATACAAAAACTGTCCTCGCAGCAGAGGCTGGAGTATCCTTCCTGGGGATACACGGTTCTTCAGTTGGAGTGTGATCCATAACTGCTGTATATAGTGATGTAAAAACCTTTATTCTAATGTAATTGTATTAAAAAAAAGTATTTAATTTTAATTTAATTTAAAATGTTACAGACCATTTTCATAAGAGGATAAGTTGTGTTTTGCATAGCATAGAATACAGTAGAAGCTTGATTAAGGGATCTTCAGGATCGAATCTGTAGCATGATGGGAACATCTTTTTATTCACTTGGGTAATAAAATAACTTCTCTGCATTATATCTTTAATATACCTCAAGTAAAATCTCAAGTACTCCTCATAGTCAAAATGGACTAATGCAGTTTTTTCTGTGTTTTGCAAATATGGAGTTTTATTCTGTCAATCATGTTTTTAGCTTCAAAAGAAGGGCTTAGGGCTGTTAGAGGAGAAAATATTTTGCTTGTGATAATGGCAACTTACCAACAGATAACATTTAAAAGGTAGAAATGAAAATAGTAAGAGTTTAGGGCATTAGAGGGTTCTCTGGACCCTCTCTCTCCCTTGAGTGAGCTGAGGGCAGCTGCCCAGTGTTGTTTTGTGGCTCACCTGGAGAGGCAGTTTCTCTGCCTCCCTGCTTTCCTATCACCCTGGCTCTACATGTACTTGGTTTTTAATTCCCTAACCAAAGAAAGCTTCGATGCCCCCATGGCTCCTGTTTGCAGCTCTCTATAGCAGCCATGGTTTGAGGCAGACCTACATTTGAGGCCAGGAGCTGACAGAATCCCCCCACTCCTCCTGACCCTGGGAATGGCCAAAAGGCACCAGGGAGCTGCCTGCAGGAGTACAGCCTTTAAGGGACACCGGGTTTATTGAGTTTCTTCCTTGCAAAGAAGTTTATTTACATCTGCATCAGGTTTCTGTCACAGCCTTTGCTGATTAATCCCACCGAGAGCCAATGCACCGCCTGGCTCTTCACACATTCGTATTTCTCTGTTACAGACTGAGGTACAGAAGCTGGCAGTGATACAGGAGATCTCGTTTGAGGATCTTATGTTTTAAAAATAATACTGCCCTTGGTTAAATGAAATCAGCTACTGTAATGTGTTTTTCGAGGCAGAAATGACAGTGGGAGAATAAAAAGTTGAATTTCAAAGGGCAGAGAAGTGAGCAACTTAAAATGAAACTGAAAGTGCTAATTTTTTTTTCTACAAAATGCAGACCTTTGTATGTCTACCTCTACGTATCACATATCAATATGGGATATATCATAGTTTTTGAGTTAGCTATGGTCATTTAGTAGTGGCTTAGGAACACAGGTTGTAGTTAAAAACATTCATTGCATATGTTAAAAAATATACTGTATGATTTGCTTAGTTGTGTGAAGTTTCTGCAGTGGTTTATTTCAAAGAGGAAAGAAACAGCGTTGCTAAGGCTGAATACATGCAGCATCTGAGCGGGGAGGTTTCTAGTGTATTTGCAAACACAGTATAGGGTGGAAATATGGGAAACCAGTAAGAAATGAAATATTATGAGTGATTTTAAAAAAATCGTATTCATGGTTGTAAGTGCTGTTTCACAGTTGAGTATGATTTTTCAAGCTCCTTATGCTTAAAAAAGGGGAATCTTTTATAACGATGTTAACGGGGGTGCAGGTTTTTGAATCTCTTTTGCAGGTTTTTCTTTCATCTCTCTTCCGAGTCGCACAAGAATATGTGTTCTGGGCTCGTGGTTTAGAAGTGCAATAGGAGTAACATCTCTCATGCTTTAAACAGAGATCTAAGATGTCTGGGCTTTCCCTCTTGGTATTTCAGGACATCCAAGCTGAGATTGATGCCCACAATGACATCTTCAAAAGCATTGATGGAAACAGGCAGAAGATGGTGAAAGCCTTGGGAAACTCCGAGGAAGCTGCTCTGCTCCAGCACCGACTTGACGATATGAACCAGCGCTGGAACGACCTCAAGGCAAAGTCAGCCAACATCAGGTGAGTGGCAGAAACCCCAGTATGCAAGTGGGGCATGGCTGCTGCTTTGGAGAGGCTCCAGGAGCATGACTAGTATTGAGGTGAGATCTGGGCTTTCTGCTAAGGGGCCTCGAGCATAAACCTGATGCACTTGCTGACAGTGGATGCCCAGCTGCTTGCTCCGCTCTCTCCAAAGCTGTACAGTTGCAACTTGCTAATTTGGGCTAAATTTTCCAGAAAAGTAGGTTGGCTCTTTCCTTATTGCATATCAAAAGCAATGTCATTGAAGTAATTCTGTGAAGTTAAAATTAACGAGGAGAAATCAGAGTTTTTTTGTTGTTGTTTGTTTTTGCCACTGAAACGAATACTTTGATAACACTGCATCACGAGTGTCTAGATCTATATTACTAGCAGACTTTTCTGACAGCTGTTCAATAAAAAAATGTTTTAAAGCATATTTTAATCAGGAAAAGTCTTTTAAATTTTTTGACCCAAGCAGTGCTAAGTAACAAGCTCAATGTTTTCCAAGTGTAGATGCTAATAAAATCTTTACAATGTCATTCTGGAAGTAGATATTACCATACTCATTAATATCAATAAAATTCCAAATTAAAATAACTACACAGAAAAGCCTCTATAGAACTTCTAATTGCTACTGCCTTCCTGTTGATTAGAGGAAATTGTACTTTTAATAGAACAGAACAATGGTAAGCTCTCATACTCATTTTCCAAAGGCCAGAAAAATGAGTTGAGCTTGGAATTCAGGCACAAGAGCGTGGGATGGAGGGAAACTGCTTTTGCTTTTCATCTCCACTCGCCCTGTCACCAGCCTGCTGGACACCTTGGTGTAGTTGGCAGAATCTGCTCAGGCAAAGCCCACAGGCAGAGCTGTGACCAGAAGAACCAAGCACATGGGCAGCAGAGCTTATGGAGAACGACCCTGTCACCTCACAAAGCTATTAGTGCAAATGCTAAATTTGGGCTCTTCTGAGCTGGGTTCACAAGTAGAAAACCCATAAGAGTGACTAAAGCATGTTCATATATTAATAGTTTAATCAGCAAGTGTAAAGCTCTGGCAATAACAATTCAGTTAATTCATAGGGTTCATGGGGTTAACTATAATTTGAGAGGAATTATTGGTGAAATGGCCTCTTTACCTGAGCAGTTGTTATTCTTAGGCTGCCTCTCTGCAATTCTGAGGCAGCAATACAGAGACTGCAGCCTACGCTCACTGCTTTCTGTGTTGGTCTGAAACGTGGCCCACTGGGCAGCGCCCACGTGTTTGTGCTGCTCTGCTGCTGTGTGTAACGCTGCTGAGCTACAGCCAGCGAGTAAAAGGCAGGGAGAAGAAGACTGGAGACAAATGTGAGAGAAATAAATTACCCTTTCAAATCGCAGTTGCCTCCAAACAGAGGCAGATTTCTGAGTTCATGTTTTTTCCCCTATTCTTGGTTGCAGCTCAGTTCTCTAGCCTAGGCAAGAGTGACAAAAGCCTCTGCTGGGAAATAACAAGCAGCAGAACTGGTGCATGCCCTGTTCGTCTCCAGGGAGGCATGGGGACTTAGAAAGCAAGATAGAGGTAAAAGTATGGGAGGAAACAGATGATTCTCTAGATTTAGATCACCCACCCACTAGCCTTTTCTAGTCCATGTGTTCCCTTGTTGCTCAGCAGGAAAAGTGTTACCTAAATGGGAGAAGCAGGAGCTGAGGAGGTCCCCAGCTGTGAATGCTGCCCAGGGTCAGCCCAAGGGGAGCGGTGTCAGTGCTGCTGCTCTGCATGGTCCTGTTCTGCCCAGGCACGTGAGGGGATGGAGAGACGGTGCGCTGGGTTTAGCCAGCCTGTTGGAGAGCCTGAGTTTTTCCGAGATTTTACTAGGAGTGGGTGATGCTGGGGAATGCTGTTGCTGCAACCAGTGCTCAAAACATAACAATCATATGTGACTGACCTGAATTTTTATCAAAATAGATTCTTAGGCCATCACTTCACCTGGCAAGTCTCTGAAAATCGGCAATTTATTTGTCACATGGATGCAAGCACTTGAAGCTTTGCTTGTTGATAGAAGCCCCAATTTCTGAACAAGGCAAGAAAGAGGCTTTTCCAAAGCAAAAAAGTAAAGGAAACATTTCAGAAGTTCAGCATAGTTTATTGGCTCTAACTGTGATAATGCCTGGATCACAAATGTACACGTGCCACTAACACCCTCCAAATTGCATTTCAGTGCCACGTATCTAGGTGCCCTTCCTCCTCGGCAGCATTTGCTCGGAGTGGATTTTGCTCAATGCCTGTCCATGTTCCTCGGGAAGATTCAATGTTTGCTCAGCTCAGCTGCTGCTGCTGTTGTCTCTCCCTTTTGTTTTCACACGGATAAGATTGGAAGGGTAACATTTGGGCAAAGTACAGACTGATACTGGGGTTTCCCCTTTATTAACTTCTTTCTGGTGCGGGTGGTGCACTGTGTTCAGAGAGCAGTTTTAGCTCCCTTTGCTCTCCAGAACCCCACCTCTACCCCCTGAAGTCTGCTTTGCAGAGGGCTTCGAAATTATAAGCTGGTGTTTTGCTGCTGTTATTAACCTGGCGTGTCCATGGATACTCATTAGGGTAAATTACAGTGAATTTAATCTAGTATTATATGCTGCATCCTTCACATTAATGCCAAATTAGTTTGTTCACTGTTAATGTTATTGCAGGGAATGTTAAATTAACAGTGAGCCACGTTACAGAGTTCTTTAAACACCTAACTAGTGACAGTTCCCCTTCCCCCCACTTTCAAAACTCTAATTCATTTTGTGTACAAGAATTCAGCCAAATAATTAGAACAGAATCCTGCAACTTTAGACAGTGACAGTTTTTAGAGGTGAGAGCTACTTCCCCTTCCTAGAGACAGTAATAAGTCATGAGGAATAAATTTTACTTTCAGATTTATGCAAAACTCTGGATATAAACATTTTAATCATGGTTTGTTTAAAAAAAACATATAATCATGTTTTATTGTGGGTAGCTGGAGGGTCTAATTATTGCGAATGCTCAGGGTGTAAATTTTCAGTGGAGTTAAGCACCTTGTGAGTGACTTCCTGTATGGATGTGGTTAACAGCACAGCATGGAAGCTGGTTGCCTTGAAAGCGGTTCTGGTTAGTGAGTGTTGAAGAGCGGAAAAGAGGTGAGGAGAGCTGAGAAAGTCCATTTTCACCCAGGAATTGCAATCCTGTGGAGAAGGGGTGTGCAGAAGATGCCAGGAGGGAGGACTCTGGCTCAGCTGCTTTTAGACCAAGGCTACAAGCAGAGATAAAGGTATTAGTCACAGAAACAAGGGAAGACAGAAACACTGATGCAGAAAGCTGTATGCAGAAGAACATCACTTCTAGCATTCACTTGTAAATTTCTTTCTCAAGTAGCTACCTGCATACTTTCCTGAATGGAGCAGAGCAGGAGAGTGGGTTCTTCTTTCAGAAGCTAGTTCATTTACTCTTACAGAGATGGATTTTTTTTTCTCTGAATGTCCTTTTTCCTCTTTTACATTCTTTCTTAGTGCATACTTTCTTGTTCATCTATCCCAGTATCCCTGAAAAATGCCAGCCTACCCAAACATAAGTTTGCCGTGAAGGAAGCCTTGCAGCACTCTTTCAAGTTAGCTCTTTTCAGATCAGTACTGAAAATTCATTGGAACAGCCATTTAAGCAGATAAAACCATAGAGAGGAGTTGAAAGTGTCGGGATGCAAGCTGCAATGATTCAGAAAAAGAATAAAAAGCGGTGTGCAGAATAGAAAAGAGAAAACCTAGGAGACCAAACAGAAAAGTTCAGTTCATTCAGCCTTCAAAAGCGGACACAAAGGTGCAGAGCTAGTGTCAAACTATGCTGAAAAAGACTCAAGTCTACTCCATCACCTGGGTGGTAGAATGAATCGTTTTGTACTGGTACAGGCTAATGATATGTTTTTTGGTCTCCAAATGAAATCCATAAGAGCAGTAAAAGTAGGAGTAAAAGTAGGATAGCTGGACCTTGTTAAAGATAGTGCTGCAGAGAAACTATCAAATCAAGGTAATTTTGAATATGCTAGAAATGAGTGTGCTGAAGTTGCACTTCCCCGGGGGACAGAAGCGCCCTGCGTAACTTCTTCAGTAACTTGTTACCAACTCAGGCGATGTGCTGAATAATGGGGCACCCATGTTTCAGCAGTGCGGTGAACTCACTTCACAGGACTCGCCCTTACACACTGAGGAGTCAGGTTCTGGCACTGAAGAGTTCAGTTTTGGGGTGCTTTAGATCATGAAATGATGCTCACGCTTTGTGCACTGCACGGATAGTTTCCTAATAAAGGAAAACACTTTGTGTTGCTCTTGTGCACAATCTGCAAGGTTTTAGGTGGGTCCAAACAGCAGGTACATCTTTGTCCATTTGTTACTCTGTTTTTTCTTCCTTTCCCTGCTTATTTTCATTTTCTGTGGAAATTGTTTAGAAGTGGAGGTTCTTTTAACACATCAAACGTTCTTGGCAGATAAATATTTGAAACATTCCTACCCTAATGATGGAACTTTTTTATTTTTTAGTTCAATCCCTTTCTTTTTATGACACTCAAGGCTTTAAAAATGCTTTTATGTTATTTTGCAGGGCTCACTTGGAGGCAAGCGCAGAGAAATGGAACAGATTGCTGACATCCCTGGAAGAGTTAATCAAATGGCTCAATACAAAAGATGAAGAACTAAAAAAGCAAATGCCCATTGGAGGGGATGTTCCAACCTTACAGCAACAATATGATCACTGCAAAGTGAGTTCTTAAAGTTTATTGATAAATGTGCTACTGTAAAAGATAAGACGAAGCAGATTTAGAGATGGAAGAAATGATAAATAGTTTAGTATAGTGTTTAATTTTTAGAAAAATGTTTTGCTGTAGGTCTCCCCTCCTTTTGCTTTAGCTTGCCACCAAAGCACAACTGAGATATCCCCCTTCAAAAATTTTTCAGAATAGTTTCTGCTGCATACGCTGGGCTCAAAACTGTTTTGTGATCTGTTTCCTGATATTCTTAGATGTCCGTCATGTGTAAATGTTGTTGTCCAAGTAAAGCTAAGGAAGACTCTGTGTAAGTTAGAAATGAACATGAGTTACAAAAACAAAGTGATTGTAAATTCAGTAAAATTATGCAAAATGGCCTCTACATTTTAGTAACGTGAACAGTATTAGAGCATCTCCCCAGCCATAAGTGCAGATTTATATTACAAAGATGACTCAAAAGTGCTTGAAAGAACTGAATTAAAGCTTACCTGTGCCTTACTGTTTTAAGTACGAAATGTCGTTTCAGCTGTCTGGTTTTGCTAATGCTGTACCACCATGGTGCCTATTACACAATTCACAAGTTACCCTTTGACAGCAAAATCTCTGTTGCATCTGAAACGTTCTCATTTATGTAGAATGTGAAGTCTGTCTATCCACCTCTGATCAGCAATCAATTAGGACATATTTGCCACTGGACAATTTCATTCATAAGCAATGTTTGTGAGGCCTAGTGCCAATATACAGGAGTTTAAAGAAATCTGCATATGTTTCTTCCTGATTTATTCTTTTAAAATAAATTATTAGCATAAACTCAGGATCTCTGTTTCTTGAGAGCTCATCTCTTCCTGTTTTCCACTTAAATCATCGCACTCAGTTTGTAGGCATATCTGCTCTGAACTTTTTAAAATGATCAAACATTGTTTTATTATTGCAGAAGAGTAATAAAAGACTGGAACAGATCCAGGTGTATTTTAAAGCCAGCCAGTGAGAGATGGTAGATCTGTGTAGATCCTTTTATAAAAGTTTGTGCATGTCTCATGCTAGATTTTAGTATATGCCTGATCATAATGAAAAATACTGCTAGTGGCTTTTGTTTAAAGACCTCAAATTGATTTTCAAAAATGGTTGTTTTTATAAGTTATTCCAGAAGAGGAATGTAGGAACAAGTATGCTAGATGGCTCATGAGTGATACCAGTGAACTGCAGCAGTGGGAGGGGAGTTTTTTGTCCTTAGCCGGCTTTAAAGACTAATATTTGGGGTATTTTTTTGATATATGTTGAAGTAAAGGTAAAACTGTGTGGAATACGTGCATTCTGAAGCTTTAAGGGATTACCCTTTTGCTTTTGAGAAAGACCATATTCTTTTGTCACTTGGCTTTTGCATTTACTGTGGGCATTAGGTTATAGATATAGTCCCAGTCCAGTATTTAATAGGAGCCCTATTAGTGGACTGCAGCAAAACAAAGTTAAAATAGCCCTGCGTATTTGTTGTGTTTTCTGTACATTTAGGTGGGCAAGTGTGCAGTATTTGGTTGCAGATATTTCTGACACAGAGGCTGAACAATTCTTTTCTATACATTTTTTTAGCAGGAACGTAGGGATTCCACTGTCATATGAATTTTTTTCTGGGTTGTGCCAGATACAAACCACCAGCATGTGCTGTCTCATGAATGAAATGTTCTTCTGTGGACTGGCGCTGATTCCCAGGGGAAGGAAAATGGATTAAACCCCTCCACTGATTTGATTGTCTGTAGGGCGGCTCTTCTGTAACAGGCACTGTAACTGCTTCACTGAAGCTGCAGTTTACTAGTAAACTGGATCCGGTTGGAAAGTTGCATATTTTCAAATTAAAAGTGAAAACTGAAAGGAAGAGGGAAGTTGGGGAGACTGGAGGGAGGAAAGATACCCAAGCACTTTGCAGCTTCCTCTTCCCCTTCCTCTGTATAGTTAAGTGCTTGGTAAGGGTCTGATGAGGAATAAATATGTCCTTTTGGGGGGATCCCTGTAAATGTTATGCCTGTGGTATTTTCTTATTTTCCTTTTTTTTTTTTTTTTTCATTTTTGGAATCTTGTGCCAAATCTGCCAAATTTGACCTGATTCCTTGCACGCTGTCGGTGCAGCTGTCTTGCGCTGGTGTCGCTGGCCCCCGCTGCCTGCCCCCACTGAAGCTGCTCCTTCCAGAATACACACACACAACCTGGGCTCAGATGGAGGTTCTACGTGGAGAGTTGGGATGTGACTATTTCATACAAAATGCTTCAGGGCTGCTAGTTTAGAAATCTTGGAAAGAAACTATTCTGTAAAATCTTTGTATGAGTTATATGCTCCGTATCTTGGAAGGGGCAGGGCTAGAAGAGGGTCTCATTGAAATACGGGACTTTGAATTTCACATTTTAACCGTTCTCAGAATTTCTTTGAGCATGGGCTGTGATGATACTCCTAGAGTGAAAACTCATAGATGTTTTTATAGAAAGGTATATCAAGAAATGGAGAAATTCAAAATACTTGAATTAAAAATCAGCCTAATTTGCCTGTACCTAAGGCTGTCTTCATACTTTTAAATACAGAAAACTTAACTGCAAAGCAACTGATGAGGCAAACAACTGTAGGGAGAAGAACGCGAAGGCAGCTGGCATTTCTGTCTCTAGGGCCTGCTTTTTAGCTTGATTCCATATTTCATGGTTTTTGGTGCCTGTCCTCATGAGCTCAGGTTTTGCATTTCATTCTACTCTTCTCCAGCCTTCTTTATAAATATTCAGTTAGGATTTTGAAGAGTCTGATGTAATACTGCTTATCTATCAGCTGCATAGATCACACTAAAGAGTATTGGCATGGATGTTTTATTCTACTGTAAAAGAAATGGTGCAGAAATGCTGGGGAGAATCAGCAGGCTGGGCTTGTGCGTATGGATGTTGGACCTTCTGTGGTGGTGGTGACCTTCTAGTCTCTGGAGACGCACAGGGCAATCCCCTGCTCCTGAAGGGAGCACCTGGGCAGAGTGTCCCTGTGCTAATATAAATCACTGTGGCTTGGGCTGGAGGGAGAACAGGACATTTCACGTTTTGCAGGAACAGGTGCTCTCTGTTACAAATCCTTTCAGCAAATCTTGTCTGTGGAAATGAACAAGTGTCTAACTAATGCTAAATAATGCATGCATCTTGAATCACAGAGGTGCTTAAGTTGCCTTCATTCAAGTCCAGACTGAATCAGGCAGGGAGTTCTGAGTGTTTCATCAGTAATTTTTATATCTGTGGCTGAATCATTAATATTTCAGATCCTCATCAGACATTTGGGGATTGCTGTCAATGTACTTAATGCTTCCAAGTCGGTTTGCCGAACTATTCAGACACTGAAAGTTGGACGAATTTCTTCCAGGTTTTGTTAGTTTTTGCAACTGCTATCAAAAGCATTAGTGTAGCCAACTGGAAATTACTTTCTGCTTGTTGTTATCCCTTCAGGGTGCCTCTAATTCCATTGTTTACTTTGCCAACCGGAAAAGACTGAGGGAAAAAAACATTTTTCTAGCCCTAACATCTCTGTCCTCTTTTGGTATGTCTGACTGACTTTGGGCAATGGGCTTATTCTTAAATCCTTGTTCTTAATTATTCTAGATTTGTTTTTCTTTTTCCTTCATTATTAAATCATTATTAAAACCCGTTTCCATTCTTCTTACAGTTGTAATCAATTATTTGCAATAAAAAGAGTAGTATTTTTATGATTTCAAAACTACCTTAGTCTGTCTCTTACTTATAGTCTAGAAAGGTTTTTTTTTTTTTTCTCTTTCTCTTTAGTATGTTTTATATCTCATCACAAAGTGGGAAAAATCTGGACTGGGCAGAGGTGGTCAACTGTGTTTCTGAAATACTAATTTTGACCAAAACATGAGCTGTGGAGGGGAGATTAAAAGCAGCCTGTGGCCAGAACAGGGGAATCTACGAAGCCCTTTGCTTAGAAGAAGAGCTTCAATCTGGTTCTACGGACTAAGGTGCGAGCAAAGCAGGAGCTTTTAGTGCTCTTCGGGGTGTGTTCCCAGAAACTGCACGCTCAGTGAAGAGGCAGAATAACCTTCTCCTGGTCAGTCAACATCACGGAGCAGTTAGAGAGCTGCTTAACTGAACTCGGAGTGCATTAGGGGACCTTTTTAAGGACTAGGCAGCTTTAAGTGTTTTGCATATTTGAGAATCCTAAATGGTGATTACTCATGAAAAAGAAAGATTTCACAAGCTCAGTACAATTTCTTTATCTTTAAAGGGACTTTTTCTTTCCTTCTTTCTGAGGTGTGTTTAGGAGAAGGAGTTGAAATTATGAGTGGGGCTATTTTGGGAAAGAAAAGGTGTAAATGATGCCTGGAATTAAATTAGAGCTTTCCCAATGGACCTGTCTGACTTCAAGCCATTGCTCATTAAGAGTTCCCTAGAATAGATCAGTTTACACGAACAATTCAGGTGTGGATCACTAACTGTTCTCCTGGACAATTTCCCCGAAAGAATGATGTGTAAACAGAAGCATGTCACGACTTGAGTGTTAAATTAAGATGTCAACGCAGTGCATTTTTTACATTAATTAAAAAAAAAAAAAAAAAGTCGCTTTCGGCTATATTTCAGCTTGTTCTCAAAAGTGCAGTTGCTTTGTATTTTGTAACAAGTCAGGAAAGGTGCAATGGACCAGGACTTAAAATACAACAACCTGGATAGTGAAAGAACCAGACATCCTGCCACTACTTCAGAATAAAGCAGGATGTCTTGCTGTGGTGACAGCAATTGATAGGCACTTTTTTCAGTGCAATAAAGAAATTATTTCTGTGGGATTGACTTCTTAATGCTATCTTCTCTGTACAGATACAAGTATATTCATCTCAAGTTCTCTTTTCCATGAATCCAGTTTCTAGGCTGTTTTACTCAAAGACTCCCATATAACCTTTGAAAACCTTATTTGGGCCTCAACCCGCCATTTAAAACCTATATATTTGAAGTTTTATAGTTAGCCTAAAATATCCAAGAGGATATTCTGCCACTGTTTTGGAGGGAAATGTGTATGAAAGCAGGCTTACATTGCTGGAAGAGCATGGTGATTCTGAATTTCTGGTCTGACTCTTGAACTGCTGTAAGTTCAGGGCCTCTCTTTGATAACCTTCTCGTCTCCTATGCCTAGAGTAAGTCTGCCCCACATCCATATGGACCCTGCCGAGGCAGGGTGACGGCTGTGGAGGCTGTAACTCCAGTGGGACCCGCAGTGCAGACGTCACCTGCATCCAGGTGCTCAGCCAGACGGAGCAGGCTGAGCAAGCGCACCAGGGAGCAGTCCCGAGACCCCAGCCGGGCTTTCTGCTCCCTACGCATCTGCTGTCAAGGGAGAAAGGATGATACAGACCATATCCCTGCTCAATGTCCCTGCTCTTTATAGTGTCTGCTTTGGACCCGTTTCTAATTCATTTGTCTACATTCTTTCAAAAATTGCTGGTATTTTCTCCCATGGCCATGTAGATGCCAGATACTTGTCAGCAGTTTTTTAACCACCCTCCCCCTCCCCCAACAAACCAGGCAGCAGAACAAAACCATCCCCCACCATTTGTATTTTTAATTGATCTCTTAGATGCTTTTGATTTTAGTACTGTGGGATTCAGTGTGTAACTGTTCTTCACTTCATCATTTGGAATCCTTTATCATCCCTCCTTTGAGCCTTCTCCTCTCCCAACGTGATCCCAGCCTTTTTAATCTCTCCTCCTAAGACTACTGCAGAACTCCCTGAAACATCTCTGTTGTTCTCTGTGCATGTTCCAGCTTCTTGAGAGGTGGTGACCAGTGCTGCACATGGTATTTAAAATATCGGCATTTTATACCGCATACAGTAACAGCTCTGTGTCTTGTCCTCGGCAACTTCCTCATGATACTCAACGTTTTATTGACTTCTTTGGTTGCAGCTGCATGTTGAACCAGTGATTTCAGAAAGCTGTCAGTGAGACTCCAAGGTCCTTTTTCTAAGCTGAAACTGCTAGAAAGTGTTCAGGAGCTTCAGCCTGGCATGTGGCTTTTTTAGGATGAGGTTGTGCATCAGCTGTTAGAAAATGGTAAATATTATCCAAAACCTAGCAGATAAGCCCTCGCTTTGGGGCACAGAAATATACACTCGTACAAGGAAACGGGGCAGGATGTTTCTTGAATGCAAATATATGTGTGTGTGTATATATATATATATATATATAATTTTTTTTTGAAATCTGTTTTTCCAACTTCAGAGGGCCAGGAAAATGACAAAAACAACAACAAAACCCAGCAGTGGAGCAGCAGCGAATCTGTTTTTCCACCTGCAAAGAGCCACCGGACAGCTACTAGGGTTCAGTGGCTACTGCCATGTTTTTTCAGGAGGTTTAATAGCCTCCATCGTGCAGAGCTGAAAACTTTGTCCTGCTCCTCCCTTTTCTGTACTGAAACATGTTTAATGTGCTTCCTAGATCTTCCTAGAATCTTCCCCGGGCTCCTCATTGCTCTGTGACTTCCTTTGATAAAGAGGAGCAGAGCGGAGAGGATGTGTTTAGCAAAGCTCCTCACTTGGCACTGGGATGGAGCTTGCAGGGATTACTCCAAATCTTATGAAAACCTGTTTACGTAACGAGTGCTTTTCCTTATGAATGTTGTGCAAGTGCTAGAGAGTTTTATCCTCTTTCCTGTTGCATTCTCACAGGATGGACTTTCACCTCTGTCTTTATTATTGGACAAAACAGATCCAGGAGCGCTAGCTTATAATGGGCTCCATATTCTTAAATGTATTAAAAAAAAAAAAAAAAATGAAAGAAAGAAAAGAAACTGCTGTCACACTAAAATCACCCTGAAACTTCAAGTATAAGGCTGGACTGCAACTGCAGACACAGACTGTCAAAGAATCCATTTTTTTTAAGTTATTTTTATCTAGATTTTGCTTGCTGTTGCTGCAGGCAGACTCTTTAAGGGAGAACGCGGTTTATTCTAGTTAGTTTCTGAACTGTCGGATCCTCAATCCCTTGTTATTGCAGCCAGTAATCCACCCTAGGAACACTCACAAGAGATCGGAAAAACTGTGTTGCCATGGCAGCCACCCACTCTTTGCTCCTCCTGATTGCTGAGATTACAGCCCAGGCTCAGAAATGTGTGCAGAAAGCTGAGGAGGAAGCACTTTCTGCCTTTTTATTATTATTATTATTATTATTATTATTATTATTATTATTATTGTAGTTTTTGCTTGCTTTTAAAACAATGATGAAATGGAGTTCCTTAGTTTAATGAGCAAGGTAAACTTAAAAGGTTATTTATCTTACTCATGTAAGAAGCTCCTAATCTCAGCTGTTAGCTGTTCCCAGAGGTTGCCATACATAGAGGTGTATGTTCTGACTTAGACTAAGTGGAAATCTCTCACCCATTTTGGTTAGCTTGATGCATTGGGGAGCTATTATTAGAAATAATTATTTATTGCTTGAGGAAGCTTTGTTTTGTGAAGTTCTGATCTTTCAATTTAGCAGCCAAAAGGCATCTCAATTTATCATGGAGTTTAGGAGCTTTCTTTTGGGCAAAACTGCTGAAAGTTACATCTGTGCTAACACATACTCAGAGCAATCTAAGTTCAGTGTTATGCTTCAAAAAGATGTCTTAGCATATCTTAGATTCTACTTTTATGGTTTTAACTGCCAGAATTCCTTACTTACTATCTCTACCTATAGAGGAGAACATGGTTTTTCTATTAATATTATTTTGAGACTCTTAAATCATCCAGTTAACTTAAATCCGACCTTTTTATTGGACTTTATGTGCATGTGAAACCTTATCTGAATTCTCAGTAAAGTTATCTTAAGTATTTTTTTATTTTTATTTGAAGAGAGATCTTGTCTGAATTCCATATCAAAAAGTCAGTTCCTTGCTATAATCTGCTTCTTTCTGGCAGAGTGCTTTCAAATCCATATGAAAAGTGCATGGAGAAAGTTTGAGTAGTCACCAGACAATGGCAGCATAGGACTTATGTCAGTGTTGCTCAGCGAATGAGGAATTTAACTTCATAATAGGAAGTAAATTGTGTCTGAAGATGGTTAATTGATAAGGAGGAGAGAAGATAGGGCTGCTTCTTTTAATGAGATTTGGAGCTTGAGCCCTCCTCTTTCGAGGCTCCTTTCTGTGATTCCCTGAAGTGCCGTGAATGGAGTGGCCACATCAGAGGATGAGGCACGGTTCAGCCATGAGGCACAGTGCCTGCTAAGTCTCTGTCTTCAGTCGTTCCTCATGGGCTTACTGCTTCATATATGCTTTACTGACTTCTAGCCAGAAAGTGCTATTCAGGAAAATGTGGAGGGAGTGTTTGCTTGTTCAAGATGTCGTGTGTATGTTAGTTGTTCCTGTGTATTTAGGCATCTCTGTACAAAGAGGGCAATGCTGTTCTCACAGCCACTCATATAGTACTGAAAAGTTATTATACATGTTCGCTCAATATTACTTATAATTTAGTCTCTGTAAAGTGATAGAACATTTTAAAAACTGCAGAAAACTAGAGATTTCTTGAAGGTCCTTTCTATCTTCTGACTTAGTGATGATATAATGTGATGTCAAGGCTGCTCGTGAAGTGGCCGTTTACTAAACTGATCCCAAGTCCTGTGTATTAATGGCTCTGTAGCCTGCTCTGCCAGATAGAGAACACTGGTACCGTAACTTCTGTGACAGGAGCCGCCTCTTCTGGCTCCTCAGTGCGTGAATACCAGTGTTAATTGTAGTTTCTGGTTGCTGGATGTGTCGCATCGCTGCTGGCACGTTCCTGAGGTAAGACGGGTGGCTGTTTGCGTCTCCGTGTGCCCTTTGCGCGCAGGCTGCGCTCGAAGGCCTGGCCCTGTCTCCGGCAAGGAGCCTTGTCAGGTCTCGTCAAAAACTGCCTCGTAAGGGCAGTCATGTATTTTATAATGCGATTCCCATTTTTTGGACCTTTCTTGTTAAATGGGTATATAATGTGAAAAGCATGATTTGGGGCAGGGTTTGATGTCATAACATCACAGAGTAACACCATTACATATACATTTTTTATAAGAAAGAAAGAAATACTACTAATAAAAAAAAACTTCCCCTCCCCTTGAAACAGCTGTTTTGCAACTTAACAGGCTTGAAGAACATTCTTAAAAGATAAAGCAGTCCCTTTTGATGAATGAAAGAACTATGCTTACAACTTTGCAGTCATTTAAAACAAGATACTGTATAAATGTGTGATTCACTTGGGTGTAATTTAAAACTTTCTGTACTAACACAGATTTCAGACATTCAATAAAATCATTACTTTTAATGGTATATCTTCAGTCAGCGAAAAGGGTCAGCAGGAATTTAGGATTAGCAGTAAACAAAGAGAAAAGAGCAAGTGAGACAGATTAAAGGAAATCGCTGGAAGGCATACATAATTTTTCAGTTAAATATTGCGTTATGTCATCTTCTAAGACTCTTCTTTTTCTTCTGTAGGGCTTTTACACACTCTACGTTTGTTCACTTTGGGATTAGTCTGATATATGAAGGGGTTTTTTGTTTTGTTTTATTTTCTTTTTATGAGTGGTGCACGTCCTTCCTGAGTGATGAACTGTCTCAAAAGGGCACAGATTCTAGTGAGAGAAAAAACACCCCAAGTGAAAAACTGCTGAAAGCTTGGCCAGTTGGAGGTCTCTAAGAGGAGAGAGGGCAGCTGCCTGACCATGGTAACCCTGTGCCTGGCTGTAGCAAATTCTCTGTGTTTTTATTTTTTTTTTTCTGATTTCTTTACCAGGTAGGGACTAAGTTGATTTATACCTTACCAAATGAACTCATAGCAAAGAGCAGCTCTGGTAATTCTCTTTGGAAGTCGGGTTCCTAAGAGAAATCTGACGAAAGCTTGCAAAAAGATGAACCAGTGGAAGCAAAAGTTCCATGCTGAGACTGGGGCTTCTTTGTGTTTTTTAGCTTTGTTCTTTCGTGCCCTAGGGCTTTCCAAGTAACACACACAGCTGGTGATGTGGCATGTAGCTTGATTTCTACCCAATCAGTTTTCATGATCAGCAGCGTGGGGGTGTGTGGAGTAATTTTCAAATTACTCCACTATTTTCAAATAGTGACTGATGGTGTCTGGTTGTGCCCACGCATCCTGCATTCATATTTGTTTCCCAGTTAGGGTGTCAAAGCAGAGCCCTTCTGCGGTGTTTCGTGCCGCTGCGAGTGGTGTATGCCCTGCACCTGGCTGAGCGGAAAGCTCAGGTTTGTGTATTCACAAATAAGAGGATTCCCCCACAGCCTGGCTGAAGAGCAGGACAAAGGGAGGGGAGTCTGAGTGAAGCCACGAGTTGAGGGGGACAAAAGAACATCTGCCAAGAGTTGGGGACCTTTACAAATAGGGGAAATAGGGCAATTCCCCCACATCCTTCAGTAACGGGGACAAAGGAGTCAGGTGACCTTAGGTGAGAACACATGGAGGGAGGCAGGAGTTTGGTGAAGGTGGGCTGCGTCCCCCAGCAATTTGAGAGACTCCACAGGGATGTACCTGGTAGACTCTCCCTTTATTCGAATAAAGTTTTAACATCTATGCCCGGTGGACTCTCCCTTTATTCAAATAAAGTTTTAGGTCTCCTCTGTCTCCTTTTTGGACATTTACTTCTTGACAGCGAGATTTTCCGCACATGGCTGCAGGCCTTGCTGCTTGGTGATCTAGAAGCCAGGCCCTGTGATCTGGCTAAACGAATGACTTCAAGCAACCTTTTATCTCATCTGCCCCTGCTGCAGCAGTGTCTCAGGGCACTCTCGCTTTAGAAGAAAAGTTATTACTGCAAAGTGGAAGCGTAAATATTGTCTCTTAGAAGTTGTGTCTCCTGTATTCTGAGTCAGGCACTTGGTAATCCTGGCTGCTTTTCAGTGTGAATAAAAATACTTTTCTTCTAATTGTGAGGATTTAGAAAGCCATTAGGCTTGAGGTGTTAAAAGAGGCAGAGCTTGCTTTTCCTATGTGGAGGACTATTGATTTGTTAGTTCATTGTGAACAGCACTTAAGAAATCATGTATTTTTCTACTTAAATACACAAAGAAGGGAGTCATGTATATTCATTGTCGTGGTCCCACAGTTCTGTTTCAGTTTTTAAATATGAAAGTCTGTCATGGTTTTGAGAGTGAATTTAGCTTCAAGCTGCTAATCATTTCAAGGTTGAGACAAAAAATATAGACAAAAGCATTATGTGGTTACTTCTCAAAAGTGTCTGTAGCTAATTTACTCTTGGGAAGTTAACAAAAAATACCATTTTTTTTCTATAGCGTTTTACAGCCCAGTGACGCTGTAAAGCAGCCCAGCTGGGCTGGGCTGTTGAAAGAATTAGAACATTAAGCATTATGTAGGTAGACAGAGGGAGGAATGAAGCCATATGCAGGATTTTAGGATTTGTTTAGGAAGTGTTACTTGAGTGGCACAAACTGGAACATGTTAAAACCATACTCTTGCTATTTATAAATGTGAGGCTGTATTTACAAATTATAAAAAAGTCTGGAATTTATATTGTAAAAAGTGAGTGAAGAGTGAAGAAGACAAAAAGCTAAGAATAGTTGCGTATTGTCTAATCTTCCTTGTGAAAGAAAGACTACATGGAGTAACTGAGCTAAAAGATGAGTTATTATTCACAGAAGTAAATAGCCAAGCCCAGCCCTTACAACTTGTGAAAGAAGTCCTATTAGTCCTAAACTCTTCTACAGCTGCTCTTCTCCACTAGCAGAGGTGCCAGCTAATGTACTTTGGTCCAACCTTTCTTGGAGAGGGGAGCCCAATAAATATTTCCCTGAAAAGTGTATCTCCCAGCCCTTCAGTCCTGTTGTCCCCCAAGATGGAGCCGCTCTGCCGCTGGGCTCAGTGACTGCGGGAGCCCCTGCGAGAGCTGCCGAGCTCGGTGCCGTGGGTAGAGGTGAGCACAGGTGACAGGTACGGGGGAGAGATCTGTTTTGAAGAGTCTGCAGCCTCAAGAGAGTCATTCTTCATTGAAATAGCTTTTTGCAATAGGTCAGCTTTTTTTTGGGGTGATTTTCTGATGATACAGTCTTCTGTATCCGCATAGAGGTAAATCCTTCTGACGCTGCTAGCTTGCTTAGAGATTCTTAATCTGAGCCTGATTTAGCTTCAGCTGTTCAAACTGTGTCTTTGTATTCCAGCTTTTCGTGGTAGTGCAGCAGCACTGGCAGAGGGAAAGTGATTTTTCTTAGCGTTGAGCCTAACTTGGTGCAGCCAGCGTACAGGAAGGACTAACAGGTGGTGAACAGAGCACAGTGTATAAAAACAGACCATTGAACACATGGTATATTTAAAACAAGCAATTCCAGCCCCCAAGAGCAACCCAACAAAAGGCGGTAGTATGAATCCCATCACTTAATGCTCTTCTGGAAATATTCAGAGATGATACAAGTCTTATTAGGAATCTGTCTGAGACAGGTAAACATGCTTTTTTTTTTTTTTTAATACTTGTAAATACAAGCGAAGAGATGCCACAGGCTAGTAATTTGTCTGGAGTGGAATATTTCCTGTCTCAAACATCAGTGGCTTTTCCATGCTGAGCAGATGCTAGAAATTCTAGCATGTGAAAACAGAGAAAAAAAAAAAAAGAAAGGAAAAGCAATCAATACTGCAGAGCCAGTGTAGTTTGTCTTGTCACAGAAACCAGCTCTGTGGTATAAACTTTATGAAGCCTCCTCCAGTGTAGAAAGCTTTGAAAACAAGCAGCTGTAGGAGAAAAGTGAAGAGTAGAAAGGGACTGAGAGGAGAGGTCGACCTTGGTGATGGTATTTGCTGCCACATGTGGAGACATGGACATGCTCTGAGAGAGCCTTCCTATCTTCATACCTTGAATAAACAGAGCTGCATATTATGAAGTCACTCTGGAGTGTGTAGTGTTTAAGCTGCAGCTGTTACACATCTTGCCAAAGAACTTTGCAATAATATAAATGGCACTTAATAGCAGGGTAGCTTATGAGACCAAACAGAATAACGGTTACCCCTCAAGGTAACTTTGGCACACCAGTGCAAGTCCTTTTTACTGACAGTTCTTTCTTTACTTGAAGAAATACCGAGGAAATTTCAGTCCCCTAGAAAGAGTAAAAGGTGACCTGAGTTGTAGTACTCGAAGAAGAGCAGTGCAGCATCCAACCTGCTAATGGTGTTGCTATCTCAGTGTGGAGCTGGACTCCTACGGCCCATTAATGGGGGCTCCTGCCAGTGCTCTTGAGTGATGCAGTCGAAGCAAACCCTGGTTGGCTTCTGGTAGGCAGGGAGAGGAGAAGGATTTCCCTCTCTTATGTTGAAGAGGTAGATGGTTGCTAGTGTGCGGTGAAGGAAAGCACTGGGAGAAACTGGAGAAATGTGCTGGTGCTAATCGAATATTTCAGTGTTATTGCAAAATTTAGTAGTAATGCATTTAGTATGCAGCAGATGATTTTGCACGTCTTTTGTCTGGCTGGAGACATTGCTTGTTTAAAATACAGAGAAAAAGTAATGCTTCTTGTGGTGATTTCCTTCCCTCCTTTCCCTGTGGATATTTTCTGCTGTTAAAAATGGAGGTTGTACCATAGCTAAGAGATGTGAATTTGACACAATGTCAGCATTCCACTGTACGGCCTAGCTCTGGGTTGAACTGAATAGTAAATTTTTCCCAAGTTATGCTATAACAGTTTTGCAGTTTGAAGCTAATGAGATTTAGGTCGCACATTTCCTTTGCTTCTTCAAAGGAGGCAAAACGTCAGCTTTGACAAAGACTGAGAAAGAAATGCAACCTTGGTATTTCACTGATAGCTCCACAAAAGTGTTTGACAGACAGAGTTGTAACAGCCAGACCTACGCTGCATTTTGACTCTTTAGTTTTTTAGCATTTTATAGCAGCCTTTGGCTGGCCTGCAGTCCTTATGTGACTCTTCCTTAGAATAAAGGGTTTCCTTTGCCTGCCCATTTCATATAACCTGGTGTCCTCTTTCTGGGAGCTGCCAGTAGCAGCTGCAGGTCCTGTACTGGGGGACCGGGGCTGCTCGGGTGCTGCTCTCCTCTCCGCTGCCAGGCAGAGGTTTACATGGGTGGGTGTCTCTGATGCTGTTTGCAGTGTGCATAGTCCTCGGGATCTGAATATTCAAGAGCTGGTTTGAAGGAGGGCTCATCATGAAAATTCAGGATCTGTTTGCCTTACAGCTACATGCTTGGATGGAGCTCTTTCATATTTCATATATTTAGAGAATGGAGAGTTCTCTTAGGAAATAGTGATACACTTAATTTTCATGCTGATTTCATTGGGATTATCAGAACACTTTTGTTTTCTACAGTACTGGAACAGACCTTCAGTTTATACACACTTCCAGTACTCAGCACTAAAGAAAAGCTTTGTACAAATAGAAATGGTAGGTGTTTTTCACTTACTTTAGTTCAATGGCAGAAAATCTGTCACTATTTATGTTTGCATACATATCTAAACTGACGTGGTTGGTGAACTTTTTCTTTAAAACAATATTTTAATTAAAAAATCAGTGTAGTTCACAGTTAAGTCAAAGACTGGTACTTGTTTGACATATATTAAAAAAAAAAAGTTGCAGGTTGTGAAATACTTCTTTTGAACAATAGTGGACCTTTTGTCATAGCTGCTTTGAATACTTGTGGTAGCAACAGCAACCAGCAAACCTTCCTTAAGAGAGGAAGCTGCTTTGAAGATGGAGGAATGAGGAGATACTGGTGTTCCTTAAATGTACATATATATTGTTTATATTTGACTGATTTATTTTCCAGAAGTGATTTCAAGGATTTCTAGGTCCCATGCATATGTTAAAAGTCTAATAGTGATTGCAGGGCCTCCATGCCTTTTTTTAAAGCCTTTGCCTCTCCTGACAGGTTTTTAGATCCATCCTGTCAAACAGTGGCTTGTCAGAGAAAAGACACTGTGTCCCACTCAAGTGCTTGGGGCAGGGTAGCTGGTAGAAACTGAGCTAGGCCAACATCATCTTCCGTTCTTTCAGCCAGCTGGAAAAGCAATAACTTGTGGAGTAATTCCAAAGTGATTACTACATCCTAGCTTGTTGTCCTTCTAGTCTGCTGATTTTCGTCAATGACAAGGCCTGAGAAAGGAGCCTGAAGAAAGTCGTTTTTGTTATAATGTTTGTTTTTTAAATTGTTGGGGTCTTATGGGAATATATCTAGTCAGTAGCATTTCTAAAACCAGTAATGAAATCAAGAATAAGATGGGGAGCTCCAGTCATTGCTCAGTTTTCCTGAGTCATCCAGGTGGGTGCTTAGGTGTATCTGTCCTGAAGTAAGGAACACATGGATACCAATAACCTGTTATTCCACTTCTGATGCAGAACACTTGCTGCCCATCCAGTCCATTGCATGCTTGGAAATGAGAATTGTAGGATTTATATTACTGACTATGTTGCTGTTAATAATTCATCAAAATTAGAGCACAGCAAACTATTTTATAACTACATGCGGGTTTGTACAAAGAAAAACAGAAAATACGTATGCACTAGGTAGATGATGTAGTAGATGGCGTTTTCTTCTCAAAAGCAATAAATGCTTTAAGCCTTTCTCTAAGTGTCTTTCTCTTTTAAAGTGCTGCTGTTTAGGTCTGGTAAATTTGATCTGAAGTATGATTAGCATCACAACTGGCTGGTTAATCACTTCAGTATTAACTGTGCAATTTTCTGTTTTGGATTTTTCCTGGAAAAGTTGTATGTTTTTTCCTTTTTTCTGCCCTGTAAACCTTGAGCAGACTTTTCTTCCAGATAGAAAAAGAAAAAAAAAGTCTTTTCAGGGCTGTTGATGCAGGATGGTTCTCATTCTTTCCTAGTAAAGATGGGTGACATTAATTGTCCTTCAGGAAACCGCATTGTGCTCCTTGGCTGTAAGACTGAACATGCACTTACACAAGCAGTATGGTACTTTGAAAATTGGCTTCACTGTTAGCTGCTGTTGTGTAAAAGTGAATACTTTTTTCTTCCACTCTAACAACAAAAAGGTTGAAGAGCTTCTATTTCTCTACAGTTGTTTGTCCAGCCTAATGAAGACAAAATAGCACTGAGCGGTAGAAAGGGGATGAAGAAAAAACATCCCTTCCTCTATATCATGGTGTATCTTTAAAAATCTGCTAGAGACATGACTTACTACCTTTAAAAGGGACTGTGGATGTTTCTTTTTCAATTTTCAATATATGTACACTGTGCTGGATGTTCTTGTTGTCTGTGGAGTGGTGCCTATATCAGAGATGTTAAACAGATTATTTTTTAAGGTACCATTAAATTTTGTATTTATTTCTAATTTCCTTTATATAATGTAAAACTAGCATATTTTCAAGCCCTTTTTTGGTGTAGTTTTATTACAGCCATCAAATTTAGTGATTCTGCTGCCCTTTTTTTTAGCTGTCATATTATAATGACTTTGGGCCCGTATATGCTGAGTTAGCTTAGAAACTAGCTGGATAAGCAAAAGTAGTGTTGTATTTTAGCAAATCTTGTTCTTACACTTTGGCTCATTTTTTTTCCATTGAAGAGCTAGAGCACATGGCAATGAGACAGGGATTTTGTTTTCTTTCATTAATAGTTCTGTGTCAGTAGTGTCATTCAGAGGCAGAAAACTTGGCTGTAGACTGGGGAAACCTCTCTAGGTGTAGCCAAATGTGAAGTATTGAATATTTAGCAAGTAGCTTTTTTGGAGAGAAAAAAAGAAAAGGAAAAGGAAAAAAATAAAAAGAAAAATTAAAAAAAAAAAGGTAAGATCAAAGGACACGTGCTAAGAATGTAGCCCGCCCAAGAGCAATCAAAATAGGGTCTCCACTGACCTCTTTGGAGAAGTCCAGAACAGATGGGAATCTTAGCACGGGAGCAGCTCATTCATCTAGGAAATTGTGTTAACACTGAGATCTTTTCGGATTATTTTTAAAAATTAGAAAATTTCAACAAAACTTATGAGTTTGGGGTTTTTTTTTGTTTGTTTTTCTGTTGACTTTGGCAACAACTGAAGGCTGCAGAGGGTTTTGTTTCATTTTTCGTTTTCATGGTTATCGTTGACCTAGAAACACAAGTTAATAAAGTCTGCTTTCAGTGGGCTAGGAAACACTAAATCCACTTACATAATATTGTTGGTACTGGAAGGCATATTGGTGCACATTATTATGTGTCTTCTTTGTAACCTTTGCTCAATTAAGCAGTGTGTTCCCTCCTCAAGTTGAATTTAGATCCTGCAGCCTCTCCAGGGAAGGCAGGGCTTGTAGCAGCCCTTCCTGCAGAGATGAGTGGTTTTCTTTGGGCAGACAACTTTGTGCAGAAATCTTCTTTTATATTAGTTATTTTTTAATATCTTTATTCTTAAAGAAAAATTGTATCCGTGTATTCTTTAATCCAAGAAATGCATGCAGTCATGACCTTTTATTTAAAGACATCTGTATTAAAATTCGACTTATCTCTACCATTATTATGGAGTATCAGATTCTCTTTTAGTGCCCCAAAGAGTCCTTTCAAGGTTATTGCTCTCTGTAAGTGTTGTAAGTGGAAACTTTCCAAAGAAGTTTCAAAATGCCTTTTTATGATTTTGTTTGTTTGTTTGTTTTAAATACTTCAGCAAACAAATACTTTCTTTTTATTCCTTCTTTTACCCACACTTGGGTTCCTAAATTCCTGTGATTTTTTCTGCTGCTCAGTAATGATGCTTTTGTTTCCGTGTGCATGGAAGGACAACGTGTTTGATGCAGACATAGTTGATTCCTGGGTTTCCACTTGCTTTACAAATCCTAATGTGGCTGTTCTGGGTTGTATTCAACAAGAGCAGGTTTGAGTGGCAGATAGCAAACAGAGAGTTTAGAAAGACAAAGTCTCTACTATTCACTCGTCTTTAGTCCTTTTTGACAAGTCTTTTGTGAGTGATGTAGGATAGGCCTTGCAGCGCTATGTTTTGTTTAGAATCATTAAAATAAAAATCTGAAATGCTCCAATTTTATTTCTTATTGAGGCAAACAGCTTCTTTTTCACTAGAATCTTTGCTGTCCTTCTTTATTCTGGTGTGGGTCATGCTGTGAGCTGGGTCTCCTCTGCAAAGCCCTATGTGTGCTGCGGGTGTGTCTGTGTGTCCCGCTGTGTATTGGGTACTGCTTTTCTCCTGCCCTGTATCTATTGCCATCTAGATTGAATGGGAAGGAAGAGTAAGTGAATACAGAGTGAAATGCACCATCTCAAATGAAATATTCTTTATTTGAATGTGCACTTTATCAGTGGGGTTAGAGCTTTAGAAAACTAATTTTCACAGATAAGTGCCCAGAGACCAAAACTTACTTTGAATTTGTTTAAATGTATGTTATACTGAGTAGCGTTTGGCGTGATGAAAGAGTTTTTAAACATTGCTACTTATGTCTTTCTAATTCATTCTTCAATGATACATCAGTTGGCACAGGTTCAGTCACAACCTTGGTTTTGAGTGATCTTTATAAACAATCTTTTCCTAGTTCTCTTTTCTCAATCATCCTGCTCATTCTTCTCATCCTGCTATATGCTATGCATGATTTTCCCGTTTCTGTTTAGACTACAAAAATAACAGAAGTGTTTCAGGCACCTGATGCAGAATAAACATGAGACTGAGATGACTGAAGAGCTACTGAACCTGCTGATTGGCTTAAAAAGCTACAATGTGAGAAACAGATAGGAAGTTACGATAATATGTGGCTTCTCTTCCTTGAAAGAGTGTGTAATGAAACCCCATTCAAATATGTTCTGGTTTTAAGAAACATCTCGTCTGTTTTCTTTGAAATTAGTTCTACCTTCATCTGTTGGAACCATTAAGCTGCTCTGCTCCTCTAATTATTCTATGCAAGCCTATCAAATTAAAAATGGGAAAAAAGAGGCTATAAACTGGCAGTACATAATCTTGGGAGCCCACTTACTATGCTTGAAACACAATCTGAATGTTCTATCTGAGCGAAGTATATGAAAATTCATGAATGGCCAGAGTTTTTGTAGCATTGTGATTTTTCAAGAGTAGAAAAGCTCCGGCTACGAGGCATTTCCAAAGGAAATCTTGAAAGGCCTTGGTTTAGTAAATTTTTTGCTTATAAACTCAGGCAGTAAGTTAGAAAACATGAGCTTGAAAGAAGAAGAGTTGAGTTAATATGAGAAATCATGGACTGTAATGAGGAAAGGGCATACAGATTAGATATTCTTGGTACAACAATAAATAATATATGATTTCCCAAGTCCTAATAGGAAAACCTCATGAGTTTCACAGTTACTGAATGAGGAACAAATCAAAATGGACAGCAAATCATTGACTAATGAATGCAGTAAATGAGGGATTTATTGAATCAGGGATTCTGTGCCCTAAGAGAATCAACAGTAGATGACCGAAGGATTATATGTAGTTTGTGAATTTTTCCTTATCATCTTCAAGACACTTGGAAGGTGTCCCTTATATCTGCAGAGTGAGTGCTGTGATGCTGCTGAGCAGGTCTTGCTTAGTGGGATGCTGCCTTAAATATCTCCAGAGTGTGGTTTTGTGGGTTTCTGTCTATCACTAGAAAAGATTTTTCAGGGCCAGAAGGAGGATTTTTTGAATTAATCATCCTTGGTTAGTGTTATTAAAGGTCAACTTGTGTGATACTGCTTCAGCATGCCAAATCTTAGGGTTTTAGTGATTTTTTTTTCTTTTCTGAGATTCAAGAACTTCTAATTAGTAGGTCTTTAAAAAAAATCTATGTCCTGGCTTATGTAGGATTTAAGAGTGAATTTACAAATGAAATTGTTGAAAGGATAGACATCTAACTTGGTAGTGTCATGGGTCTTTCCAGAACACAAGTAAAACTTTAAAACACAGCCTAAAGCATATCGTAATTGTGCACTTTATGGTTATAGTATGAATTACAACTAAAATTGCATCAAGTCGCTTTTTGTATGACCAATATGTCTTTATAATACACTGTATTTTTATTTACATAGAGGAACATTGTGTATACTCAGAGCTCTCATTTCCAGTTTGTGCTCACATCTGCATACTTACTGTGGCTCTCAAAACAAATATTTGCATCTATGTATTTACACATTTAGTGGGTAGCTTAGCTCTGAGTTTTTGAATTGCTGCTTCAGAAGGCACAAAATGAAGACAAACACCCTAAGTCCAAAAGCCTTTTGCTTTAACTTTATTTAATCTATACCCAAACTTTAGTGTTAATTTTCTTCTACTTTTCTCTAGCTCAAGTATAGCTAGAGGAAATAATTCTCCCACAAGCGCAGCTTGTGCTATGTGCAAAGCTCTAGGCATGCTGAACTGCTCACTGCTGAGTGACAAACAAGGAGGAATGAAGAGACAGAGTCATGTAAGTCTCTAGTGAAAGAGGACTATCCATTCTGAAAAGCCATTTGGGAGATATTTTTTGCAAAACTAAATAAAACTTCAAAATACATTATTCCGCTGCTTGAGTATTGCATAAAAATCTTTAATACACTAATAAAATTCAGTATAACAGCCTTTATGCTCCTCAGTTTTTTTTTATGACTCATCTTTACTCTGTAGTGTTTTGTAGATCTGATTTTTCCAGTGAAATCCTATTTTCAGTCCACTCAGAACTGAAGAAATTTGAGCTAGGCATTAGATTAAAGGGGATTTTTTTGTGTTCTCTTGAAGAGAGGTTTCTCTGGAAGGTCGAGAGTGTACGACTGATGAACTTGATTATTCTTACTTTATGTCTTTTCTTGCTATTCTCTTTCTCTGGCAGGGGAAAAAAAGCAAATAAAATTGAAATAAATTGAGTATTGCTAAAGAGACAAAAAAAAGAAAATACGTAAATCTGAGTGGCTGTTTCTGAAACTTTTTTTTAGTGTCTGTAGCATATGAAAAGATGTGAATAATCTGTAATGTATGAAAGCCTGTGGATTTCTCAAGATACTCTTTCTCTTGCTAGTAAATTATTTCATATTCAACATTAATATTTCATATGCAAAGTTCCTTTTGTGCTGAAAGATTTCTTTGTCAAGAAGTATTAATGAGGAATGGCATGGATGAAGTAGAGATGAAGATGCAAACAGGACACTATGTATTTTCCAAGTCCTTACATTGTCCATTGCCAGGGTAGCAGTGATCTTTGTGTTGTTGTCCTTAGCTTGGACAGCTCCGTGGTGGGGATAGGAGACAGTGAATTAAATCCAGGACCACTCAGAGCTTGGTTAGAGGGGCAAGGCCGACCTCGCCTCTTGTGGAGATTGAGATTTGATTGAGAATCACCGGGGGACAAGTGCTGGGGAATCACTGGTGCTGATATATAGGGAAGGAGGAGCGAGGCAGCTGAGCAGATCCTTCTCTAGGTCATTGCTCACTGGTGGGATTTCAGAGCAGGTTCAGGATCTTGTTGCCTCTTTTTTCTTTTATGCTTTGGAAGCATTTAAGAAGCTGCATGGACTTAAAAAAAAATAAGGGATTATTCCAAGGATTTACTTCACAAGTAGTACTGTCAAAATTGGCAAAATCTTTGAAATTAGAAGTGATGTTTGCAGTTTAATTCTGCATCTGTGGGGATTCTAATACCCAAAAGCATCAAAATAAAGAATTATGCAGCCTTAATTGCGCAGTAGTGGTAATATCCTCCTGCCTGCCTTGTTAACCTGGAACAAATTGCTACACAGAGAAATACTTTCAGGGTTTATAAAATGAGGTTGATTTTGAAGAGCTTTATTCTGATGTACGTTGTGTGAAAGCAAAATATTGATATGCACGCTACTAATCGACGGGCTTGCATTCCTTCAGGAGTTTGCTTTTAAGTACTTCAGTTTCTAAAACGCATCTTTATCACAGGAGGGCTGTGTTTGCACATTACATCCTATTTTTTTGTTTGTCAGTGCCCGTGGTCTATGCTGAATCCCCCGAAGCGGGAGGCGGGAGGAGGAGGCTGCTGCTGCCCCTGGCGCTGGGGTGCAGCCTCACGGGGAAGCCCTTTGGCAGCCCCGCGTGCCGCATCCCCAGGGAAGCAGAGCCGGGGGTCATTGCCCGCAGCTGCCGCAGCCCGAGCGGCTCCGTAGCCCTGCTGAGGCCTTCCCGGGCGCTCTCCTGTTCCTTGTTTTGCTTCGCTGTGTCGTTAGTGTCGTAGTTAGTTATTGGATTTCTGGGGCAGCGCCTGCAATGCAAGAAAGGAATGGAAAAATAGGGAAAGAAGGGCAGTAGCGTTTTGTTGTGTTTGACTCCAACTAGAACACCTACTTTCTGTGTGTGGGTAAGAAATCGTAAAATAACCTGGGCAGAAAATCAGGGAAGGATTATCTGACTTCCGTTGTCACTACTTTGCAGCAACTTCTTCACAATCTGGGACTGTTTGTAATAGAAAAGCCTGGTGGCAGAAATCCCGTTGCTAGTTCTGCTGGGTCTGTATGGAGTTTTTTGTGCTCTAGATGCTTCCTCTTCAATGAATAAATTCATAGGATGTCTCGTTGTCACCTTGACGATTCTCAAAAATGTCTGTGAGGATCCTCTGTTCAAAAGAATCTGTTTCCTTTTGCACAAAGAAATGGGCAAGTGCCAGGGAAAATATCGAGTGAGGAATCTAGGGAAAAATAAGGATTAAATTTCTAGAGAAAGTTTATTCAACTTTGCTTTTTGTGCATAAATAGAGCGAGCCGTCCAGAACTTCTCTTCCTCCTTCCCATCATTACTGGCTAATGGCTGCAAACACTTCTACATCATGGCTTGGAATCTGACAGCCAGAAGCCTTTCTCCTATTTTCCTATAGGAAGTGTTTTCTCTAGTGGAAAGCATTCATCTTATTATATAGTGTTGTGAACTCCAATAGCTAGATACTTTTGTTGAGCTGGAATGAAGACTGACTTTTATCAGTAAATAAACTTTATCTTTTAAAATAGATGTGTAAAAAAAAAAAATAGCTGAAAAGTTTCAGCACACTATGTTAATATTTACATATTTTTTGTATTCAAACAAGCAGCTAATAATACAAAATAATTCATGCAAAGCGTATTCCTCCTATCTGGGATCGATTCATACTTTTAAAAAATTGTATGGAATAAAATGCTTTATAGAAAACATTATTACAGTTGATGACTCATGAATACTTTTTGTTTGATTTTAATAGGATAGTTGCACTTAACTCCTAAAGAAAAAGTCATAAGCACTGGGGAAGAAAAGATCCTGAAGTTTAATTCCAGTAGCATGAAAAATGTCTTTAAGAAAAACGAAATTGCTTCTGTGTATGAGGCTCAAAATATTTTAGACTGTTTTATAGAATGTCTTTTTCTAATGTGTTCCCATCATTCCCATTCTGATGACATTTGTTCTCAGTTTTAAAAATATTACTAAAAATGAAAGTGAATTAGAGGCAGCATTTTCTACGAAATGTAAAGTGCTTTTGTAATTCTCATTAGCAGTTGTGAAATTACCTTTTGAAGTTTCACTGGGCCAATTTTGTCTTATGCCAGCTACCGAAAAAAAGAAAACAAAAATGGGTTGTAGCAATTTCTGTCCACAATCATGCTAATAATGAAACTTGTAATGTTATTTTTTTTCCATAAGGTCAGTATAATATTTTCCTTTAGGCTTTAAAACGCTCACCTATCATCATCATCCTTCTTGTATTCACTTCTTTGAGTTAATTTTAGAAAAAATCTCTACCCTATATCTCTTTCTTGACATTTCTGTTTTATAAAATGTAAATTTTATCTTGCAGTCTGAATTAAATGTTGGTTATTACTCACCAGCAGATAGGTCTGGTCAGAGAGGTGAAAATGGAAAAAATGTTATAATAATGTCTGTTGTTCACAACATCAAGCTATAAAAGGCCTTTTTTTTTTCTTTATCTTTTGCAAAAGGCTCTGAGACGTGAACTGAAAGATAAGGAACAAACCATTCTTAATGCTGTGGACCAGGCACGGGTTTTCCTTGCTGACCAACCCATCGAGGGGCCTGAGGAGCCAAGAAGGAGCTTACACTCAAAAACAGGTCAGAAAATGTTCCCTTCCTATTCAGAATGGTGAAAAGAAAAGACAAAATACTGACATGTCTCTTGTACATATTTTGTATCCCACTTGCTTGTATAGGCTTTAGAATTTTCCCTACCATGTACTGATTGCTTTTAATTCAAGATTTTATCTCAAATATTACTACTCTTTGGAAGTACCCAAGTTTTTAATGTAGCAAGAAGGAAAACCTCTTGTATTTCCTTCTTCAGTTATTGATTCAAAACACTGGTGCTAACTGTTACTGATTTTATATTTATTCATTCAATCACACAGTCCTTTCAAAAGCCGTACAAACCCCCCGACCAAACGAAGGCAGAGTAAAATTTTTTTACCAGTGTAAAATGCTCACCTACTAGTAGGGGTTAGGAGCAGTAATCTAGCAAGTGCTGACAGAAAGTGCAAGAGTAAATTCTTGTTATGCAGTTTTGTTATTGTATGTCTATGTTTTAGCCTTGTCATAGACAGATGGCAATAAAAACATGATAGCAGGGAAGCTGATGACCACGGTAAGGTGCATTGCAATAGTGGTGATGCAGATTGTCTGCAAGTGATACGTGAATGTCTCTTGTCCACTCATAATATTTCTATCATATTTCTAAAGCAAGTGCATGCGATCAGACTGGGAAGCTTCATAGATGTGCTTTAGGTTTATTTTACTTATATAGATACAGATTTCCATATGTCCTAATTCCACAGCAGATGTTCTTGTTTTGAGCAATATATCACTTTCTGGAGATTGACAGACATTCAGGCCAAAAAACCCCATGGCACCATCTACTCTGATCTTTTGTGTGTCATAAGCAGTTAAATTTCATCCAGGACTGAGTCTAATAAATTGTTTTGTAGCAAGTTATGCCATTGATCTCCAGAAAAATGTTTTGCTTATGTCTCTCTGGGGGTCTTCAAGCATGTTTTTTCCTCTGGTTAACCATTTTCAATGAGAGCTGTGGGCTTGTGTTTGCTTTTGAAAACGTTTATTTTTTTTTTGTCAGCCTGTCAATCACCAATATTGTAAGCACTAGCTATAAATATAAGTAGCTCCATTAACTTCAGTGAAGCACTCAGTGTTACTAAGGGTGAAAGAATCTTGCCTTAGACTATAAACTCATGGTTTGTTTTTTAGATAATCTTGTGCAGTAAACAGCACTGTAAAATCATCACGTAAACAGGTAGTTTGGGCTGCTTCTATATTATAAACAAAAACAACTTTTATTTTTAGAAATCACAGTTACAGGAGGGTTTATGTGGCAGGTTGGTTACTCCAAAGAGACAATAGTGTGGAAAACATCCAACTTTCCATGCAGTCCTTTTGGATACACAACAGCATAACCAGTACTGTTGTTTTGTTGCCTGTTTTGCAAGAATTAAGAATACTTTGGATTAAGTGTCTCATGATTCTTGCAACATTCATCAGTCTCTCTACAGTTTTCAAAATAATGGTGAAATCCTGCCACATGATTTTAGCACAGCATCAATTCAGTCTCACATAATATTGTAATAAATTAAGGCAATCTGAATAACCTTTTCACAGCCCTCTGAAATGCACAATCACTACTTAATTGAAGAAAGCATTACCGTACTAGAACATCCCGTGGCTATTTGTAATATTTAAAAATAGATCCCATCATATCTTTTCAGACATCGTCTTTGAAGCTTTCTCTGCTTCTTTATAAAACACACACTACAAATTAAACTGAATCATACTGTAATTTTGTCTTTGTATCAGTTGTCTGATTTCACCATATTTGCTCTTGGGCTGTTAGGCAGAAAATAATTCTCTCTGGGCATAAAGTACTTAATTCCTTAATTTGCTCCTTATTGTAGATTGGCTGTGGAGAATTCTCTATGTTCAGTCCTTGACTGGTAGGCTTACTTGTTGATTCTGAGTATCTTTCCTTTTTCTTTTTTTCCCTTTTTTTCTTTTTTTCTTTTTTTTTTTTTTAACCTTCTCTTCGTACCCTTGTCCATTTTTTCCACCAGATTTTTTTTCATATCAGGAAATTATATTGTTGCTACAAGGCAAGCAGTGACAAAGATTTAGGAGAAAAGTGATAAGAATCATTTTTGAACTTGGTCGTACAAGGCCTATCTTTAAGGAATTTTCCATAGATACACTTGGTTACATCCCAAGAGGATTGAGAATATTTGTGAAATATCAGAAGTTAATAAGAAAGTTAAGCCATGAGGTAGCCTTGGTTTCATCTTGTTTCCTGGTTTGGCCTTCTGCTGTACCATATAGTAGTTGGCACATTCAAACACTCTTGTCTTTGTGCCCGAGAAACTTCCTTTGGAGTTAATTTTATCCTTCATCTGTCTTCTCTTCTGATCCCCACCCCATATTTCCTTAGGGAGCCCCATCACAAAAAATATACTTTACCCTTTTCTTGCCTTTGAACTTCCACAACTAAATGTTGGTGACTGATAAACCACCAGGCCAGCTGCTGAATTTCATAGATGAATAGGATAAGGAAATTGGAAATGTTCCTGTTTTTAGCTTTGTTGTCACTGTCTGTACTATCGCAGAAAACTTAGAGAATTCTAATTAGCTGCTTGCACATCTTTAGATCTGTGGCATAGCTACAGTTGGCCTCTCAGATCCCTGAACTACTAGTGAATTTAGAGGCCATGGGAAACACAAGAAACTGGAAATAATATTTCCTATCCCTAGGGTTCAACAGATCAATGATAGAGCTTTACTGAAAATCTGTCCTTAAAATTGCATTGATGTAGTGGGGGAGCGGAGCTAATTTTTTTCAGCAGATAACATAAATTACATCCCAGCAGATTAGGCCACTACATTGATTCCCACTAAAGTAGTGAATATTTCCAGGAGTCTGCAGTATTGCTGATGTGCTTTAATAGCTGCTAGTCTTGGTAAGGCCATCAGATTCCTAGCCTTGAAAGCTGTTATTTGGTAGTAAAGGTGGTAAATACATCATTTAAAATATAAAATTAAATCATTGAAATCATTTCAAATCAACTATTTACCATACGTTATCTGCACTTATAAGTGCACAAAATCACATAAATCACATCTGTCTCACAAGAGGCATGTATTAATATGTATCAATAAATTAGATACATGTACTTCATTTGAACTAGCAGGAATGCAACAGTCTTGTGTGTCAGGCATAAATAAAGGTGGAACCTCTTTTTTTTCTTATAGAACACATTTGGATACCTTCTCTGACAGTTTTTCCCCCCCTCTTAGCAAGGAGGAACCTGCAGAAATAGGCACTTTATCTTTTTCTAATGTGCATATGAGGCGACATTTCTGTTCCCAACCATGTAGGGGAGTGCACACAGCTTTTGAACCCTACTGGAATAATTCTTTATTTTCTGCTTCTCACACGGGCTAAACACAAGGTCTCTGAGTATGAAGATTAGAGGAGGTTCATGGGAGAGCAACAAACAGCCTGAAGACATAACAGTTAATTTTTTTGTCTGTCTGAAACATGAGAACCTCAGGATGTGACCAGAGAAGTACTTTTTCCTTACCCATACTTATGCTACATTAGTGCCTTGGTTTATTTGAAATACTGGATGCTTCCCAGATGGAAGGCACGTTCTTCAACATGAACTGTTGCCCTGCTTTAAAGACTGCAGAAGCCCTCATAGCCTTGGTGGCAAAAGGTGTTCTGAATTGCTACTAACACCAAAGCTGATTGATGGATGCCAAAGGTTAGGACCTTCTTTGAAAGAAAATTCCTTTCTTGACCTCTAAAACTAACACAGGTAATCACAAAGTCACAGAGCAGTTGAGGTTGGAAGGGACCTCTAGAGATCATCTAGTCCAACCCCCCTGATCAAGCAGGACACCTAGAGCACGTGGCACAGCTAAACGACATTGTAGATGAGCGTCAATATAGCATATTGGAAGCTGCAGATTATTAAACAATGTAAAGTATACAAAGGAAAAGATAAGCTGAGGAAACTTGCCTGAAAGGTTGGTGAGCAATTCAAAAAAGTTCAGAGGATGGGTGTTTTCTTAAAATCCAGTGCTTTTAAAAGACATCATCAACCCAGAAGTCTATTTCTCTGTCTGGCTTTTCTTTTTGACTTCTGTTTTGTAGTAAAATTGATTCTTTTTGGTTTTGTTTCAAATGCAGTGAGGGGATGTGCATTTATTTCTTTTAGTCATTATTCAGTCTACCTGCCATGTGTGCTGCGCAAAAAAAAAAAAAAAAAGAAAAGAAAAGGTATACTGCTCTTTGGAAGAGGAAAAGGCCCCTTACAGTCTGCAGCTGCAGTGCTTTGAAGGGGAGCATTGAATTGCTTCCTTGGTCACTTAGAGTTAACTGGGATGCAGTGATGATGATACACCCGTCTTCATTAGCAGGAATTATCCCTCCATAGGAACTGGAAGAAGACTTAATATTTTGGTGATTCCAAACACCATTAACATTATTGTTATGTTCTTTTCTTTTTTTTTCTTTTTTTTCTTTCCTTATTATGTGGCTGGGTCTGCTTTAACAAAATCCTGGAGCAATGCTAGCGTCAGGCTTTCACTGTGCAAAATGTTTTGATGTTGCTTTGAATCATATCATTTACAGGAAAATGGCAGCTACTTTTTGCTGAAGTGCGTTTTGATTATACTGATAAATTACAGTGGTTATACTGAAAAATATACTGTTCTCGGGGTTGCTGTACTCTTTAACTTTCCAGGGATCGTGCTATGGGAAGACTAAATTCTCCCTCTCAAACAGAAAGCATTTTCTTTTTTATTTCAACCATCATTTTGCATACTTCCCACCAGTGGCCACTGGGAAATGCATTATTTAAGGATATGTGTATTTGTGAGTATTGTTCTCATTTCTCTTTATCCGGAGACCATACTCCAGAAATAGTCTTTCCAGAAATGCCTACATGAAGTTAATAGCTGTGGGTGTTCATTTTCTCTGCTTTTGCAATGTTGTCTTCTACAGACCAACAGTAATTTGTCTTTATCCTGCCGAGACTTCCCTTCTTCACTCTTGATTTAATTATATTTATCTCATTTCTGATTTCATTTTCTCTGTTTTGATAAAAGACTTGTTTATTGTAAGACTTGTAAGATTTTGTTTATTTTGACTGCATATGCAATAGATACTTGAAGTAGAGGAGAAAAGGTGATGTACTGGAATGTTGCTTAATTACTTGCATGGTTGGGTGCTGACTGAATGCTACCTTTCCAAAATATCTAATTGCTTCTTGTTCTTTAAGCTTCCTATTCCTTTGATACTTGGCATAAGTAAGTTTTCTGTTGGGTTTGTTAAAAACAGAGTACTTCCATTGCAGCAATACTGCAGACTTGATTATGTGATGCTAATAGTTCTTTCGATTCTTCTGCTAACAAGTTTACCAATGTGACAATTGGACAATTTTGCCTCCGTACGTGCTCTGACGCTGTACGTCATGGTCACCCTGCCATTGCCGCCACTGTGTGTGTCACAAAGGTCTATTGAATCAAGGAAGACAGCATGTTTGACATAGTTAAAGAAGGAGGGGGCATTACCTCGACGCAAGTTCTAGTATGCTTTTTTTAAGAATATAGTAAAAATAAATAAATAAATAAAAAGGGGAAATTGGCTTAATTATGGCAAAACAGAAAGAGATCAGTAGCTCAGGTCAGAATTTAGGGATCAAGGAAAATTGCTTTAAAATCAAAACTGTTAGAGCCAGGGCTAGTTTAATTCATCTTACTCTTCTTCCTTAACTTTCCAGGATATTTTCAATGTATGTAAGCAAGATAAAAAAAAAAAAAAGCAAAATTGAAAAATTTACATACTGTAAAGTTCAGTCTTGAAAATTTTTCTTCTGAGGCAATATATCTCTGTGAGAGGCACAGGAAAACTTGATGCTTTCATCACTTTCTGACAAAAGATGCTTATTAAAATGAAGTTGTTGCTTTACAGAAGCAGTGGGTTTTTTTTCCATTCTTTTTCTCCCTGACTCCAAGGTCAGTTAATATCTTTCCTCTCTAGTAAACAGATGGCCCAGTGAATATGGGCTTTTCTTACGTTCTGAGCAGCTGCTGAAGTGGAGATAATGTAATAAGTGCCATTTTAAAAAAGAAAGGCTGATCAATCAGAAGACTTCACAGTAAGGGGGACAAAAAAGCAGCACTAGTATGTGGTGGTTTCTTCTACAGCATAAAGGAGCTGTGTTTGTCTGTCAGCGTGTGTAATGACGGACTGAAGAAAAGAATTCTGTGCTCATAGGAGAGCACAGGAGATGTTTTTTTTTTTTTTCTGTTAAGATATTTTTCATGCAGCCAGATACAGTTCTACCCCATGCAACCAACATCTTAGTGAATGTGGTCTCTGCTTGAAAAATGTCACATGTTGCTTGTGAATAAATTGGATTTTCATGGTTGTAAACATGAAGTCCTGCAGTCATTTTTCTCTTAAGTACATAAATGTTGAATGGTTTTATAGCTTGTGACAAACTCTGACTTTAGTAAGTTTTTAAGGCAAATCTGCAAGCATTCTCAATGTTTTTGTAAAATAAAGAAATCTTGCAATGAATTCATATTTTTTAAAATAAAATATGCAGCAGATATCCTTGCACAATGTCATTGATCTGAAAAACATACCTCAAATATCTTTCCACAAATAAAGAATGTGTATGTTTTCTTCTCTGTTCTGTTTGGATTCTTATATCACCCTAGTTGACCCCAGTTTTCCCTTCCAAAGAAATAAATAGTCTGTCAAGTGCTGACTTGTTTTAGCTGGCCAGACAAATAAAACCAGGTCAGCCTTCCCCTTGTGTCTCCTTACTTATTGCTGCAACCACTGGTTGGTTTGTTTTTATTACTTCTATCTCATTAAAGGAGAGAGAAGGAGCCATTGAGTTTAATGTGTTGAGTTTTGCAGGAAGATGTTCAGCACTTACTAAAGGTTTTAGATGCTCCTTATCAAGAGGCTGATCATCTTAAATGACCTGTTAGTCATGGTTTAGAAACCTTAAAGCCTTCTAACTTGCTCATCCTGTGTGCAGGGCTCTGGGCTCTGGTACCAGGTAAAGGATGATGAAGTATGTGACATTAGATTAATATTGTCAGTGTAGTTTGCATGTGTGTGTAATGTTTACTTACCCAGCAAACGACGTTTCTGTTTCCTTTGTACAAGGTCAATATCCCCCTTCTTGTACAGAGCTCTCCAGTGTCAGGCCTACTCCCCATTTAGGGCTCTGCAGCTTTTGCTCTTGAAGCCTCCCACCCTGCTGAGCACTGCCACCAGGAGCAGCTTGCCTGCCCGAATCTCGCGAGCTGGCCCGCTGACACTGGGCTCTAATTGATTGTCATTATTTTGTAAATGACATATTAGTATTCATAACTGTGAGTAATTCCAAAATAAAATCCAGTGGTAACTTTGTTTATGTCTCTAAGAAAGCAGTTTGTAGCTGTCCTTCGTCTACAGCAATGGTAAGATCTTTTTTTTACAATTTTTTACAAGATTTATTTATTTTGTTTTTTACAAAATCTGCAAAATTTTGGAAAGCTTAGGGGAAAGATCATCTTTAGAGCTCTGATGTCTTGTAGTATAGTTTATCATACTGTGAATTCCTGGAATTCAAGAGACATGGCACAATTTATCATAGCTTATCTTTGGTTTTAATTTTCATTCTGGTCAGTCAGTGTCACAAATTGTGTTTTATTTTCGTATCTCTGTATTCCAGAGCTACCTACATAATTTATATGCCTCTGGATCCGGTTAAGCATCACAGCTTTCTGTCATAAATTCCTTCTCTGAAACATCCCCTTGCCATTGGGTATCCCTGAGCGTGGCTGCCTTCAGTGAGCACAGGGGCACATCAGTAGCTTTTTTAAAAGAGCTTTTCCAATTCTAGATCTCAAAACGTGCTCTGCAACCTCCAGTTCTAGGTATTTGTCGGTATTTTCTCAGTGATGTTTGCTCTCGTTGATGCTCTGTACCTCCCGTTCTCATCTGGTTGTCGCAGGCAAAGCTTCTTTTCTTAACTAGCTCACCCCCTAACAAGTTGTTTTGTACTTTCATGCAGCATTTGCATCTTTAAATAAAAAGATCCAAACCCATTTTAGCATCTTGCCACACACCGCCAGCTAAAATATAAAATAGGATGGAGGTTTTTTTCTTAGCTTGCTTCCAGAGTCTGTTGCTAACTACTCTATGTGTAGTCTGGCAGGTAGCAAGACTATGCTGGTTAACACGATTTGAAAAAGCTGAGAATAATTAAATGTGTGGTTGGCAGAAATTCTGTTTTTATCCAAGCAAATTCATGTTATTTCTACATCTAGAAAAAGAGCATGTTGTATTAACTGTTTCCTCTGCATTTTTTCCAATATTGGGAACTATGGGACAACAATTTCATCATCAGATGCATAGTTGTATAATTTTCATAACAACAGTATATTTTTACTTTGACATTCATCTAACCTTCCAAAAGTAAAATTTTCTAATTCTTTCATCTGTTTTCTTCTCCATAGGTGAGCTAGAAAAAGTTCAATCATTTATAATGATAACTTTAAAGACTACAGATCGCTATATAGAACGTTGTGTGACTCATTTGACTTCTAATAAAAACGATGCTTTCATCTTTCTATTATGTACCTAATTTATTCATAGACAACATTTTTTTTCCAAACTTCTTTTTTTCTGCAAAAGGAAAAAAACATTTCTAAATGCTGAGGGCTTCACTAACAAATGAATAGAAGCTACTTGGCTTAGTTCTGGTACATGCCATGTTGCTCCTTGTCCTTTATTCTCTGTTTTTTCCACTATAGCTCATTTTCTTTGCTTTTTCCTCTGCCTGCAGAAGTTGCAAGGTTGTTAGGTAGAAAGGGAGCCTTCTGGGCCAAGTTTTGTTTGTCTGCCACTACTGAAGTGGCCCTTCCCCAGTGAAAGCAGCTCCCTGTGACTTCTCTCTGCCGAGGCCACCCTGAGTGTCCGTCTGCAAGACCTGCTCGAGTTCTCTTTCTTCTCTCAGACTTGCTCAGGCTCAAACACCTACAGAAGGCAGCGGCAGTGCGTGGTGTCGCTGTGGTCCTTGGGTCCCAGGTCTCTGCTTGGGATCTTTCCTTGGTGCTTGGCGAGGAGGGCTGAGGCGTCTCTAGTGTGGAGCGCCATCCAGGCCCTTCCAGCTCCCTGGGGAACAGGGATTTAAACATAAGCACTTAAGCTGGAAATCAGGGAGAAATAGTGCTTCATAAGCTCAGCTCTTTTTCAGTCAGCGGGTTCAAAAATCAATTTGGACGAGAAATACTTGTTTGATCAGCCTTTTAAAAACGTGTTAACACAGAAGTGGATGTAGAATTGCAGAATTGCTCCTCCCCATTTGGCACTCGGACTGTTGCTGTTGTGTTTTGCCCATCAGTAGAAGAGGAGACATTTTGCAGATGTGAATGTAACCGATTTAAAAAAAAAAAAAAAAAAAAAGGGAAGGGGGGAGATGGTAACTGATGCAAAAAAAAAAAAAAAAGCCCTATTTTTGTTCTTTCTGCATGAAATGGCCCCAAACTGCTACTGCAATTTCCAATGGAGAAAAATGCTTTTTTATTACTTTTTCGTGTCCTTCCTAAAGTAACAAAAACATAATAACCTGCCTTTGTTTCATGCATATCATGGAAACCAGGAATATTTATCTGTTGCTGACCTAGCTGTATTTTATCATTAAGAATAATTAAGGCTTACTTTATTTACAACAATATAGACTTTCTGCTACCTTGTTCCATTTGAAACAAATTAACACTTGACTGTGGGCTCATCAGATATGAACTTTCTTGTATGTTCACCCTAGTCGCTGTTCACCCTCTGTTTAAACATGAATGAAATAAAAAAATTAACAGCAAAACATTTTTTTGTGCCCTATAGAGCTGACCCCAGAGGAGAAGGCGCTGCGAATTGCCAAAGCTATGCGTAAGCACTCCTCAGAGGTGAAGGAGAAATGGGAGAACCTGAATGCTAGTGCCAACATCTGGCAGAAGCAAGTGGACAAAGCATTAGAAAAACTGAAAGACTTGCAGTGTGCCATGGATGACCTTGATGCTGACTTGAAGGAGGCTGAAAACGTGAGGAATGGCTGGAAACCTGTGGGAGACCTGCTCATAGATTCCTTACAGGATCATATTGAGAAAACTGCAGTAAGTGTGCAACTACTGGGAAATATTTAGGAAATATGTAAGAGTCAGACCTCCTCATTCTGTTGCAGCTAGTGTTGGGAAATATGTATACGTCATATAGGTAAATGTTCACGTACAGTGCCTGGTTAATTTATGGACAAAGTCTCTGTGCAGTCATTTCTAGAGTCTAGAGTTGAGGTCAGTTCACTCATAAGCATATTACCACTGTGTAGTTTCTAGTCTCAACAAAATGCCAATGCTTGCATTCATGTCTCAGTGTGATTGCATAAGGACGTGTGATCAGGTGGCTACAGATTTGTACAGCATATAACTTTCATTATCTATATATTTTAAAAAAAGCATATTTAAATGGATTCTACCTAGAAAGACTCTCTAACTTGCAGCTAGGCCATGGGTGTATTTGGAGCTTTGCCTAAACACTGAAGTATGAATGAGCTGAGCCAGTTTATCATCCAAGCAGATGACAGCAGGCTCCCACCGCCGCCCCTTTCTTTTTCAGTAGTGAGCTGTCAGATCCATCTTGGGCAATTATTTTCTTAAAAAAAAAAAAAAAAAAAACAACTTTTACAGCTAATTTTAATAGAGCAGAGGTATATTCGGAATTTTAATTTATGTCCATTAGCTTTCACAAACTGCTGGCATTGTCTGTGTTAGTTTGTGCAAATGAAAAAATACATATGTGCTTTTATATTAACCGGATATCTCTCAACCCTCTGTGATTCTGCCCTGTGAGTAAATATGGAAAAACAAGAGAAAACAAGAGAAGCTCCTGGGGTCGCTGTACTGATTTATGTCCATCCTACAGTTGATTTGAGAAGAGTAATGTGTCTCTTCCTTCCCTTATTACATTTTAATATTAATACTAAAGAAAATGCTAACGTGCTGATACTGAACAGCTCTTTGTTCTCATGTTAGGAAGCAATTTGTCATATCTTAATGGTTTTTCTGTAAAGGAGAATAAAGCAAAGTCTTTTAGATTTTCATTGTTGCAGAAAAAGCGAAACATCTGCTGAAGTAATAGGGACCCAAAGGCTCTCCAAAAGCCAGCTGCTTCTTTCTTACCAGTAGGCTACTGTGCCTGATCAGAGTGCATTTAGAGGGAGGTAAATAACTGAGTTGTCCAAAAAAACCCCTTTTTCTGGCTGTTTTTGGTTTGTTTCTTAGTGTTTAGTCAAGCTGTTTATAAGACCGAACAATTAACTGCTCACAGCAAAAAAGATATCTGATGCATCTTTTCAGCTGTAACTCAGACTACATCAATTTTGCTTTTAATATTGTAGTTAGTTCCATTTGACTCGGTAAGCCTTTTTTTCATTTTAATCATTGTAATAGTTTTAACTGTACAATTCTAATTAGGTGAAATGTTGTACTCATTTTCTTTAGAAGATGCATTTCTTCATGCTTTGCTAATTCAGTAATAGATTTTAAATTGAATTTTTGTCAGCTGCTTTATAGGGAAAACTGTGATTACTCTTATTAAATACATTTTGTTTTAAGAGTGCTAGACAGAGAATGTACTACAGAAGCCCCTAACAGAGCATTGTATTTTCTACTTGAATAGCAAGACTCTAAAGCCATATGGCAGCATGAAATACCTTATTTAAATTGCACTATTCTGATTTAAGGGCATGATTTGGATGTGGGCTCTTGGGTAATTTTCACACCATCTCTGGCTCCAAAGATGGATTTGAAGTTTTGAGGTAAATGACCTCTCTTTGCTGGAAGACTGGCAGTTGTGTACAGTGGTTAGCGTAAGCTGCCACATTAGTCACCACTGGGTAGAGTTTAGTTTAGCTGCTTTAGTTTAGTTTAGTTTTGCTGCTCACGAGATGACTGAGCACAAATGTATGCTTACTCTTGCAGGCTTTTAGAGAAGAAATTGCTCCCATCAACTTGAAAGTTAAAGCAGTGAATGATTTGTGCAGTCAACTCTCCCCGCTGGACCTTTATCTGTCATTAAAGATGTCTCGTCAGTTAGATGATCTTAACATGCGGTGGAAGCTTTTACAGGTGCGTTTCTGAATGCCTGTGGTAGGGTGGGTGGCAGGAATGCCCTGCTCTTTCCATTCTGCTCTCCTAAGAGATGCTATTACACTGTTTCCAGTATTTCTCCCTTCAAGGTAACTCTGGTGGTACAACAGCAGCAAAGGGAGCTGTCTGTCTTACACCGTCTTGACCGATAGCTTTTCTTTTTGGCTACCTCAGCAGTTTATTCACTCAAGAGACCGCATTAATCTCTGCAGACTTTTGCTGCATGCTTTTTTATGCAGTCTTATAGTAGTATTTTTACTCCATAAATCATTGTTGCTGAAAACCAACCTGCATATTTCTGTTGTTTCCAAACTATGTGGAAGTCAGTTTATTTTGTTCTTGACTCTACAGTTTCTGCAGGGAATTTCGCTTGAGGAAATCTAACTATTAGTTGAGCTATAGCAAGACATGAGCAATAGTGTATTTAGCTTTATAAAGCTTTATAAAACAGAAGAGGGGCTGGTCTAAGCAAGATTCATATTGCTTAGTTATGATTACTGGTGTGGTTTAAACTGGTGTTTAAATGAACTGAGAGAAGTAAATTGGAATGTGTCTGATTATAGTTAAAATTCATTTACACTTTCATACTGAATGATTTAAGAAAGCTACTTGCATCACTTAAAGTTCATTTAGCAATCTTACCATTTTTTTACTCCCCTTTTTGTAGTAATTATTTATTGGGAATCAACTTCTGTGCATCGCTCTCCCTGGCTCCTATAGGGTATATAAAGTCTTGGAAAGAACTGGGGAAAGGCTGGAGGGTCATTTGCCTCTGTGGTGAAACAGAATTTTACAAAACTCAAATGTCAGCTTTGAGGCTAGTAGCTCTGAATCACTCTCTCCTGAGAAACAAAATCTTTAATGGGTCATATCTGTTCTTCCCTGTCTCAATACAGTTTGATATTGGAATATATTTCCTTAAAGAGAGTTAATTAAGCAGCCCAAGCCCTGCATGTTCTAGTGCAGTTTAATTAGTAAGCAGGAGGAAGTCATATCAGCCAGTGAAGCAGTATCTTCCAAAATTGTGCTAGGTTGGGAAGGCAGCTGTGAGATCAATACAATCAAAGTGAGACCTGCTGACTCTAGAAATTTGGACAAAGGAAGGGCTGGGAGGGAGTCAGAAATTTCAGTGGTCAGATGTAGTCGCCAGTTCATTATTGATCTGCACTACTTGTACAAGAACACTGCAAGATACTTTTATCAAGCAAAAAAGAATAGTAACCTTGAATGACTGGGTGGTAAAAAAGTGACACAAAGTCAACCTTACTTTATTTAACCAAAATAAACATAAACCACTGTATTACTATATTTATTGTTGTTACAAAGTAAATGTAGTATAAATTTTATGTACGTGTGTTTATTTGTAGGTGTCAGTAGAGGATCGCCTTAAACAGCTGCAGGAGGCACACCGAGATTTTGGGCCTGCATCACAGCACTTCCTTTCCAGTAAGTTCCTTGAATGAATTGATGTGTTTGAGAAAGCCTTGGAGGCAGTCATGTCTCAAACACTGCATCCCCTTTAGTGGCTGCCTTCCAGGTTCCACTCTGTCTGGAGCACAAAAAGTTCCTCCTCATTATTACTTGCCTCTCTCTTACTGTGGGGGTGGTTCAACCTCGGTCTTTATAACTTTGCTGAGGTCCTCACTGATGTGCTTCCCACAGGGGATCATGCTGTTATCTCCCCAAGTTATGATTCTACCCCTGCTTGCTTGAGTTTGTTCTTGATCAGCATTTGCAGCAAGGTCTGGCTGCTGTCTCTTGCATTACTTTCTTTTATTTTTCTGAAATTCTTAGAGAAATAAGCCTATTATCTCCTTCCTAGGAGAAGGCAAAACCAGAGTCTTAACTTGCTCATTCTCATTCTCACTAGATAGATAGATTGTAGTATCAAGATCCATGTTGATTTTCTGAATGTCTAACCCAACTGCTATCATCAAAGTTTTTGATACATGATGTTAACCTAGGCAGCTCTCCAACTTTTAAATGAGTGCTTCAATATTTGTGATAAAACAAATTCAGGAGTTTTGAAAAATGAATATAAAAATGAGCAGCTTTGTCCCAGAGATATCCTAAGCACCATATGTGCTGTATTAGCTAAATAGCTGATATAATTTAACATATTAAGTAAATCTTGGTTTCTTCTTGAGTTATGTGTCAACAGTATTCTTATTTCAATTTGACAAGCAGCTTCTGGGTGAACAACATGGTAAATGGTGTGCAGTATATTTAAAATATTGCAAGGCTTACACAAAAGAATTCTTGGAGGCTCTATTCCCCTGTTTAAATTGACAGAACAAACCAAACACTTTAGAAATACTTTTTTTTTGTTTGTGTCAGAGTTAGTTTTTTGTGTATATAAACTTTAAGTGTACTGTCGCTACTGTGGACTTGTAGCACTGCTGCGCTCAAACCTGTAATCTTGACCTGTAAAGCACATTTATGTAATAAGTTACAAATACAAGTATATAGAGGCACCTTTGGTACCATTAAGAAATGCTAGCTTTGATAGACAAGTCAATGTGGATTGTGTAATTGAAAGGGATTAGGAAGCAACAAAAGTAAGTTGTAGTGTCCCCTACCTGAGCTGGTTGGAGAAGTTCCTGACTGGGGCCCTGTGCCCTGATTAATCTCTCCCCACCTAGACCAATGCATCACCTTAAGGTGACTGATTGGATTCATGAACGGATCCTTAGGTAAAACTCAAAAACTTGCCAGGGTGGCTAATTTGGTTTGCCTTGGCTTGGATCATCTCCTTAATTTATCTTACAGCCACCACAAGTAATTTTATTTGTCGGATAGAGCAAAGGGATAAACTGTAGTTGGGAGAAGCTGGAATGAGCAGTGGGGGAAAGAGGAGACCTGGAATTTCTCAAAATTATTTTTTTTTTGCTGGAGAAAACACGCATCAAATTACATCCAAAGAGACTGTGAAGTCTCATCGGTGTGCCTTGTTTAGGGCATCTTTGAGGCTTGAGAGGACTTTTTTTTTTTTTCTGTATTGCATGTAAAAGTTAAGGGAAAATTTCCAGACTGCATGTTGGTAGATACTGCAAAGAACCACGGACAAATCCCACCATATGCCTTCAACTGCCCTGTCCAAAGCATCTCTGAATAGCATCTAGCCCTTTACTGGTGTCTGCAGCACTCCTAGTGAGTGCCAGAATCAATAACTGTTTGTTCAGTTTTCATCGTGAAACTGATTTTAAGAAAGATTGGGAATTTCATTTTGCAGAGGTTCATTCAGCACAGAAAATTGGTAATGTTTTAGGAAGGTTTTTCCCAAATAAGCATAGTATCACTTGATCACTTGATAAATTTATTAGGTTGTTTGATTCATATCTCTGTCAGTGCAGAATATCTTTTAGTTTTTAGTGAACTCCAGGCAAACTGTGGCCAGAATTTTCTTCTTGGTTAGCTGACTTAATTAGTGTAGTAGAACCTCAGCAGCTGTAGATGCCAAACTGCAGCATTAAGGAATGAAACTCCAGAGCTGATGTTTCTTTCACCTATTTGCTTGATTTTTCATGTCTGTCTTAGGCATGAAGACTTGAGAAATCTTTTAGTTTATTGCCTATATTTAAGCATTTAGTCATTAATGGTTTTTGCTTACCAGGGCATTTTTTTTCTGTGCCCTATAGGTTGTATATGAACCTATAGACCTTCAGTAAATGACCACTTTTAAGTTGTGCACCAGCTCTACTGTAGGCCTGAACATTTCCTCCTCTTAAATCTCCTGAGATCTTTCAATTTTGTTGTGGAGTTCAGTTTTGTATCTCTAGTATGTAGAAGCCTTCCTGGTGTTATGGCTGGGATCTGTTGGTATATCAGACATTCATAAATCCTGCAAAGATTGCTGCTGTTAGCAAGGGGTACAAAGACATTTTTTTTAATGCTTTTTTGTCAGTTGTTACAGTGTTAATCAATATTAATTTGAGTTGCAAATAGGAGCTAGAGGCTGTAACTAATAAAAATGTAGATATTTTTCTTTTTTGTTTTGCTGCCAGAATTTAGTTATAGTAGCAGAGCCACTTAGAAAACTGGTGTCTCCGTGCGCTCTGGGTGGATCACTCGCTTGTTCAGAATTTATTATCCTTCTTTGGAGTAGTATCACCACATTTGTTTCATTTTTACCTTGGCGTATAATATATGGCTAAAATCATCTTGATACATTGCCTTTGGTTTCTCCAGCTGGTTTTCTAATTACTGTAAGCTTGTCTGGGAAATTATTGTTGTTCCACTTAATTTATTATAACTGTGTTAATTGTACAAAAGGAACAATGATAGTTGGATCCTTTTTATTTGACAGGTGTTTTCTAATAATTACCTTCTGTTTATTTCCTCAGCTTCAGTACAGTTTCCATGGCAGAGATCTGTTTCACACAACAAAGTACCCTATTATATCAAGTAAGTTTCTCTTGATTTTTAAGTTTCCCATAAGCAAAACAAAGGAGTTTTATTACCATAACCTGATTTAAAAAAAAAAAAAGTACTAATAAGTAACTAGAAATTTTACCAGACTAATCTCTCTGCATAGTGTTATACTGCATGTTTTCATGTTTATTTTTTGTGTATTGTATCATTTCAAAATAAGTAAAAATAATATCAATGACAAAAAGACTCCATTAAAAAATAACCAATGTAGTATGGCGTTGAGCTTAGTACACCGAGTACATCCGGAGTGTAAACTATACTGTAAAGTGTTTCGAAAAGATTTAGTTCATAATGTATTTAAAAACACGAAATTCATAGTCTGAAGCAATGCTGTAGTAACTAATATCTGTAGAGCCCATTTTCCCTTTTGAAAAAATTTCTACTGAAATAGACACACATTATTTCTCGTTCTTTAGTTTTAGAAATGTTTATAGTGTACAATGTTAGCCTAAATGTAAAATTAATGTAAAAATTGAGTAAAGTTGTACAAATGCCTTTCTTCCTTACAGAAATCTTTGATAATATAGACATACAGAAAACTAGGAGCATCATGTAATTTAGTTTTCTCCACTCCACAAGCATTTATTTATGTACTGCTTGCCTAAAATTTAAAGGTTAAAGACTACGTCTAAAATTCAAAAGTTAAACACTGCTTCTCTGAGAGGCAGGGAGTTATTTGCCAGAGGGAAATGAAGCTGTAAGGAGGTGCAATGTACTGTAAACCAGGCCCAGAGCAGTTCAGGCTGAAGGAAATCTCTGTTGAGATGTTATCAGTTAGAGTTTGCAAAAATGGACTTTTTTCAGGACTGTAGGTAACTATAAAGAGGTCTTGCAAATAAGTCATTCTAAGGAAGTATCAGTGAAGATTTGGTGTTCTTGCATGTTGTACTGTCATAAGTAAGTAGCACGAAATCTGTGTCAGTCAAACCTGTTGTCATCATCCTTGAGGTATCGCAATTGTTTTTACAGCTTTTTGTGGAAATTGATTTTAAAATGTCCAAGCCAGGTAACTGGCAAAAGAAAAAATTACTTTGAATAAACTCGAGATGTCTTTAAGAGGGTTTGTGCATGTGTTGAAAAGCTTTATAGAGCCCCGCAGAAGGTCTGCTGGAAGAGAGGCTCTTTCCTGCAACTCACCAAGGAAGAGCAGGAGGCAGAGGTTGGACAGCGAGGGATTCAGGCAGCTGTGCAATTGAATTGATCACATATACAGCAGTAATTGAAAGAAAACTTTGAAATATAAAACTGCAGAGAAAAAACTGCCCTGCTCAGTCATTTCTCTTGTGTCAAGGTCTTTCATGGGCTGTGAAAGATGGTTCCTACCCTACATGATCACTGCCAGTAACTTAAATGTGTGTGAGCCCAGCATCCTTCCTTAACTGGTTTAGTGGTCTTGGGAAGTGTGATAAAGGCACAGAAGAGTAAGGCAAGTTGTCTGATGGTCAAGGTCTTTATAGACACAGCTACCTAAACCTAAAAACTGAGGAGTGTTTTTTAAGGATGGTTTTAATGAAGTCAGCAGAATTAACTGCTGCATCTCAAAGAAGACTTTTCCAGTAGATGATTTTCTACTTTCAACTCGATACATGCTGTTGAAGCAAGGCCTTTCTTGGTGCTTGTGTCTCCAAAGAGGAGGATGATGTTACATGTAAGCAGTGGTTGGTGGTTTTGGAGGAGGGGAGGAAGAAGGGGGTGTAGCAGGTCTTGCTGCTATTTTTTTTACTGATATTTTGTAATTATTCTAGCGTATTTGAATGAGGTATTGGTGATATAAAATATAACTTGAGTAGAAAGAAAATTTAGGATAACTCTCAGTAACTAATATCCTTTGAGACCAGGTACAGTTACTGTTTTTATAGTAAGAGTCATATGTTGGGAAATAAAGTTTAAGGTACTAGTTGTTCATTTTATGGGATAGGAAGAAAAAAGGCAGAATGGGAAGAATAAAAGTATATTTCAGTGATGGATGGCTGCGATTTTTTTTTAAAATTCATTTTGAAAGTAAAGTAAAAAGGTAATTGAAATCAGGCTACTTGAATTCTGAATAAGAGTATACTCGGTTTAGTCACCATAAATTCATATGTCTAGTTCATTTTGGTTGCTTTTCTTTCTTTTTCATGTCCTTGAATGTATGTAAAGTGTTCCAAAACTGACATAGCAGCATATGATTTTGTATTTTGACCTCTGTTGATGAGAATTTAAAAAAATAATACCATCTTCCCAGGGTTTTTTTGCACATAGAGGGCTAAGCCTAAAAAAATATAGGGAGCTAAAGGTGAGAAGGCAGAAAAGAATATTCTTGGTAGCAATGAATCTGTAAGGCGAATATCAAAATGGTGCAAGACACCTGTATTTTCAGACAAGCAACATTTATTCTGTTTCTTTCCTGACGCCAGTAGTGACGACCTGCAGAGTGTGGTTCACTCTTCCCACCATATTTACACACTGTCAGCATGTCTGTCCCCTCTGGAGTTGTATTTAGCCGTAGTTCTTTGAGTCCAGGTGTATTAAGGTGTCTGTACCCTGCATGATCGCAAATATTTAATTGAACTAGGGTTATAGACAAGATTTAGCCTCTTACCACCTCTCCAAATATCTTCTGTATAAACTGAGTTTGTCAAATGACTTTGCGTCTGTACAGATGACTCTGTAGTTCTGTTCACATCCCGTTTGATTTTTTTTCTTTTTTTTTTTTTTAATGATACTTGGGAAAAGCTTTTGCATTTCTCTAGTCTGATTCTTAACTCTTGAAATAGAGTTAAATGATTGAAACAAAATATTTGAAAAAAAAAAAGGATTTTTGAAATCTAGATGTTGCTGGAAAAAAAGTTGAGTCTTTATGAAGGAGAATGGGACTAACGAGCAGTATGGAGAGGGATGCAAAACAGCACACAGTATTTACTAATCCATTTCTGGTAGTAAAAGTGATAACTTTGTCAAGAGATGAAAACACAAAAATTGATTTTCTTCAGGCGAGCATACCATTGAACGAATTGTTCATAGGTTGCTTTGCAAAGGTTTTGGTAGATATATATGTATGTATGCTTCATATGACTCTATGGAGCAAAGGAAATAAGCTGCTTTCTATTTCTAGATTTTTGAAGGCTCTTCAGGAAGTTTTTCCTCATGTTCATTTTACATCTGTATGGGGAAGAGAACCTGCAGAAAAGGATATCAATATATGTAGATAAAAAGATATTTCAATTTTGAGACTTTCTCAATTACCAATTGCTGTGATGGTCTTCATTATCTATTGACAAATACAGAAGTGTCTTTTCTGTGGAGGAATTTCAAAATATCGGAATGTAAATTGTTTCACCAACTTTTAAAATACCGTACCCTTCTTGCAGTGCATCATGCCAACTTTTATTTCAGTACAAACTGGTATTTTCCAATGGATTTAAAAAATACAGTATGTAGATCAAATAGCATAACAAATCTGTACAGAGAGGATGCTGTTACCCTGTTTGAAATTTGGCAAGGGCAACAAAAATTTAATTCTGCTGTAGATTCATTAGTGATCAATAAAGATCTTGATAATGTCAGAGTACTCTTTCAGTGTCTGTTTTCATGTTGTGTGGCAGTGGCCATCAGCACAGGGATAGTCCTGGTCCATAATAAGAAATTATACAAAAATACTCATGTCTCAGGTTTTATTTCTTATAGGAGAAAAAAAACTGAGAATTATAAATTGCTTTTTTTCTCCAAGTCCAAGACAGCCTAAAACACTTTGAGATATTCAGCTTGCTTTGTTCATTTGACCTGCAATATTCACTTTTTTTCTAGAGATTGTAGTTTAAACAATGCATTACTTGTCTGCTCTTTATTTACAAACAGCAAGTATTTCTTTTAACAGGGATTATCTTTTTCAATTAATAATTAGAAAGCTGCTGGTAATCATAACGGATAGGAAGCAGACTATAAAGTGAGGTTGTTAATGTGTGGGTTATTTTAATTGTTTTTTTTGTTGTTGTTACATTTAGTTCTTGTTCTTTAAATGTAAGTCTTACGCAATTAGACTTACAGGATTTTTTAATTACATTGTCTTGTACAATCATTGGATATATATTTTACTGTGCGGCTGATACTGTGTGAGTAGCTTTTGGCAGAAGAGAGATGTCTGCCTTTGAATAACTAAATCTTGAGACATTAACCAAAAAAATAATATCAAATCCTCCTAGGGCTCAGTTGGTGAAACACTTTCAGTACGTCGCTGCCGAGCTGTGTGGGCTAACAAAACATGTCCACAGCGCTTGTGGTCTTATCCTATAGATGGGCTTCCTTCCACAGTACTGAACCGTAATCTAATGCCACGCAGTACGTGTGGGTGAAATGTCAGCATCCTGAGCTCCTGTAGACCTTGAAAGACCTTGTTTTCCCTAGTGCACAAGATGAATAATAAACCCAACTATTATTTACTCTTAATCAAGCTACATTTCCTCTCTCTCTAAAAGCTGTTCTGTTGAATACTTGAGAGAGAAGATGTTTCTTGGGGCCACTGTCACAGCAGCATTTAGCCTTACACTTGCATCGTGGTGATGTTGCTTTCTGCTGCTCAAGTTCAACCTTTAGGAAACAGTTCCATGCCATCTCACTGTGTCTTTTAGTTTATACAAAAAACTGAGATACTTCAGGGACCACCTACCCAAAGGGATTTACTTTCAAAGAACCAATGGAGATGCTATGATAAATGTCCCTTCACAAAATAATTAATCATTTCATAAGTAAAACAGGGGATAATATATATAAACACACACACACAAAATGGATATGTTTATACATGTTGTATATGCAGGTTGTAGGTGTGAACCAAGTATGTAGTCATGCATACTGCACTGTGCTGCTGAGTTTCTGTAGTTTGTATACTAACTTTGCCTCTGGTGAATAGTGTCGTCACAGGTAGCAAAATTGTTTCACTGCGTTCTAGTAATTGCTTTGAAGGTCTTAAAAATCGCCAGAACTGATAGTGATACCTAATGAATCACCTGAGGTAGTTTTAAGGAAAAAGAGACGGAAAAACAAGTCTTTTTTTATTTTTGTCTCTACGTTTGAGCAATTTTTCTTCATTTATGTTGGCAAACTGAAAATGAGCACATTCACATGCGAGGTTTAGGTCATTGAAATACAGTGTCTACACTGTAAAATCTTTGTATATCTAAGTAAAGCCACGCCTTTATTTCCTGAATTTGTGTATCGTATTCAATATATTGCCAATGGTATTTCAGCTGATTGTGGTAAAGGTTCTATAAAGCTGTTGAATTGGATAGTCGAATTCCTAAAATATCTTTGAAAAAAAAAAGTTAAAATTTCAGATTGAAATTTCTTGGGAAAATTTTCTTGGGAAATGTGTTGCTCAAAAGATCAACTCCGGGGGTAACTGTAAACCTTCACTTTGTCTAAAGATTTTCTTTCTAGTTCTGCAAGGTGAAGAGGTTTTACACTGTGATTGCAGGAAAAATGTGATTGCTCTGTTAACACTGCAGTGAAATCTGGGAGAAAATTGCCACCATATCTGGAATAGCAGAGGAAGCCTGTGTAGGTTTGTTTAGTGCCCATTTTTCTTTTCAGAAGTTTGGTTAAATGACTAAAACAATAAACTTTTTTCATTAATATGATAAGATACCACATAAAATTCAGGCCCATTCCAAATTTAGATTTTGATCAGCTTCTGCCTTCTGGATTTCCCAGATTTTTTGCAAGCTTAAGTTTTCTTTCATTCAGGGCTCCAGATTGTTTTCTTTAGGAAAATACACAAAATGACATTTCCTCATGCTCGTAGGAGATAGTTTCCTCTCAGGGCTGAACTTTCTGAAGACTCCTTGTCATGTCTGTATGGGGAAAACAATCCATCTAGTTTGCATTAATTGCCTTCTGGACTTCCCAGGAGTTAGGGAGCGCGTGTGAATGAAGGTGGAGCTCTGTCTTCCTGAGCGGGAACTCCTCCGAAAATGACTGGAGTACTTTTGTTGCTGTGGTGGGAAGTGCACACTGCTTCAGTTGCTTTGTCTTGTTTTAGCTGTTACGAAAATGATGCCTTTCACACACGTGTAAAAGGTGTGAGTATGTAATTAGTTATTTACTTTAAAAAATAAATTCTTACAGATCTGATTTCCTGTATATTTTTTTTATATTTACTGAGTAAGCTATAAGAGAAGCAGAGAAACATCCAGAGCTGCTTTTAGCATTTGGAGAGTAATGAACATGCGATGGTAGCTGCTGCGCTACGTATCTTGGAACAGATTACTCTGTTGAGAACCTGCATAAAAGGAACTAGGTTTCCCGGTCAGAAAGATTGTCCCCGTTTTTAGCAAGCCCATGTCATCTGCTTGAGACCGTCCAGTGCTGTGAATTTTCTAAGCATACTTTCCAGAGGTTGGTCTGTTTGCATTAGTCTTGCATCAGTAGCACGAAAGCTACTGTAGCTACAGCACAGGATGACGGACCGTATTTCAGAGAGCTGCTTTACAAACCAAATCACCAGAAGGCACTTTGTCTTGCCTGCCTCCTGTTTGGAGCTCATAATAAAATGACTCCTTAGTCTGACAATTTTATTTGTAACAGTGGGAGGTTATCTGCACGCACATTTTTTTATTTCTATGCAGTCAATTTATGTGCATGTAAAAGCCCTTGCATATTATGAAACTGTTATCAAACAAAATATTGCATTAAGAAATGTCACCACTGAGACCAGTTTCTCCCTCTGCCCTCTTATTTAATTTGTAGTCACATTTTTTTGCCCCCAACCGTGTCCAATGTAGCCTGGACTGTGTCTAGTCCAAGGCGTATATCCAGGTCGTAGTGGCAGTAGTGGTACTCTGAACAGCAGTAGGGGTGAGGTGCTGCCTCCTTCTACCTGAACAGATTATTCACTCTTTGGTTCATTTGCTCCCAGCCCATTTCTGGTTTTTGTTTCACAAATCCACTCGTAGGATTGCTCAGCTGTTACGCATAGTATCTTGTTAGATGTTTTGGGATAAGACTGGTGAGACTGTCTCCTCATACTGCTGTTTACTAGCTATCAGGTAGTTTTGGGGTAATTTCAAACAAGCCTTAATGAAGGGATGCTTTGTCTCCTTTTTTCAATTCCACAGGAAGATGTTTCTTGGACCTCTTTTCTCTTATAACTGTAGTAGCAGGTAGTTACCCTGTGTGATGTACAAAGGAATTGAATGATGAGTTTTAGAAAAGCATTATTACATAGGCTTGTGTTCCTGTTTCTGTTGGAAATAGAAGTACAAAAATACGTTCTGGTCATTATTCTTAGAGATGAGGTTCATGCTCTGTTCTGTGCCTTTCTATGTAAGGAGAAAATTTAGCTGGTGAGGTTCTTACTACATTAAGATGAGAAAGTAGATGCTAGAGCAGGGTACAGAGATGTGGGATGGCTGCTTCACTTTTCTTCTGTGCTTCATGTTAAATCTGCGTAAAATATGAAAGTGTAACATCGTTTTTGCATGGCCTGTTGTCATGCTTAAAACAGCTTTAATCTTTCAGATAAAATTGCCTTTGAAGCAAAATATTTAAGCGTACAGTTTTAATAATGAGATTGTTTGAGAGGCATTTTAGGTGAAAAGTGTTCTTAAAGCTGATTTAGGGAAAAGGTTTGATTAGTAATATCAGCTCCTCATGCTTTTATAAATTGCTTAGAAGATGCATTTAGTTTTGCCTCCAACACCTATTAAACGTTACTGAAGTGTGCTGCAATATGTAGGTATATTTCTGGAAAAAAAATAAAAGTAAGGATGATTCAAATACTTTAGGGTTTTTTCTTCCTTTTAAATAAGAAAAGGTCATTTTGAATCTAACAGAACTTAATAAGTTGTTGCAGAAAGGAAAAAAATAATATTCAACTTTTGCTACGAGTCAGTTGTTATTTGTATAGGGAGGAGATTTGCTGCTAATAAACCTTTGCAAGTCTGCTGCACTTCCCAAGTGGGGTTTTTGCAACCCCTCACAAATACAAAGTTGGTTTCGTCATGGCAGCATATTTTGTCATTCTACAAAATGGTAAACTGTGAAGCAGAGACTGTTATTTGGAAAAGGTCTTATTTTTATTATTCATGCTAATTTAACATGGATGATTTCTTTGAAAGCAGTTGAACTTCTGAAGCAATAGCAAGATTCAATTCAGCTCAAGCATGTATTTATATGTAGCATTTGTGCTAATAATTTAGCATTTAAAATAGTGAGGGAAAATTATATATTTTTTCAAGTATCTATCACAGTGCTCTTATCTATCTTCTATCACAGAAATTTGAAGGTCTCCTAAGTGAGAATCTCTTATCAGAAGCTAAGAAATCCATTTCAGTTTTGCTGTTGACAGTAAAATTGCTAGACTTTGTGTGTGTATTTTTTCTTTTCTTTTTTTCCCCCTCCTTGCTTGGGGATGTTGAGGTGAAGGCATATCCTTAAAACAAGCTTTATTGAACTGATCACATATTGGATCAAGTCAATGGGTGCTTGCAGTTGGTTGTGACAGCACAAATCAATTCTAAACAGTTAAGATGATAATGGCAGCATCCCACTTAGCACGGGAGTGGGGCTATTTGGCAGCTGCACTTGCTGCAGCAACTTAAATTCTAACTACCGAGAAATGTAGTTCAGGGATTGTTTTTGAGATTATCTAATGAGTTGATCAATACAAGGCATAGCATTATTTTTTTCTGTTCCTGTTTACAGAATCTGGATATGTTCTTCTTTCTAATATACTATGATTTGTTTTTATACCAAGGTTTTTGAGAATGCCAGACAGTCTGTTGCCTTAATGCTGGCAAAGCACCAAGCTGAAAGGCATCTTCCTTTTTCTCTTTTTTTTTCTCTTTTTTTTGATTGCTTTATTGGTGATTTCTTGGTGTGTACCTGCTAGGGAAATAATGATCTTCCAAGTGACATTTTCAAAAAGTAGCATAGTGGTACTGTAAACTTCCTTTTAGAAACTTCTGATGTAAAAATACTAATGATTAGATTCTGGCAAATGTTGGCATATGTTGGGCTTTGGAGGTCTGATGTGCTGTTCTGCTCAATGCTGAACATACCCAGGCCTCAAGTGTCCTGTTCATCTTTATCTTTGAATACATTCTCAGTTGACGTATGGATTCTAATGCTTTTCTGAGAAGATCTACTTCCCTGAGCTGCAACATTTCCTAGTTTTCAGTTTCATAATACTCTAGGATCTCCCTCCATATCTCAATTTGAGTGAGATTCTGAATTGGGAAGGGCTCAAAGGAACTGTTTCAAGTACATTCAGTGCCTCACAGAAGATATTAATTTATACCTAGTGAGTTAATAGGAATAGATATTTTTCCTTCAACTTTGTAGAAAACATGTCACAAAGGCATGATGGTGCCAGGTACACCTGGCAGGAAGGGTTAAGCCTGGCAAAGATAGAAAGAAGCCAGGTCAGGGCCAAAGCTGAAACACTCAGGTGAAACAGGGCTTATATCCTACACTGGGATCCAGCATGTGAACTTCCAGGTAGAGTGTCTTGAAACATAATGCAAAGAAGGACCCTCAGCTCTCGCTTCATTTGGAGAAGGTTTTACCTCTGCAGAAAATTCACCGAGGAGCCAGGGCAACAGCAGTTCACATGCATGTGTCTGTGTTAACTTTCATTTCCTTCAGTAAAAACAAAGATAAAATAAGATCTACTCTGAGGTCATTATTGTTTAATTTGCCAACTTGGCATTGTTTTATTTGCATTATTAACTTTATAGTTCTTAAGAGGAATGTGCTGATTTTTTTTTTTTCAACACAGCTTCTTTAATGAATTTTCTGACTAATCTAATTGAAATTTAAATATTTTGTGTCAGGAATGTACAATCATCCTGACAGTGTATTTGCAGAAATAGAAGTAAAATGTGGCTCAAAGAAAGATTGAGATTTTAGCAGAAAGTGCCTTTTGATTCATATGGCTGCATATCTGGAACCTTGATGAATTAAAAGCAGTGCTAAATGGTAGATTAGGTGATGTTGCCTATTGATTCTCCCTATTCTGTGAACACCCGTGTAGAACATGCTCTAAAATCAGATACCAATTACATGAGTGCTTGAAAAGTGCATAGGATAGGTTTTTCGTTAAATATGTTACAGGTAGGCGTTAAGATCACCATATTGGGAAGTGTTTAGATATGCAGTGGTCTGAAATAAAAACGGTAATGCTTTTAATTTTTAAAGAGCTTTTGCAATATTTTTATAGTGCTCCAGCAGCAAAAAAAAAATGGCATTTTTACCTTATTAATGCACCTCTAAGCTTTAAAATCAGAGCAGAACTGAACTTTTCTCTCTTAGAAAAAAATCAAAAGTAAGTATTTCTAGAATATTAAAAAATAGGTGGACTATTGCCTAAGCTACTTAGTGATTTAAAAACATCAGAGCATCAAAACATTGATCATGTATTTTGATATAAGACCTGAGGGACTTTTTTCCTCTAAAGCCCTGAACATTTGAATATATTTTTTTTTTCCTTAGCATGTGTATTTGTTTATTTCCTTAAACTTTTATTATCTTTTTCCTTTGTAGTCACCAGACACAAACAACCTGTTGGGATCATCCTAAAATGATTGAGCTCTTCCAGTCCTTAGGTGAGTGCATTTCTTAACATAAACTGTTCTGATAGGTATGGCATTTGCTCTGTGAGCTAAAACTTGCATTTGTCTGAATTGCCTTAAACTGCATATATCAAAGCATTTCTCACATGGTGATCAGACACACTTTGCAGGAAATGTGCTGCCCTGATCATGTGATGTGTATTGCCTTTCAGTAATTTTAATTCTGAATAGTATGCTCCTGCTCTTCACTTTAATGCTCTATTTTGTTTATTTCTTTTAAATCCACACGGGATTGTCCAAGCATGCGGGCTCTGCAGGCAGGATGCACAGCCTGCAGGGAACTAAGTTTTGTAATATATCAGAGCAGCTATGCTATCAATAAAGGCTAGATCATATTAGGGAATAACTCGTTCAACATACCCTGCTAACATCTGCATTTACTGTGAAACCTCCCTCTCTAGGGAGTGGAAGGATAAAATGCTATTAACTGAAGAAAAATATTACTATACCTATCAGTTCCTAAAATAGGTTGTTCATGGCTGTCCCTTCTGTCCTTTCATCCGACTGTCCTTGTCAAAGCGTTGTTAACAAAGTCAAAGTTAAATTTTTTTTCTCAGTTACTGTGACCTTCATTGGCCCTGTCTCAGACATATTGTCTGATGGATTTGTAAACTCACCGAGAAATGTACTTTATTCTAACACTTGTCAGGGAACTAGCTCTATCCACTCCATAATATGTACGTGCACTACGTGTGCCAATACAGTAGTGCGAGCGTTTCTGTTGAGGCAGTCTCCAGAGGCCCTGCCCTGTCAAAGCCGGGAAGGCGGATTTTTTCCTGCAGGTTGATTTTTTAGAATGGATCTCAACTTCCCAATTGTCTCAACTTCTTCAAATATGTTGTATCCTGTCTCTTCTCCTCTTTGCAGTGAGATAATATCAGATGTTTTCCAATGTGTAGGAGTGTGAAAATTAGTATGTAGAGTCAGTTTATGGATGCTCTTTCAGACCGTTCACCTTTCTGTTGTGTTATTTCAGCTGACCTGAACAATGTTCGCTTCTCTGCCTACCGCACAGCTATCAAGATCCGAAGATTGCAGAAAGCTCTGTGCTGTGAGTGTGCTCATCAAGACAGATGAATCATTTCTGTACAGTGCTTAGGGAAGGGAGGGTGGGTCAGCTTAAGCCTAAAGACATTAATGTTGACCAAGGATTTCTCCTTGACAGACTATCAATGGGAGGGACAAGTTGTACATAGAGGGGTGTTTGCTTGTTCAGTCTTGCTCTGCCAGCAGGACTGCCTGGCCTGATGCTGCTGTAGTGCGTAAAAACTTCAGGTATCTGGGAAGTTAGAAATTGGGAGGAAAAAAAAAAAGAAAAAAAAGTTAGTGGTGGCTCTGTCACTTTTGTCCATAGCTTTTGAAGCAACCTAACCTTGGCTGCATCTTAGGCACCTGGCTCACTTGAAGTCTTTGGGTTTGGTATTTTAGACTTAGTTTCCTGAAGGGACAGTTGAAAACCATTCTTGTCAATGTTTGATTTGCATCTGCGTGCAGCACATTCTCATTTCCCTCTCTCCTCTTTCTGTAGTGTGAAATATTTTTGTATTACATGAAACTGTGTTTGAATCAGTACAGTCTTAATGCATTGAAAAAAAAGGGGTTAATTCAGGTCACACATTATGGTTTTCTCACTAATGCATATGTACTCCCTTAGCAATGTTCACAGGGGGCTAGATATAACTTCTTGGCTGGACTTCAGTAATACATTACAGTGAAGGAAGCTGTGCTGGGAATGCCAGCCAGCTGCTCCAGAAAGCTGGAGCACATCTGTGCACCAAGACACAAGCTTCCAGGAGTACCTGTCACCAGTGCTTCAGACCCGGCGCAGGCTTCTCACAGAAATTCAAATCAAGTTTGAGACCTTCGGATCTAAGTCTTATGTTTTGTGTAAAGCAGAGCTGTGTAATTTGAAAAGTTTTTATGATGGGTAAAAAAACATTTCTCTGGCATAGCATCTAAGCCTAAAGCTTACCTCTGCAAGAGTTAAAATTGTGGTCCCACCTAAGTTGATTTCCCAAAAGAAATACAGATTTTCCACAAGGCATAAAATGTGTCAACATGTACCTGAAAAGAATTAAAAAAAAAAAAAAAAAAAAAAANAAGTAAAATTCTCCTTGTGCATGCAGCTCCCCAGAGAAGAGTGGAAAACAAACTGCCTGCTAATGATGCTAATGGTGCTGCCATTTGCATCCCTGACTGGCATACAGACACTCTAGCCACCTGCATAGAACAAGCTTTTCTTTCATTCCTTCTAAGTAGCTTTCGGAAGGAGCATACTTCCTGCCCTTGCCTTATCTGCAAAATATACCCATTTTTGTAAACATTCACATATTCACATATTCGCACCTCCTCTCCTGTGTACATTGTCTTTGGTTTATAGGGGACGGGGATGGGAAGAGGAGGCAGAGCAACATTAGGGAAGAGGCAAAAGGAGCAGAGAGAAGATTCCAGTTTTAAGGAGCCTCTCTATTTCCATCCTCCTTTGCTGTGTATGAAGCTGCCCCTCCTGGCCTTGCTCACGCTTGCTCATCCCCTTGCTCGCTGCCTTGCTCTGGTCTGTCTGCGCCAGGCTCGCACTCAGCCTCTCCCACTTGCTTGCACTTTCTCAGCCTCCTGGGCTCTCAGCGGGGCCCGCTCGGCCTCTCGCTCTCACTCTTGGCCTCTTGTGCTTGCTCTCAGCTTCTTCCTCTTGGTCTTTTCTCAACCTGTGGCTCATCTGGCATCTTTTGCTTGCTCTTGACCTCTTTTTGTACTCACTCGTGGTCTCTCTCTCTGCTTGCTCTTGCACTCCGCTGCCTCACTTGTGTTTGCTGCCTCTTGCTCACTCTCTGTATCGCTCTCACTCTCTACTGCTCACTTCTTGTCTGCCTCTGCCTCTCTGCCCCTTGTCCCCCATCTCTTCTTTGAGCACAGAGAGCTGCTCTTCTTTGAGCAGCTCTCTATAATCTGGCTCAATCTTAAGACAATCTTTAAAAATATAATAAATGCTGTTCCTTGTGGCATTGTTTGCTTAGTGGATATTTTCTTGCCAAGGAACAGGTGAAGTTCTCTGTGAATGCAATGATTCTCAGCCTCTTTCTGTTCCCCTAATGGGTGCTGAAATAGCCAAAATACAGTATCTGCTAACATCCCTTTCTGAGAAAGAGGAGAATGATTAAGCCTGACTGAGGATTCTTTTTTTTTTTTTTTTTTTTTTTTTTTTTTNTTTTTTTGTTTTTAGTTGTTTATATTAATGTAGGAACAGAGTTGTTTTCTGTGCCGATCATTCATTTTCTGGTCAGAGTTACATTAGTCTTCCACTGCATTTCTCATAATTTTAACCATGGATGTTCTTTAAAGGTGTTTGGATGCCTTACGTACTAAGGCAGAGAGAGTGTCAAAACAATTCACTAGAAAATAAGGTCATTGTAAATTGTAAAATGTGACAAATTGCTGTCACAGCTGCAGCGTGTATATAACTGAAAGGGCCATTTTGGCACAGACTGCAAGGGCAAAGCTGAAGTAGGGTACACAGTCCCACTTGTACTTGATAGGTTTTGACTTTGCAGTGAGGACTGGTAACACAGTACCAGTACTGTGTATAAGCAGATTTGGGAATACATCATTTTAGAACTATGGTCTGGAAAACTTCACTGGCGCAAAACTCTCTTCTAAGTCTTTACTGTCAGTAAGTGTTGAACAAAAATGGTATTTTCGAAGTTCTTCCCCTCCCATTAGAAAAAGCAGTTTCACGTTTCATTGTGTTCTAATTCCTTCCTGAAGGTAGATTCTTGCCGGGACTGATACGTGTATGCAAATACATGCCTTTATTTGTAAAAGTCTGCGAAAGGTTGCAGTTTGGAAGGAACAAATTCTTGAGTAGCTTTTCCGTCTCAGATTGCTGAACACGCACTTTCTTCTTGTAGCACAAGAGAGGGGCCAGAGAGAATTTTCTGTGTTGCAATTGTACTGAGCGGTCATGGAGCACCAGGCTCCAAGCAGAATATTTATTCTTTGGCAGCAAACCTGAGCTCATTTTCTAGAAATGATTTTGCCCCAGATACTGATGTGTAGTACTGGAAGGCAAAAAGACAACAGGAATGCCATGGATATTCAGAATTCTGTCACTGAACTTCTTTAAGTGATGTAAAATGTGAGAATGCTGATGAGAATGTCAACCGCACAAGGCCAAGGCCGCAACAGTGAGGCACCCTGGGCTGGAGGCAGCAGCTCTGTAGATTTCCATCCGTCAGTGAGGCTTTTGCCAGAGCTGCTCTTATTCGCAAGGTCTTTTCAATACTTAAGCTTCCTGTGGGGTTTGCAGCAGCCTCAAATTTGCCATTAGCAGCTGCCTGTCATTACTTGTTCCTGAGTCATTCGCACACACCTGCTTGAACCGTGCTGAGTGACGTAGTTTCTGTTTATAACTTTCCTTTGGGAAAGTCTCCTTGATCCAGAAAGGAGAGACGTGACCATAATGTCTGTTCATTTGGATAACTAGAGCATCATTCAGCATATTTAAGCAGATGCAGATTGATACCACAAAACTACTCTTAAAAGCTGTGTGCCAGCACGGGCATGTAAGTCTCAGATTAGCTTTTCTCTATCTGCATAAAAGCAGTTTAGTAAAAACTTTCAGGAATTTCAGGAATGGAAGTATAATGAGAACATCATGTCTCTTTGCACTGGACCAAGCAAGGGGTTCTACTAGTGGATAGACTCTACCAGCATAGCCATCTGTATCCAAATTTCACTTAGCTCAGCCAGGTGAGCACTGAAATAAGAAAGAATGGAAATAGGTTCCTCAGGCTGTTCTTCATGAGTGGTGTCCTCCAAAAGTATAGGTTGCTTAATTTCACATTAGTACGGCTGCAGAGTTTCCTTTTATAGAGAAAGATACTGCAAGTGTATTTCCCTACTGCCTCTTGATTTCTTTGGCATCATTTGAGTGTGAATGTGAGGCCTTAATAGTACAGATCAAGTCATGAAGTTTGGTCCTCAATCTGCTTGTGTGACAGTTTTCAGTGCAAGGGTGGGTGTGCTAAGCTAAGCCAAAAGGCTACAGTAGTTTGGCATTCCAAAGCAATGGAAACTTGTACTGCCTTTAAAAAGAAAGGTATCAGTGATACCAGGAGCCTGCTTTTAGAAGCTTAAGTGTACTATAAAAAAAAAATGGAAAAAAGAGAAAAAGGCTAGTTACAGTGAGCGATTTTTCCCTCTCAAGTGTCTTGTTCTTCCTTCCCTCCTGAATGCCATGTTTATGCGATTTGATAGCATGTTAGAGCTTTGCATCTGGCTCCCAAAGTACAATAGACTGCAATGCATTGTGCGTGTTTTAAAGCGTAAATGTTCTTGAGAGCCATTTCTGGTATATTCTTTTGCTAGTTCAGGTCACAGAATCACATAATGGTTGAGGTGGGAAGGAAACTTTAGAGATCATCTGGTCCAAACCTCCTACTCAAGCAGGGACATCTAGAGCACATTGTCCAGGATCATGTCCAGATGCCTTTTCAGTATCTCAAAGGATGGAGACTCCACAGTCTCTCTGGACAGTCTGTGCTGTTCCTTAGATTCAGGTGGAATTGACTGTGTTGCCTCTTGTCATCTCCCTGGGCACCATTGAAAAGACCCTGGCCCATCTTCTTTACACGCTCCCTTCAGATATTGATAGGCATTAATAAAGCCTTCCCCCGAGACTTCTCTTCCTCATGCTGAACATCCAGCTCCCTCAGTCTTCCCTCCTACAACAGACGCTCCAGACGCTTAGTCGGTCACCTTAGGCGCCTCCTGTGGGACTCTCTGCAGTGGCTCCACGTCCCTCTTGCAGTGGGAGCCCAGCACCCAGTCCAGCACTGCCACTGTGACCTCCTGCGGGGTGGGAGAGGGGCAGGATCCCCTCCCTCCCCAACTCTGCTACCAGTGCTCCTGCTAAGGCAGCCCAGGATGCTGCAAGCTGCCTTGACCATGAGGCTACACTGCTGGCTCATCGTCAGCCTTGTTGTCCACCGGGACCACCAGGGCCTTCTCCACAGAGCTGCTTGCCCACAGGTTGGCCCCAGCCTGTACCGGGGGTTATTTGTCCCCAGGGGCAGGACCTCTCACTTCCTTTTAGGAAGAGAGTTTTCCCATTAGGAGGAACTATTGGCAAGGTAGCCTCAGTTTGCTGCAGTTAGCCCTCTGCCTTGTCTGGGAGGTACATGTTTAGCCTTCATTTCCATCCTGATAGATGAGACAACACTTCAAAGAAAAAGTCAATAAAACAAAACAACCCCAAAACCTGATGCAGGTCTGGTGTTAGAATAAAATGCACAGTGTCAGTGAGGGAGAAAAAACCAAGAATATGAGGGACTGGATCTAATTTTACAGGGGTTATGAAATGGTAAACTGGGGAATTGGAATTGGGAATGTGACCTGCTCCTGGTCTATAACCTTATCTGAGGGTGGATGCTCACTGAGTTCTGGACAGAATTGGTCATGGTGGTTAGTCTCATCTTGCTGCTACTTTTTTTTTTTCTCCCTGAACTTATCTTTCAGCTCGAGCTGCACTTACCTGATTTGCACAGGCTGCCCTTCTGGGGTCCTTATTTAACATTATTGGTGCAGAGCAATTTACAACACATCTGAGATTGTCATGTTTCATTTCCTTTGAGAAATGACATTTATAGAGCAAATGCATTACTGCCTCCTCAGAAACAGCTCTGCATGAGCTCAGAATGTATTTCAACCTCATATCATATATACTATAGCAAACATAGTGGTATATTGCAACTTTGTTTTTAATAACTTCATTTTTAATATGTAAAAAGTAGTGCTAGGGCTTATGCCAGCCTTTTTATTAGGCCTTCCTTTTCATCAAAATAAGTTCAATTTTAATTTTGTTTTGCAGAAGAATTAGAAGAGCTCATCAACAACTTCTAATTTTCACCATCCAGTAACCATATTTTCACAATTTTCACAGTTACAGTCACATTTGTTTGGGGGGCAAAACCATTGACACCCATTAGAAGTCCATGGCATCAGAAACTGCTCATACAAATGCATGGGAAGACTTTCAGCTTGCATCTTGAGCATGATAAGGAAAATCAAAATATTCTGCACGAAAGCATAGCCTTTAGTGTTCTGGAAAAAGTTTCCTGACCATTTTCTCCCCACCCTGTTCCTTTCCACAGTCTCTTTTATGCCTTCATTTAGAAACTGTTGTTCAGTTAATTGGGGCTTAGTATCTTCTTCCTGCATTTTAGAGAATGTTGTTACCCAAAAGTTTGCTTTGCATTACATTTAATGAAAAATGATAGTCATTCGATGTGATTCTGCTTTATGGTAAATGCAGAGAATTCTCTAAATGGAGAGGACTCACAGTGTGTACATCTGAAGTGACAATTCTCTAATTATGTAGGCAACTTCAGCTTTTTTAATGTTCTGAGCTCTACAATGTCACTGTGTTTTTCTTGGTTATTCATTTTTTAATATATAGTGTCAAAATGCTATTAACTCCTTGTAACAGAGAGCAATTTTTTACCATGTTACCAAAGGAAAATTACTTAGTTCTTGGCTAATAATCTGTATTCAGTGTTTGCTACTGAAAAGTGAGAAGTCAGAGAACAAGTATTACAAGTCTCATGCTCAAGCACCTGTGTTCATTCTTTTTTTATTTTTCTTTTAATTAGTGGACCTGTTGGACCTGAACACAACAAGTGAAATATTCAAACAGCACAAGCTGAGTCAAAATGACCAGCTCATTGGGGTTCAGGATGTGATCAGCTGCCTCACTACCATCTACAGTGGACTTGAAGAGAAACACAAAGATCTGGTGAATGTTCCCCTCTGTGTAGATATGTGTCTTAACTGGCTGCTCAATGTATATGATAGGTAAGTAATGCAATTGTGAAAAGTGCCAGACTTGTAGGACTGTGGTATATTTTTTTCTCAGTTACTTTCTGGAAGAAGTGCTTGTTGTGATGGAACTTCTTCAATAGAATATGATGGAACATTTTTTTTTCATAAATAAAAATCATAAATATAAGCCATAAATTTATAATAAAAAATCATACTCCTGATAATTTTGACTCAGTAAAGAAAGTCCACTTGCATGAAATAAGCTGTTTCTTATGTTGTCTTGCTCAACTATACTGCAGTGCTAAATGGTATGTAGTATTTACTTTGCCACCAAAGAAAATATAAGAGTTTTAGGAAATGCTTAGCTCTCTAGAGAATGCAGTACGTTTGTTTGGTGTTTGCTATGTAAGTTCTTTTCTGAGTGTAAGTGTCCCAGACTGCCCAGAATGTGTTCCAGTTGTACTAGATCCTTTCCTGCCACAAGCAGGGACAGCTCTGTTACTTGTTTTCCATTTAGTTACTTGTGTACTGTAGTCCTGGCTGAAGTCTCTGTGTGGAATCCTCCCTGTGATGGTTGCTTAGGTCTCAGGACTGAATCCCCTGTGATTCTGGAGCCTGAGCGATGTCCTGGTCCCACTTGCTTCCAGTGCCTACAACTTGCACCCATGCTGAGAAGTGGGATGAGGTGGTACAGGATCCATCAGCATTAGTCCTTGGGAGCAAAGCCGTATTTCCCTGGTGGTTTGAGAGTTTGCCTCAGGAATGCTTTGGGATCCTTACAAAGGATGTGGCTTTAACCAAGTAACTATCTTCTGCTCGAGAGCAGCAGATTTGGAAGAACATGACAAATTTCACTCCAGCTACCCCTTGCACTTTTGCCCAGTCCTTTCCTTTGCTGCATGTTCGGCCCTGCGCTCCCTACCCTGCCACACTACGTCGACCAATATGGACCTACAGTCAGTGCATCTTTCCCTGCTTGTGTTGTTGAGTCTCGAGTTTGTCACTCATTCTTTATAGTTAATTGTGTTCACTATTCGGATTCTTCTTCCTGGGTGATTTTTTTTTTCCTAATTTGGAAAAAGGCCTTGTTTCCATCAGTTCCTTCAATCCCTGAAATATATCTCCTAGCTACTTCCTTATTTTGATTGTTTCAGGTTAATGACGCTCAAACTGTTCTGTAGTTGCTTGAAGACCTGGTAGTGCTATAGGCTAGGTGATTGCTTTGCTCTGTTAGTTAAATATATGCTGTAGTTCAGAGATATTCACAGAAATCAAATTGTATCTTCTAAGCTGCATGCTTAATGTCCAAAATATTTTCCTTTTTATGAAAAGATGGAAGGAGTTATCAGGGAAATTTTTATACTCACCTTTGCAAAAGAGAGCTGTTACTTCTTGAACTGTGCTTCCTTTGGTCACTGTGTACACTCAGTGCCAAATTCTTACATAGACATATTTTTAAAGAACTACAGGCCCATACTTTGTAGGGATTTTGTTTTGTTTTGTTTTTTTAATGTCGAGGGCTGAGAGGGAAGGAGAGAAAGGAGTACCTGTGATCATTTATCATCTACACGGTGACTACTTGCTGTGCTTTGCTATTCCAGTATATGTATTTAGTACAGTAACATTTCTGTTAACTGGACTCCTTACTATTGCTGTAAAATTGGAGAATGAGTGGGACTTCTTTCAGTGAGTCTTTATTTTCCAGAGCTTGGTATTGTGGATGATTAAACCGCACATCACTAGCAAATACTCTGGTAAATCAAGTCTTTTGCTTGACTTAGATGTTGTTGGATAATACCTGAATAAAATAGAATAAATGACTTCCTAGTGTCAGAGAATTTTAGTGGTTATTATTTTGGGGGAGGGCTTGGTTTCCAAATTGATCATTCATCTATTATTTTTTCTTCTGCTTACCCTCGTTTCCCAACTTCAGTTAGAAGCCAGTGGTTTAGCTGGCCATATTTAAAATGCAGGTAGTGAGCAATAAACCTTTCTGGCATTCAGTAATGTTTCCTGTTGTCACTATTCCCTGTTGATTATTATGTTGAAAGTGTTGAAAGACATAGTTCCTCAAGCTGATGAAAGACTTTAATCTTCTTTAAAAATGGAAGATGAAGGGTTTTTGCAATAAAATTACTTTTTACAGTATGTTTCATTGCTCCTCTTTCAAATCTACCTCACAAAAAAAAAAGAAAAAAAAAGCTGAAAGAACAGACACCAATTTTAAACTGCTTTTTTTTTAATTGGCCTTTAGAAACGAACTAATTTGTCTCTTGGCATTTCCATTGTTTATTGCTTTGGTGTTATACATATATCGTGTTTCAAATCATAAAACTTCCTACAAAAAGCATCTGTTCGTTGCATGCTGTTAACCTGAGATCTAATTAGTAATTCACAGATTGATGGCAAAGCAGGGAGCTCTTCAGACTTACCTACAGATGTCTTTGGCACTAAAAAGAACCAATTTATTTTTAGAAATACTAGACAACAACAAGGTCTGTTGGGCTATCGTATTTTCTGACACATCAAGAATGATTCATTCTTCAAGCTGAATAGAGGAGAGAAACAGATTAAATTTACTGAGTGACTTTTACTTTTTCAAGGACTTAAAGGTTGTCCCAGGCAGAAATGTCTACCCTATTAATATTTTCCAAGCTTATAGTTAGTTCTCTCAATCGCTCTTTTTTTTGTTTTGTTTTGTTTGTTTGTTTTTTTCCCTTCAGAGGATTATTTTTAATACAGTTAATACAAACAATTAATGGAATTTTGTGCAAACAGTGAGGACTATAAGATTAACTGTTAAATCATTTGACCAGGCCTATGTTTGAGTCATCCAAAACTAATTGCCAGCTGCTATTGGCCTGGACTATATTGCAAATTTCCAAAACTTCAAAAAGTCATTTATGTTAAAATTGAATTAATAGCTTTCAGAACTAGCAGTAAAACCAGTAAAAGTAACAACCCTTGAAATCTGTTGTTTAACATATTTTAAAATCTGTCATATATAATATAGAGTACATGCTAATTGTGGGTGGAATTCTGTTAGAATTATCCAGTAGCCATAAAAAAAAATCTACATTTTTTCCCTGTTTGTTTATTTATTTATTTATAACCTCTTGCAGTGAGTATCTGGTTCATTGTATCTCATAGGAGAATTTCATTTTTTTAATTTTCTTGATTTTGTGATGTTAGGATACTCTTTGATAGTGCATTCTTTTAAAGCTGGTTGCACTTTCCCTTCATTTTCTTTGGTGCAGAGGTCTAGGACATGTCGGATATCTATGGTATGCCAAGGACATTGGCCCTTCCCACAAAAGCAAGGCTAATCTTGGTGATCACTCTTTGAGGCCCAGTCTTCTTCGCAAGGATCACAACCTTGTTATTTTTTCTTGGCAAGCTCTTAACACTGTGTTAATATCCCAGTCCTCACCAGCCTGTTACATTCCACAAAATCCACACTCATAGAAACTTAGAAACAAGAAGGATGAGAGACCAGCTAGTTCAGACTGCATATCGTGCCCTGGTTCTTATGGTAGCTGATGGAAGACTTAAATTTCTACATGCGCTCCAGTCTCGTTCACTGCATTGCTGGTAGCTCTTGCCATCCCTCCTTTCGAGGGGTTTCCTCTGCTCCTGCTACTGTTTTTCTGTTTACTTGCCAGTCGTCCTTCATGTTTATTCTTATCTGCAGTCTCTGGTGCTTAATCTTATCCTCTCTCTGACAGCTTTTGTTACCTGGATGCATCCTGTTTGCAGCTATGCTCATCATTCCCTGCCCTTCTTGTGGTCACGTTGCTCACATACTTGTATAAAATGTTTATATATCATGTCTACCTATACCATTATTGTGTTACAGGATACTTGCATACCAGGATTGGTAACAATATATATCCTGATATATATTTATATAATATATCGTAATATATAATTATACCCTTATTAGTATAGTTGTAATTTATAGATGTCACAGGCCTCTGTTTTGGTTGTGTTTTGACTGTGTTTGACAGTCAAGTAAGTTTTGTTCCCTTTCAGTGCTGCTGAAAAGCAACAAGAAATTCTGTGTGAGGGTGTAAATTGGAGAATGAAATAAAGTTTGTATGTGAGGGTTGCATGACAATGGAAGGTTTTTGGAAAGTTTGCTAAATTCATTTTTCTGGGAAGATATGTCTTCAGATAATTTTAACTTTGCATTAATTTCTTAGGTTTTTGAGCAGAAACAGTTTCAGGATTTAACAAGCTATTCTGTAGTTTAGATGTTGCTGTGACTGATCAGAGTTAAAGCAAGTTACATGATTTTCAAGAGCTTCTCCCAGCCCTTGTTTTGTGTTTTAGTGAAATTGGGATTATAGGTGTGTTTCATTTGTTTGGAGCTCAGTTGCTATAGGATCAGAAAGGGAACTCATAGGATGTGGTGACAATACATTGTGTTCCAGATCTTAACCAGACCTGTTGCCCGTATTAGCTGTTGCTAGAAAATCTTTCTTCCTGCATCGTTTAATTCCAATATCTCCTATAACAAGATACAAGTCCTCTCCCACTCTCTCCTGATGTTATGGCCATCTCCTGCTCACCCTCTTTTCTCAATCAAGTAAATAAAAAGCAGTGGCAGTCATCAATTGTTGTATAAAGTAGTTCTCTGTTTCCTGCATCTGGGAATACCTGCGTTTGGGTTCCCTGTGACTGAAGCAGCTGAATGGCTGATATCTTTTCAGACAGAGAGTCCAGACCGTTCAGCAAAGTTGAATGTGCTCAACTCCCACTCCAGCTCCTCTACCCGTGCAGCTCGGTACAATACCATCCCTTGTCCGTGGCCTCTCTCCTTGACCACAGGTCCTAAATTAATGATCCTCCCTCAGCTGGCCTTCTCTGTGGAGTGTGGCTTCCAACCCATCCTCCTGTCTGTTATGCCTGGAAATGCACCTTTAGCATTTTTCTTTACTTCTCTCTCCCCTCCTCATCCCCCATGCATCTCAAAATCCTATAGTTTGGCAAAGGAGAAGAAAGGCAATCATGGGGGGAAAAAGGGAGAGTCTGAAATATATCTGCACTGTAGAGAATATGAAAAGTGCTTCTGTCAAGCAGCTATAATTATTTTGACTTTTTTTTTTTCCTTGCAAATAGGTCAGAGGCCAATAATGTTGCATTTTTATATTGTCTCTCACTGTATCATAACCAGCAACTTTGCTCTAAACTAATTAATGTCTCCTCTTTATCAAGATCAGAGTGAATAATCTCTTAGCTCTTAAAATAGTCTTATGAATTGGCTTTATGATGATAAGCATGCTTCTGTTGCTGAGTAGTGTATCTTAAATAGTGTACTGGCACTTGATTCTAAATACTTGACCCTGCATTTTGTATGAGTTGAAGCTTTAATAAGTTGTCTTATACTTGCCACTGTACGGACTTGATTTTATGTGTTTGTACACACAGCACAGCTAGATGGTTGAGCTGCCATTCAGAGGCACCTTCTGTGATTCTGTGAACTGGATTAATTTAATTAATTTCAATGCCATAATATCTACCTATAGATTTTTTTTTTAAACATACATGTAACTTAAGTCATAATAGTTAGCTGTTTCCAAGAAAGAGGCTAGGGAGAAATATATTGCACTTTAGGAAAATGTCATATTGCAGACTTTTGAACTCTGGTTTATAATTTAATGAGGGAATGCTTTTTGTGCTGAGAGACTTTTTCACAATCACTGTTATAACCTGCTCAGATCAGGAGGAGTTTGAAGCCTTTACATACACGTCCTGACTTTTAGCTGCTAAGTTATCCTGAGTTTCACCTTTACTAAGAAAATATTGTCGTCAGTCCTGAGTTAAATCAAACCCAAATGGATATTCTGCTTTGTTTTTCATTTTAATACAAAGTGAAAACCTAGAAAGAAGGATGGTAAAAGAACTTTATCAAGGTTGGAAAATGAACCATTTACGAGTCAGGATATGCCAGAATGATATCATGTCTGTGATTGAGAGAGGTAATTTGAAACTAAGCTTGAATGTATAAAACAGTTGGCACTTTTATAACGTTCTGGAAAATTGGCTCCTGATTTTCAAACTAGGCAGTTAAACTAATGGACACTTTTGATTAATTTGGCAATAATTTCTCTGAACTTCTTTCCAACTTATGGAGGGTAATACCGCCTAGTCTTACAAGATTAGGTGATGCTGGTGAAGAAAAAGACATTGATATTTGTAAGGCATTTGACTAATTTACTGAGAACCCGTAAGTAAACTAACAATTTTGTATTCAACACACCATTTGTGGAGTAAATTAGACAGCAGACCATACATTGAATGAGGAGGACAGAAAGAAATGCCTGATAACCACTCCAGTAGTAGTTAAATGATGTATCACTGTGCATGGCAAACGGGAACTAATGTTTGGATGTTATTAGTTCTACTATTATTTTACTTGCTGATGAAGAACCCCACTAACCTTTAGGTGTGGGAATTTCTGTACAGTTATACAGAGTTTTAACTACTATTTTCTGCGTTCTGTTTGCCATGTCTAATCTGAAGACAAATCGCATGATATTTTTCAGCTTTTGAGGGCAGAAATAATCAGATCGTTTATGAATCTGTTTCTTGTGCTGAGCTTTTGAACTTTAATATTATCCTTTCATGTATCCTGCTTTTATTGCTTTAGTATCTGTTTGAATAATGTTTTCCTTACAGGCTTAAAATCACATGCTTTGGAACCCACTTACCTGTTTTCAAGTTGCTTAGATTTTTTTTTTATTATTTTTATTTAGGGTTTTTTGTTTCATTTTGGGCAGCAGGAGCCTGAAGGCATGCTGCTTGGAAAGAACAACTCCGCAGCTTCTGATTACTGCGTGTGCTTGGCAGTTTACATCCTGCTGCACTTGTGCATCACAGCATTTCAAACACAGAGGGGAAAAAATAAAGTGAACAAAAAGACTGAATTCCTGTGGTGTGAAAATTCAGTTTATTTTGCAGTCCTTATTTCACACTGAGAAAGAGACTTTCTTCCTGTTTGCTCCTTTATGTGTAAATCAAATTATTAGGTTTTGCTATGGGTTTTACAGGGCTAAATCTCAATCTTTTGGAGTAATATAAATTGTTTAGACATATAAACATGTAGTAGGTGAGTTGAACGTTTTTTAAAAAAAAACCATTCTTAACGTGATTTGCAGAGTTAATTTGGTTTGAGATTTGAAGTATAGTCGAAGCAGAATTCAACAGTGACTTTGCATTTAGAATAGATTTGAGTTGGAATATAATAAGATTAAACTATATTAAATTTTCTGCTCTTTGTCGCTTCAGTGGCCGAACTGGAAAAATTCGAGTGCAGTCACTCAAGATTGGCTTGATGTCTCTTTCTAAGGGCCTCCTGGAAGAGAAGTACAGATGTAAGTAAGCAAATACTTTATAAAAATGTTTATTTTATATAATTGTTACATATAATATATTGCAAATATTCTTATATCATTACATATTATATTATTATATATGTAGCATATACTAAATACACATCATAGCAAAATTTGTGGCAAAATTTTTATCATGCTTATGTCAGGATTTATGTCCTAACTGGAAAGTATTCATGTCAATTATATGTCATCCATGGCAAAGGAAAACGATGATAGTATGCTTATGCGATTAGGGGTGCTAATGTCATTTTACCAGTACAGGTGATCTCCCTCTTTCTGTCTTACCGTTTTGGGGAAATCTCTCAGATACTTTGCCTCAGGGTTGACATGAGAATGAATCTTTAATTTTAAAAAAATCATTGAAGCCTAATTAAAGAATGCCTGTTTTGGAACACATTTAAGGCTGTGCTTAACCTCAAGCACGTGCCAGGATACATGAGTAAAAGTGAGTAAGGCTAGACCTGCAAACATAGTTAATGCTCAAGGTCCAACAACATCTCTGCCTGCAGAGTAAATGGTCCAAAGCTGCTTTTTGGCTGGTGAGGCCGATGAGCTTGTCCGGCTGTATCCGTGTTATTAAACTCCCATTAGTCCCCAGAACAGAGTGGCTGCTTGTGAGCTCATTGCTGGAGGTGAACCTGGGCCCTAACTTACTCTCAGACTGTTCCTGGGTGTTTTGGAGTGAGCAGCCTGTGCTCCAGGCGTGNTTCTCAGACTGTTCCTGGGTGTTTTGGGAGCAGGAGTGAGCAGCCTGTGCTCCAGGCGTGCTGCATTCCCCTCCAGCAGCTCGCCAGTACAGGGGGCAACGGTGCCGCTGGCCGCACCGGGGCCTGGTGCGCTGCTTCGTTTGCTGGCATAGGTATGGGAACTTTAAAAAGTTGAACAACAAAAAAGAAAAAGAGATAATGTACATGACAAAACATATTACTTCCTTTAGCGATCTACTTTAGTTCTGAAATACTCAGAGCACAATAAAACAGTGCTCACTGTTCTTTGCTCTTTCTACCAGCAACTTTTCACATGCTACCACAGGACTTCTGAATGTCACAGAAAAAAGGGAACATTTTTAACCACTCAATTTTAGTGTCACAAATGTTCTTGGAAAATAAATTTCAATCATATAAGTAGACATTTGCACTGATAAAAAATTTAAGTTTGCGTGTATGATTATTCACAGCAGATTTTAGCCCTGGGCATGCATTTAGGGGACAAATGCTGTCTCACAGGTACAAATTTATTGAAGGACAAGATGACTTTTATCTTTTCTCCCCTTTCTTCAATTTTAGAAGTAGAAAAAAGCCACAGTATTGTCACAGTGTAACATCTGAGAGTACATTTGTGTGTGTTTTGCTCTTATCTTAAGCTCATTTTCGACATGAAGCCCAGATGGAACAGCAATTGAAACAGAAAACATTCATGAAATGTTTTATTTATTCCGTAGGCATACGGTCATATCATTTAATATCATTTAATGAATAAAAGGTATACAATTTGAGGTGCGTAAGAAGGGCTACTTGAAAAATCTCTACTGTGAAAGAGCCAGTTCAATTGCAGTGTGCATTCATTTTTTTCTTTTTATTTTTACCTTATGTATCAAAATTATTCCTTGGTACATGTTGCAAATCTTCAAACCATTTGGAAATAACACCGTGCTACTTGAAAATCTGTGCATCCTGTTTGTACAGCATGCATATGAACAAATGGTGACACATTTTCTCTTTTGTATATTTCTAATTAAATCCATATTCAGTGTAATTAGGGTGTCTTTATCCCTAAATTCCTTGCAGCTGCTTGGATGCTTCAGGTTTGACAATGCTAGGTTTATGGTTTGATGGCTCAGCAACCTCAGCAGAAGAGACAAAATGTGTGTGCAGTGGACATTTTTTCCTACTATTTTGGTGGAAACGAGACTTAACTTTTCCACACTTTGCAATATCTTGCATGCCAACTGATAATTGCTTTTTTCAGGTTGTTTGGCTGTGCTATAGTTTGAGTGCCACCGACTTTCATCTCTCAAACATTAGTGTGGCTGTGTTTAATTTTAGATTAACTAATCTTTTAGTTTCTTTTCTGATCGATTTCTTTTCCCTTATGGCTCAAGTCCGAATAAGCCCATCTTTTGCTTCCAATATCATCCTTTCAACAGAGTCCCTCAATGCAGTCCAGCGTTACATAAATGAAGTCTTGCCCTATGCACACATACGTGTGTGAACCCCCGCGCTGCGTCTGCACATGAACGTGTCCTCTGCTTGTGCTCAGGCCGTGGCTCCTGGCATGGCCAGTGGGCGCCGCGTGGCCGCGGCAGCAGGCACAGCACTGGGGGGAGCCCCATAGAATCACAGAGTGGTTGAGGTTGGAAGGGACCTCCAGAGATCATCTAGTCCAACCCCTCTGCACACGCAGGGACACCCAGAGCACATGGCACAGGGAGGCATCCAGGCGGGTTTGGAAGTTCTCCAGAGAAGGAGACTCCACAATCTCTCTGGGCTCTGTCACCCTCACAGGAGAGAAGTTCTTCCTCACATGGAGGTGGAACTTGCTGTGTTTCAACTTGCACTCATTACCCCTTGTCCTGTCACCGGCCACCACGGGGAAGAGTTTGGCCCCGGCGCAGCCACACAGGCCCTGCTGCCTGCTGGGCTTTGCTCTTTGGAGCTGCTGCCAGGTGCCCCCCTTACTGGGAAGGGCTGATGAGCTGCAGTCATCAGAGAACAGTTCTTCTCTCAGAGCCCGTTTCCACTGTAGGCAGATGCAACTGTGGGTAAGGCAGCTTTTACACTATCAGTTCTTAAAATCCGGCACTGAGTTACTGGGGAACTGCTCCAACTGTAGTGGAAAAAAATAGCCAGGATTTAGAAATGCCAAAAGAAGTTTGGAGTCATAGATCTGTGAATACTTTTGTCAGTGTTTTTTCTTTGGCCACTAAGTGCTGAAGATACTGTAGTGTCTGTTTAACTGGCAAGAGTGGGGAAAAAAACATGTAAGAGTTTAATTTGGTCAGCTGGACTTTCATTTTATGAAAATCTTTTCCTTGGCCACAGTCGTCATTGCAAAGGAAAAAGTTTGAACAATCTTTCTTGAAGCACACTGACAAAGCTTGCCAGTTGCTCCAAAGGAAGGACAAAATAATTTACAAAGCATCGTAAAAAAGTTTCTCTTAGATATTTCTGAGCAAAGCTTGTTTGTTCCTCAATCAGAAGGACAGTCAGACTGAATTATAAAGTCTTATTTATTTCTAATAATGACTGTTTCAGTAGGAGAGGTGAAAAGCAGCGGAATTGTACAAGCAGATTTTGTTTTTCTTCCTTTTAAGACTGCTGGGAGCTGTAATTGAAGCCAACCACTGAGTGCAAAAGCAAAATGAAAAAAATAATTGGAAAAAATACACAGCATTCACTTCTATTTCTTCTCTAGTTTATACCAACCATGAGGATGTTTTCAGAAGAGATTAACCTTGTGACTAAATATGAATGCATAAAACTATATAGAGATCATGATTAAATCAGTTATCACTGACAGACTTGCTTTTCTAAAAAAACCTGTAGCCAAAAATTTCTTTGTGTTTTTTCTGTTTACATTTTTTTTAATGAAGTCAGAACTTAAGAAATACTTCTTGTAGTGCAATCAGTCTTATTAGTTCATACTATACCATGGCTTTTAAGTAGATAGAGACCCAGGAGCATCTTTATGGTGCTTCTGCAGTACTTCTCCCTTTCTGATTACTGCTTTTGCAAGCTTTTTTATCTTACAAATATTAAAATTGTGGAGGCTTGCCTCTTGGATCTACTTCTTCATGCAACCACCTGCAGTTTTCTCCTAAGCCTCTTTAACTCTTGGAATGCCATTCGAATGAGGATGAGCTACTTCAGAGCTATGAGTTCTAAAACCCTGGAAATACAATATATATGAATCTGTATATGCATACATTTGGTGTGCGCACTTCACACCACTCTTCTGAACATGTATCAAGGCGAAGATGTAATAACATTTAAAATGACCCCCTTGCTAGTCTTTATGCAGCTCACTATGTAGGCAAAAGCATTCAAGTAGTGCTGCAAAGAAAGGAGAAATAAAAATTTTGAGAATGTCAGGATCTGTCATCCATCCCCAGGAATCAATACACATGCCCCCCAAACGACTTGACAGCACATACATTTGCTGATTATCAGATGAATCGAGTGTTTCGCCATCCAACATCCCCATTGCAAAACTACTGAACTTCCCAGAATATATCTGTATCTGGTACATTTTTCTTGATCCTTTTGGCCTCAATTTTTACTTTTGTCGCAATCATCCCAATACTTCCATTTATGCTACGGAGCTTGAGATGCACCTTAGGAAAAGGGAATCAGGGAAAGTAAAGTACCTGGGGGTGGATGTGGTTATCGAGGAACATGATTATTGTTAAGTGTGAGTTATTTCACTGAGTGCTACTCTTGTCTTAAGCTGTGGCCAATTCGTACTGTTTCTAGTCTCAGTCAGAGCATGTGTGATTCTGTCCCAAATCAATCCAAGGATAGCTTTAATTTTTGGCATGAAGTAGGAATTGCTGAAATACCACTTTTTTTTCTTCCTCGTTGATAGCAAAGAAAAAAAATCTACTAAGTATTAAGGAGGAGATTAAATAATGTTGGATTAAAACAAAAAGCTATTCATGTTTTCTGATGTTTCTCTTATTTTGTCACATAGCTGTTCCTAAGTAAATCAGGAACTACGTAGATTACTTACTGTACATAATTTTGTTAGCAGATGCTATAAGATGCCACATAGTTTAATTTATATGGCCTGGCACTCTTGGTTTGTTTACACATTAAGAAAAAGTAGGCACAATAATCAAGATAAATAGAACTGTTGTAGTCAGGACAGTTGGCCATCTGTAAGTCTGTCTGGACTACAAAAATTGCAACATTCCAGCTGCCGAGTCAGAGCCTAAGAGGGGAGTAGATGGCACAAAAGGAACTCAACCTCTCTCTGGATTGCAGATCTCTTCAAGGAGGTGGCCGGCCCCACAGAAATGTGTGATCAGAGGCAACTGGGCCTGCTGCTTCACGATGCCATCCAGATCCCCCGGCAGCTGGGAGAGGTGGCAGCCTTCGGTGGCAGTAATATTGAACCCAGCGTGCGGAGCTGCTTCCAACAGGTAAGAGGGTAAACACCTTCATGTGGAAAAATCTCTTCCTAAAGACCTGGAACTTACTCTTGAATGATGCTGAAAGGAGAGAGGAATTTAAAAACACCCAATGAGTGTTTGAACAGAAGTGTGCAAGCAGGTAAATGTGGGGAGTTATTGTCAAAATGCAAAATGCAGTCATAAGGGAAGATTTTTTTTGTTCAGCAGAAGATCAAACAAATTACTTTCTAGCAGGAAGAATTTATAAATCCGTATATTGTAACAATATTGGCAGCTCCAAATGCTGTTAAAACTTTTTTTTTTTTTGTAGCAGCCAATTATTTTGCCCTGCAACTTTCAAAGCAAGCTGATATTGTGAGAACAACATACTTTCCCTGCTGGAACATGGCATATTCTCAACAGAACAAGAAAATGATGTTGATACTAATTTTTGACCCTGCACATCAGGAAATTATTTAGCATTATTTTTCTCATGAAAGAGCTTACAGATGTTCAAAATTTCAAGCATAGTCATTTATGTATCCTAAGCCTTTATGCAGAAGACAAGAATATAGAATAAAGCTGTCGTGGGCCCGCTGTTCAGCTCCAAAATACATGCAGGGGGTTAATGAGGCTGCAAGGAGCGTCTATCTTTTTAAAGAAGATGGGAAGAAAAACGGGGATGTTTTAATGGAACAGAACCAAACACAGAACTTGTCAAGGACGCCTGAGGGCTTTGCCTGTTTCATAGTGATAGCTACACTGTTTAAGTGTGTTGTTTCTAAGGCAATGACTGCTTTGAGCACCGTCAGCACCTATATATGTATTAAAAAATCACTATGCCACATGTAAAACTCCTGACTTCAAGCAATATTTGTGACTGTATTAAATCCAACAGATAAAAACTTGTAGAACATTTTTCTTTCACCATTCTTTTATAGACACCTGTATGTTTCTTTACAGTGCTGTGAAAAATGCAGTTGTCAACTTTTTTTTCCCGGACTATTATATTCATTTAGAGGTTTTGAGGAATTAGATTCATTTCTAGGTTTTGAAATGATTAGCATTGAGAGAATGTTTGCCCCAAACATGAACAAATTTACCAGACTGTTATGGAAATTGGTTGACCAAATTAACCAAATAACATTCTCCTTGAGGTTTTAATATTGCTCCTTCAGACAGTAAGAGACAGTGCTTGACATATCTATTGCTGGCCTCAAGTGGTTGAAGTCAGGCTGAAGTGACCCTCATTTGTTAGTGGCAGCCTTGGGGTCCCAGAGGAAGGATGTTTACGTGCCTGGGGGATCTGCCCCTTGTCCCGCGTGGTTTGGTCAGCGCGCGGCGCTCTGCGCGTACCAGGGGTGTTGCTAGAGCCTGTGTCTGAGACGAGCGCTGCCCAGGCACATGCTGCTCTGTAGCAGAGTGTGGGTGAGGAGTGCTGCTCTTGGAGCCGTCTCGCGGGTTGCCTTGGCGAAACGCATGTTTTGCTCGAGGGGGAAAGCACCTTAGTACTTAGTCCTTTCTTCTTTGCTGCTTCCTAACCAGCAAAGATCTACATGGATTGTGAGGAGGTTAAGAACACTGATGGCCATGTCGTCCTATTCAAAAATAACTTTAAGTTGTGCTCTGTATACTTGCCAGGGACTCAGAATAGCAACCTCCGTTCTTACTGCTGCAAAATAAGTTTAATATAATTGTTTTTTAGCCAGGCTTCTCTGTTGATTGCAGCTGAGAATGTGGAAACATTTATTTGGTTCCTAAAACAATCATCTTATTATTTTAACTGTGCCGTATTCTCAGTGTTTGTCTTTACAGTGGCACATTTATTTTCCTTTTTAAAAAAATATTTATTTATTTGCTTGTTTGTTTATTTGACATGCTAATTCGGAAGAGTACCATGGGCTCAGAATACAATTAATATTTTTTTTACATGTAGGCAGTCCTGACTTCAAGTGGTCTGGTACTCATCTGTCAAAAAAAACACATTTTTTGTGTGTCAGAAATACAAAACATTCTTCCCTTTTGTGTTCTGTTCCTTGTTTCTCAAGTTCTTTTGGTTCCGAAGTGGGTTTATTATGACTGTTCCTTCTTTAATACCTTCTGACTCCTCTGTCCCGGTTGTTTACTCCTATGTGTTCTTGCTGACCAACTTCAATTGTTTTTTTTCCATAGCTGGTTTTACATTAACCTGGCTTGGAAAAAGATGGCACAGAAGTTGTTTTGAGGAATTGAATTAAAATTAAAATAGTTTGTGGGGTTTATTAATTATTTTTGTTCGTTTGCTCACCAGAACCACAATAAACCAGAAATCACTGTAAAGCAGTTTATAGATTGGATGCGGTTAGAGCCCCAGTCCATGGTGTGGCTACCAGTTCTACACAGAGTTGCAGCTGCTGAAACAGCAAAGCATCAGGCCAAGTGCAACATCTGCAAAGAGTGTCCAATTGTTGGCTTCAGGTAAGAGGGAAGGGAGCTGAGTGCGGGGTTTTGACATCTGATTCATATCTCCCAACAAAAAACATTTTTTCCTGTTTGCTTGAGCCGCTGCCTTTCAGTCTCCTACAGAACTTGCTGCTCTTTACCAAGCGGGTCTGTGGCAGGTGTGCAGGGAGGCATCGAATATTTTGGCACTGATGGATCCAATAAGTAGCAAATGAAGTATAAATACACCAAAAGCATGACACCAAAAAGAGGTTATCAGTGAGAAAAAATATTATCTTTGTTCATATCTATATCTTATGCAGAATGAGACGACAAGACAGACAGACTGGACGTCTCTGCACTGTTTTGCAAATATGTTTTGTGAAATAAAGCAACTCGTGCTAGCCAATATTAAATGACCCTTCAACAGCATTCTTTCCTTGCTTGGCACAAATGTTAATATTACTGTGATGAGACTTGCACAATTCCTGTTTGGAAGCATTGAACATAATCTAACTTTGGTCTGTTCAAAGAGAGCCTGTGAATTCTTAAAGAAAAAAATAACTCCAGGGATATTCTTTGTTAGTGAGTTAAACTGTATGATCGTAGTATAAAGCACTGTCACTGAGCACTGGATGTTTGGTACCTTTGTGTGGTCTGTTATGACTAATATGCATTTGTGTATTGATTGCTCCAACACATAAAATGATGTGGAACAAAGGGAGAAGGGCTAAACATAACAGACTCTCCTCTGTTCTTGAAGTTGTATGTTTTATTTAGGAGCTATGTAGGGCAGTCTCTCCTGTAAGTGATTTAATGCTTTTCTTAGGGTGTCTAGGCAGATGAGTCACTTTTGTTCCCCATGCTTTCTTCCTCCTTCCTTTTGTTGTGTTAAAGGACAATAATACAGGAATGTTGGGGTGAGATTGATCTCACCTAGCCTTGAGCATACTAGCTTTAATCAGACTTTGAAGACTGAGCTGCTGACCCTCTTTTCTATCAAATAGAGAGGAAAGTACTTCCAGAAGCAACGAATTCAGTAAAACCTTTTTGCTTGTCCTGAGATGAGATGAGAATTCCTCTGGATATTTCTACTGTTCTTAATTTAGGCTGCAGGGAGCTAAGAGTGACTGAGCCCCAATGTAGATGCCTGACTTTTAGTTGTGAAGCAAGGACAGCTGAATCTTTTCTGTGCTGACCTTTCTTGGGTGGAGAAGAAAAAGGGGTACATAGAGACAGAAGACAAAAGAATTTTAGTGGAGAAGAAGGGAAGACAAAAAAATGACTCACCCTAAGTCATCTCTGTAATGAAACTAAAGATCTGCAACAGCAAAAGCATCTCACATCTTAGCAGTAGATGGATGTGGCCATTTAACACACAGGCTCCGAATAAAGTTTCTAAGCAGTTGCATCAGCATCCTTAAAAGTGAACCTTTACGTTCATGCACGCATATTGTCTTGCAAAGCAAAACATAAAACTCAGCAGGGGAAAAATGTGGATTGGTGCTGAAAACTGCTCTCAGAAAGCAATTTAATTTAAACTTTAACTATTCAGAAGCTATTCAATTTGCTTCCGTTAGCTCATTTTAGTTTCATACTAATGATATAACCTCATCCAATCAGAACTGCATGCTATAAAAAAGAGTGGTCGGAATATAAACTTGAATTCTTTAGTCAACTATAGTGAAAAAATGAAAAATAAAAAAACTTTAAGTGTACTAAATTCTTAAACTTTATATTTCATGAACAGTAAGCAAGTTTCATGAATTTTAGGTTCTGATTCATGAATGTAGAGTTTCTGAGCATTAAAAGGATAGAAAAACATTTAAAACAACTGGTGAATATTAAAGCATGTAAACTTAAACCACTCTGGTTTATAAACTTTTTTTCTAAAATTCCAGCTGATGACTAAAGAGAAGAAAAAAGCCTAACACAACACAATTTTAAGTCATTTTAAACTCCGAAATTCCAAACTCTTTGCATTTTGTCCATAGAGCTGACCCTTTCCTGTATTTTATCTGCAGATTTATACTGTGCAAGGCTTTCTGTTTCCAAGGGACGTTGATGGCAGTTGATTCACAGTGGTTCTCTCTGGGGCATTAAGGCTAAATTTGTTTGTTTTAATCTCACATTCAAGTGCCCTTTACAGCCTGGAGGTGTCATACAAAGTGTTGGTGGGCTGTGGGCTTCCCGTGGGCCGCATCTCTGCAGCGCCTTGCTCCATTCTGCTGTCCTGCACGTCTGGGTGCCTTCCCAGACCATCCTGACAAAGCTGCTGGTCCCCGGTGCTGCTGGAGAGCCTGGGACACTGTCGCAGAGGGTCGTTGACCTCACGGCGCTTAACACGATGTAAAAGCTAGGAGTGAACCTAAGAAGCACTCATCACTTTGTTTGGTTTCTCCGTAGGTACCGAAGCTTGAAACATTTCAACTATGACGTCTGCCAGAGCTGTTTCTTTTCTGGGCGTACAGCAAAGGGGCATAAATTGCATTACCCAATGGTGGAGTATTGTATACCTGTGAGTATTTACTTATCGCTCCCAAGGGATTGGTTTTCGCATTATTTGTGGTCTAGAATTTGATCTTGGATTTTTTTTTTGGCAATTGGCTGTTTGGCTATTTAGTTTACATATGGACACACATGTGCGCTGTTTGTAAGAGAGCATGTTGAAGAAAATGGACCGGCTTTACCATTGTCATGTCCTAGTAAACAATATTTAATATTTTCGTGATGTAATATAGTGCTTTAAAGGTGAACAACCATTGCTTCAGGTCTAATGTTTTGCTTTCTTCAACCAAATGCAATTGGAAATACATTTGACAACCTATTGCCTTAAATAATTTCTATTTATTTGGGATATTTAAAGATTAGTATGTGACTGGAAAAAAATAAACTTTTTTTTTAATCAAAAAGAGTGTGAGTTATGACTAGATTAGATAGCAAAAAAAGACTGCATAATTCATCGTTTTATTAATGACATGTTTAAACAAGTTTTTTCTGAGAGAATTTCTAGAAGACTTTCCTGAGTTGAATTAACGGCCAACTTTAAATAAATATTTTGATTTTCTGGATTTTTGCTCGATAATCTTTTACATTCAATAATCATCTTAAGCACAAAATAGTAAGATGATCTATCTTTCATTTAAATCACAGTGCTCAAAGTTCAGTATACTGAGAACAACAAATTCCGGTCAGAATGTGACTTTCTTTTATAGAGCTGATTTCTAATACTGTTGCAAGAACCTACGGGTTCTTTTAATAGCAAAAATGTCACTGACTTACTCATCTGTCTTTTGCTTGAGTAGATGGGATTGTTAACTTTGTTTTCTCCTTTTTTTTTGTATATGTACCTTCAATAGCAGAATTCAAATTCTATGAAATAGTGTTTACTCTTCATTATAATCAGAAGCAACCATGACTTATGTTAATTTGGTTTCATTAATTCTATAACCCAGTATTAGGATTTGATTGTTAAATTAGCATGTCAGACACAGTAGCTATGTAAATGAAACTGCTCTGAAGAAATATTGCTGTAGATTGCAGCTTTGTTGCTTTTCAGCCAGTTTTGATGTTCATTATATTTTGTCATTATGTTACTCTTTCCATTTTCTCTTTTCCCTTCTCACCTTCTTGAAAGCTTATTGGCAGATTAAGGGCTCTCTTTTGAAAATTATAGCACTTATGGGGGATGGAGGGATGTTTTGTGTTAAACATAATTATATTTAACAGAATAGATGGACATATACTGAATATAAAACATTTTATAATATTTCAGTACATTATAGATATATATGTATATATACACTCCCTATTTTTTTCCACTTCTAATGTATACTCTTAAAATCTGTTATGTCTGAAATTGGTTTGGCATGGAGTTCTTTTTTTTTGTCTTTTTTTTTCACACAGTTGTATCCTTTTTTCCTTTTTTTTTATTTATACTGTTTTCTTAGTATGATGTAAAAGCATGGTTTTGCCTGTGTTGAGATGTCAGATATTTTACCTTTGGGACAGGTCTAGAGCATTTTCTTTCTTATTAAAAATGTGGTGTTTTTAATGAATAGTTTAATATGATGTGGTTAAAGAAATACTTTTTCCATTTGGTTAATGCTATATATTTTTGTTTTTCTCTCAAATATTCAGAAACATACTTATAAAAGAGAGAGAACCAGAAGCAGTAGTTTGCTTACCTCCTTAGCCAATGTAACCAGAAAAAATCTGAACATATTTACTCCGTGTTTTCATAGATCCATGCCCTTTTCCAGATCGAGGCCTCCCTGTCCTTCTCTTCAGGCCATATCTGGAACATCAGTTTTTAATGTCTGTGATACACAGAAAATTCAGAAGTGAAGGCAGAAGGTGTTGTGAAATAGGGGAGGCTTCTGATCCATGTGATAAGATATCCTTCCTGTTGTGTTAGTCAGAAATGTATAGGGAAATAGAAAGGGAATGAAGAATATATCTAGTGTGGGATATGGTACTGTCCCTAGAGCAAGATGGGATATTTCTTCCTGGCGACTTTTGAGTTTTGGCCGAAGCAGCAGGTCTGAGAGAAACTTTTGATTCTTCTTAAACTTGTTCATATTATGTAAGTGTGACACATTTAATTTAAGTAATGACTGCCATATATTTCTACAAAAAGTATTGTAGAAATGACTCCCATTGTCCTTGGGAGTAGAGACTCCTTGTATTAAAGATTTCTGTTCCCACTAAATAGAACCTATAGTTCTAAAAGAATAGTAAGGACAAAGTAAGGTAACCTAGGTTAAAAGTTAGTGAAGTCCTTTCTGTGACATGTAGGAGGATTGAACTGAATCCAATATGGAATAATTATATGGGAATGAGATGACATTCTTGGTTAGAGGGAATGAAGGGCAGGAAGTAGGTAAGAGGTAACAGGTAACATTGGGGCAGTTTCAAGTAGAGCAGAGTAAAAGGCATGGCATATAGGAAATGCATAAATTCAGGTGCCCAGCTTTGACAACCATTAATCTGGAAGCTGAATCTTGAGACAGAATTTCTTTTAGACCTCTCTGCAAGTATACTTAACCAGCTCTATTTCTGTGCAGTCAATCAGACACAGCTCGTGTGTCTGGTCTCAAAGAGGGGCCATGGGAAGAATTAGTAAAGTGTGTGATTACCTTTCTCTATCATGATTCTTCTTCTTAATGCCAATGACTTGGGGTAGGAGTCTTTTCATAGACTTGAGAGCTTGAAACAGAAGTGATATACTAAATGAACAGAGCTAAAGTATGTCTCTTTGCCTTGTGTAATTAGTGCTTACGTGCAGTTCATTTCAGCTCTTCTTGCATCACTTGAATGAGAAAAAATAATAGATTTCACAAAAATAATCCAGTATTATTTTGTATTATTATTTATAATAACATACTAAGGTTGATCTACTAACCTGTTGTTAAAACTCTGTATATACTGAATGCATTTAATGCGTCATAATATTCAAAGAACTTGTAAAAAGTATTTACAGTAGGTGAATAGAATAGTTATCTGTTTAAATGGAGCTGTATCTAAAATAGTGGAGATTGGGATCTCTGACATTAAAAAAAAAAAAAAAGTCTCATATAGGCACCAAACACTAGTGAATTATGCTGTAGGATTCATTATATTGTGATATACATAGCCTGAATAGAAAAGGTGTGTCTGTTCAACTGAGGTTCAGCACTTCTTAGAGCCTTTTCAGCCTAATTGAAAGGCTGCTAGTACAAAAATGATACTTTTGTTTCCTGTGCAGCAAGCAGGGTGCAATTGTCTCACAATAACTCTTACTATTTAATATATACTAATGCATAAATATCAAGAGTACTACCAATATTTAGAAAAAAAACGGCTTACTACCTTTGACAGAATTCACCTGGATTGCAATTGTTTCCTTGAAGCTGAAAATAAAACAATTCATAATAGCTCCCTGGTTATGTATTTTTTCTTTCATGCAAAATGTAGGAATGGATAGAATAAGGATTTGAACATCATCTTCAAGTAATAGAAATGCAGTTACTGTTGTTATTTTCTCATATTTAAATACGGTCTCTCTCTAAAAAGATGGTTTCTAATGCAGAATTTTAGAGAGAGATATAACAATTTTGTAAGGTTTTCCAGTCAAAGTCTAGCATTTAATTCAGTTGTACTCATAAAAAAGTATCTAGATATTTTCTACTTTTTTTTTTGAAAGGGGAATTGACTCAGCAGTGGCATGGGCATTAAATTAATGTGGCTTTCTGTATCTGTATGGCTCCTCTGAATTTCAGGCAGAAATAATTACTGCATCAGTCCTCTTTCTCCAAACTGTTCGACTTTGCAGTTCCTATATCCCACTGTAAAACCCTGAAAGCAGCTTTTCAGAAGTACTGTAAAGATACCAAATCAGCAGTTCTGAAACTTTTCTCATTGCAAGTCTTATATCTGTCAGGGTCATGACCTCAATAAAAAGACCAACAACTGCATTTTTGTAGTTCTCCTCTATCACCCTCAACTGCCACAATCCCTAATTCTGGCAACTGATATTTGTCGACTGTACAAAATGATGCCAGCAAAGACTTGCCACTTGGTCTTCAGAGAAAAGAAAGTATTTTTAAAAACTTTTTTCTGTGTATTGGATTCTATGCGTTGGCAGATGTTAAGGTAGGATATTGTTTGGCATAGTTTGAATACAAGAAGAATCTGTTAACTCCATATTTTGATGCATTAGATCTCTCATTCCTGCTAGGAGCATCTTCATCTAGTTTGCAAATTGTAGTCCGTTCCCTTTTGCTTGCAAGCTCAGCTACTGGAAACTATGCAGGAGTATACAGCGTTGAGCGTTTTCAGGGATTTGATTTGCTATTTAACATATTTACATATTTCTCTGAAGATTGCTTTTTTAAAATAGTTTTTCCTGTTTTTTTTTTAATTCTTAATGATAATCTATCTTGTAAGAAAAGAAAACAGTATCCTATTTTCTTAAAGAAGCTTAAAGACACGATAGACAAGATGTCAGAAATTACTAGCCAAATTTTAGTTCTACCCTAAAGTGAAAATTTGCTCCAGGCATGGTAAAGCCCATCTGCAGCAGTGCCTGTTAAGACTTCCGCTCCAGGTACATCATCTGAAACCCGAATTGCTGCTGACGTGCGGGAAGGCGGCTGCGTTCCTGGGCATAAGCAGCCTCAGAGTTTTATAAGCCACAAACTGACGTAAGAGTCCATGGTTCCATCCTGACAAGCTCTGCAAGGCACCAGCCCTCCCAGGCCCTTCACTGTTGCGCAAACTAGACCCTTCTGTGAAAAAGAGGAGAGAAAGCAGCGAGAATGGGTGAATGGGGCTGTTTCACATGCAAAATATTATTTCCAGACGTTGTGTTTGCTCTGGTGAGTCTTTTCCCTAAGAAGTCAGGTTGTCTGCTTTGGCTAAGACTACACCAAAGCAGAGACTAGCTACTTTTTTTCCATCTGCTAGGTCTTTTTGCAGTAGTTGCTCAGATAGCTGGCTCATGTCATCTGCTCCCCTTTTGCTTCTTAATTTGCTAAATTCTGAGGTAAGGTAGTTGCGCTTAAACTTAGAGCTTGATTTTGGTATACTGAAATACACCGAGTATACGAAACTCATGTGGGCACAGACGGTGTAGTAGTTTATCACCGCAAGGAAACATTCATTCTGTGTAATGCTGAGATTTGAAAGCAATCACAGAAAATTATTATTATAAATGATTGTTTCATCTGTTTCTGCTTATTATTTCTATTGTTCCTTCTTTTCTTGTTTCTTTCAAAAAAAAAATGGTGTATGTGTGTCTATTTGTGTGTATGTATATACAAGCACACACACTATTCTTTACTATATTCTTCAGTATGTTATTTTGTTCTGTCTGTGTGCACATACATATGTCTTGGAACTCTCTTGACAGTACTTCTTGGAAGTACTTTTTCCAATGAAAGTTTTCCTGGTTCTGATAAAGTAAAAATACAGCACAACTACTTTCTACACCTACATATGGAAAGCTTGCCTAACCATCTTTTTTTTCCCCCACTACTTTCAGTATAAACAGTAGTTTCTTCAATTTATGTCCATTTATAAGGGATTTTACTTGTTTTTAGTTTGTGACTTGTGATTCCATATATTCCTGTCTGTATTTTGAGGGGTTCTAATGCCAGTTGTCTGTTGTTCCGTATTTTCTACTTACAGCTTTCAGCTACAGAGATTTGTTTATCTGTTTATAGGTTTTTGTGTGTGCCAGCTATGGATCTCAGTCATTCCTTCCTGAACTTTGTCAGGTTCTAGGAATAGAGATTTTAAATTAAGATTGAAAACATGTTTGTATGGATGAAATCTTTATTCAAGAAAAAGGTTTTTTGTTTGTTTGCTTGCTTTTCAAATAGTTTGCAAATATTGTGATCTCTGTGCTGTTGACTTTTGTGGAAATAGCTAACATGTCATGTAAAGAAGATATAAAGAAGTATACAAGTCAGCTGCTGTGTTTCATTTTTTAGATAGGCTGTACACAAGAGCCCCTGGCTATTTTTCAAAAGTTCAGCGTTAAGGTGCATCTCTCCTGGCATGGTTTTTGTTTATACTGTGCCATGTGGGTATATACGAAAAGACCAAGAAAAACACTTTTATAGGTTGTGACTTAGTCACATTTAAATTTAAATGGTTCCTGCAAATCTACCCAATTTTCACTGGTTTATATGTTCAGGCCTCGCTCAGTACATAGTCAAATTAGTCTTTCCAAGGAACTGGGTCAGGCTGTCATACCAAATAAGTACCCAAGAGGAAAAGTTTGGCAGCTCAATAGACATTTATTTCTGTAATATGTAGATATGAAAACTTTCATTCAATGGCCTTGGGACAGCCTTCCATCTGCTAGAGTTTTTGTTGCATGAAAATTCACAGCTCTTCGCACTTCACGTTTTTTGTTTAGATGCCTTAATGAATTTAGCAGATGATTTTTGGCAATATTTTTGTGAACCCTTCCTGATTTACCTGTGTTAAAATTTAGGAGTTTGTACACCTCTCTCAATCCCAAATTTGCTCAGTTTTTACTTGTTAAAACTGGAGCTTAAAAACTCTTGCCAATGTCAGTTTGATAACCTGCCATTTCTTACAGTTAGTTCAGTCAGCACTTGTAAATGACTGTAAATGTATAATGGAAATGTAAGTGACATATACTATACAAATATTAAAATACAGAGGCAAATAGGGGAGTATTTTTGTTTTGACAGCAGAGAATAAAGTGAGAGAATAGTTTGCCTGTTTCTTCTGGCTCTTTTCACACTGTACTAGAGAAAAATAATGAAAATGAAAAGCCTTTAACTCTTTTTTTTTTTTTTTTTTCCCCTGTGGACTTCCTTAAGCTTTGGCATTATATTATGTTAACATGTTTTCCCCAAAAGGGTGTGTGGAAGGACAGTGTGCAGCCTCGTGAAGGGTTTGGGTTGGGGGCTGTGTGCTGGGTTGCAGCTGCGCTCGCGGGTAGAGCTGCAGAAGCCCCTGCAGCCTTCAGCAAACGCCCTCGCCTCGGCGTGAGGTGGAGGGCCGCTTGGCCTGCACCAGCCTTGCAAGGAAAAATGTGTTGAACAGTAACCCCTATATGTGATGGGGACCGTGCACAATGCATTCTGTAAACACATATACTTTAAAAAGCGTACTGTGTGCTCCTGTTTCTCCCTGCAGGTCCCTCTGTTACAGCCATTTTCTCCTGCTGTATTAAGCCTGCATTTTCTCGCTTGTGTTGTTGCTTTTGTAGCAGAAGTTAATTGAGTGGCATTATCAAAGTGTGCTGTCATTACTGATGTGATTAATTCCAATTAAATCCATTTCTGAAGGCAGCTGCATCCGTTTTAGCTGTGCTCGAAAGGCAGGCGCTGGGGGTGAGGGACGGGGCCAAGCATTGCCGGCGCTGGGGAGGCTGCAGGGTATGGACGGCTAGTGAGCCGCTCGGGACAGGGCCTTGCTGCCTCCCACCCGCAGGCCTGCACAGGAAGAATCTGGGACCAATTCTCCTCCAGCCTTCTGCTGTGGGAATAAGGAGGCTACTGGATCGGGCAGGGAATTGTTGCTTTCGGCACAGATTGTTCATGTCAGGGTTGCTTCTGATTGTGCCCCTGAACTGGGCATGTACAATGACTGTAATTTCATCTTTGGGCTCTGGAATGTTTCAGATAGTAGCAGGAACCTGCAGGAAGAACCCTGGTGACTTGAGGAAGTGCTCATGGAAAAATGTGGCCGTTGCAACAGAGATTACTGCTGCTTCATGCTCCTGGTTCACAGCTTAGTTATATAATGGGAGGCATGGAGTAATCTGTGGCACTCTGTGAACAGAGAGGGCTGTTGGCTGTATTTTTTTGCAACAAATGCACTATTGTTAGCTGTATTTCTTCAACCAAGCAATTACAAGATTTTATACTCCCTTCTGTCTGTGAGGTGAGTTAGATGCTTCATGGGTATGAGTGTAAATAGTCAAGATTGCTTTCAGTGGCTAAGGGTATTCCTTAGTATATGGAAAACAGAGCTGCATTTTTTTCTCCCGAAAAAAAGAAAATGATTTTTGCCTTTTGTAAGACTACTTATAAATTTTTACTTTTAAGACTTGAACCTGTCTCAGTTTTTACCAATTAATAAATTGGTGGAAGCTAGTATATTACTGCTAGGAATTTGGAGGCTTGCCATTTTTAGCAATAAAAGAGAATTTGTAGGTGCATTACTGTTACTGATTTATCATGTTTCAGTACACTAGAAAAGAAGCTGTAAAATTCCTAACATTTTGAAATTTTTCATTGTATCCCCTTCAGGACAGTAGCAGCATTATTATCTCAGTGCTAGCTAGCAATGTTCAACTTAATTTCTTTTTACTTCTTAAGACAACATCTGGGGAAGATGTACGGGACTTCACCAAGGTGCTGAAGAACAAGTTCCGGTCAAAGAAGTATTTTGCAAAGCATCCCCGACTTGGCTACTTACCTGTGCAAACAGTTCTGGAGGGTGACAACCTGGAAACGTAAGCTTGATTATAAGATAATCCCTGCTGGGGCCACTGGCATTTTTCATTACCCAAGAAATAATCAAATGCCTTGTGCTGAATTATTTTCCATGAATATTGGATGATCTTGCTCATTTTGTGAAAGTACCGTACTTTTATGCTTTGATTTTGATAGACCATGAATATTAGCAGGTAAAAATGTTGAAGGTAGGGTTAACAGCTGTTTTACAAAGAACCTTTTTATAACATTGAGAGAAAGAGGTTTTTGGAGCCACATTGCTTATTTGGTCTCCAAGTTCCTCTCTTCCTCTCTTTAATGACTTTGGAATCAACTGCCTTATTTCAAATGCATTGGAGTGGAGATCTCCAAGATAATTAGACTCCTACAAACTTCAGAAATCTAAGAGGCTTGATAAGAGAGCCCTGTGAGTGTCTCCACGCTATTTATGGTGCCAGCAGAAATACTTTGCTTTGTTTATTTACTTTCTTGTCAACTGTCAGCAAAGGACACTCTTAAAAGAATCAAATTAAGATATGGTGACAGGGCGATAGAAGTAGTTCAGTTGACTGACTCTCCTTGACATCCTGGAGTCTGTGCTGCTGCAGTGCAGCCGAAACAATGTGCCACTTAAAGTTAGCAGCAACATCAAATATAAAGCTTCATATACAGTAGACCTCTGCCATTGCCTGTGCTCTGCTTTACTGACCAGAAGTTTGTACATTTTATTTACAGTAAATAAACTGCTTGCTCTTGACTTAAGAAGCAGGATGAAGTAACCTGACTTGTGGCCTGAGTTCTAAGCAAGGATTTGAATTGGAGCACACGTGCAACTTTTAAAATGTTACAGAGCAGTCTTAAACTGGTCTGTATTTATAAACAAACAATCAAAAATGTCAAGAACAAAGGAACTTAAAGGTGCTTTGATGTGATGACAAGTTGTCAATGACACCAGAACTGGAATGTCAAAACTGTAAATGCAGGTCAGGGGAAAAACTCTCTTGGTCCAGGCATGTGGGAAGTACACAGATAAACTGCCAGCATCACGCTGAGAAAATTCGGTGTTGGTGTCTTCTACAGCTGACAAAAAAACCCACATATTTTCCTTAAAAACAAGCAAACAAAAAATCACTTTAGCAGAATTTAAGCAAACTAATGATCAGTTAAAAATCAAGAGTGCAATCAATAACACTTCCTGCTACTTTTAACAATTTGATTTTTATTTAACAAACTTAAGGTGCATAAGTCAGTTTTCTGTCCATTGTAGGCTGCAGTATCTGTTGCTGCCTCTTTCTGTGTCAATTGCTAGTATAAATGACGTGAGTGGGATGCTGGTTAAAATAACGTGTGTTTTTATCTCAGCTTTCTCTTAAATGGCACTAATCTTTTTTCTTTTTTTTTTTCTTTTTCTTTGCAGTCCTATCACTCTCATCAGTATGTGGCCAGAGCAATATGAGTGAGTATACAAAAATTCTCTGTCTGGAAAGCTCAGAATGCTAGTTCTTTTCTTTAAAGATGAGGACTGCTAATCTGACATGTATAAGCTACAGGCTATGGTGCACCAAAAAGCCCAAAGGAACAATCCCTCCTAACAGTATTGTGAATTTAATTTGTTAATTTGTCAGCAGTGTAACTTATGTTTTAAACAACCTTGTTATTTTTTGGATTGCTTTAGACACTATTAAATTTTGGTTTTGTTGTTCTGTTTTAACCAGTCCTTCACAGTCTCCACAGCTATTTCATGATGACACACACACCAGGATAGAGCAGTATGCTACAAGGTAAGAAATGCACAAACTGCTTCTTATGCTACACCACATGTTGTGATAGATTCCTGCTGATTTTTAATATACTCCACTGGCTGAACATTATTTATTAAAAAAAAATATCTTTATACTCAGAAGCAAGTCAACTGTTTGTAAATCAGCTTCTTTCTGAATACAGCATATTAAACTTTTAAATAGATGCATTAAATCTGTCACCTGTCCTACAGAATAGAAACTGTTGCAGAATTACTGTGTGTTGTTTCTAAAAAGTGCCATTTTCCTTTGGCTTCCTTGTTTTTAACCTTTGGAAATACACACAACTTGCTGGATATATAACTTTTCCCAGTGGGATTTTAGATTCAGGTTTTCATTTTATTTTCTAAAATGGTTATCCGCTGTCACTGACTTTTAGCAGAGGATATAACAACTACAAATGTTCTGCTTTTCATGGGGTCACTGCAAACCTTCCTTTTAGCATAAAATGCCTATAGTGCTAAGACCATCTCAATGGCTCAATGTTTTATTGAACTCTTTATGTCCACTCAGAACTTTGTGATGGTTAACAGTAACCAGAGGTGCCCTCTTAAGAATAAGTAGCTACTTTATGAATAGCTACTTTTAACTGGGAAACTGGTTCTTATTACCATGGGACTGGCCTGTTTTGCTTTGGATGAGTTTACTGTTGTAAATAGTCTTTACAAGTTGTGCTTATTAATGCTACTGTTCGCTACTGCATTCTTGGGCACCATAAAGCAAATTCTCAAACCATTGGTTAGAGACCAGTTTACCCAACACATACCACTTCCAGCAAGGAAAAAATGAGTGCTGACTTCCTTGTTTTGTTCCACAATGAGTTTTTAAATTCTTTTTAGTAATTTGTTGAAGGCAAGCTTGTACTGTTTTTCAGTTGTTTGGAACATGCCATTCATAAAAATCTGATGTCACGGGGACAATTTTTGACTATAAAACTTAGGCCATGTTGTAATCAATTACAATCTGGACTATAAATTTGACAAAAGCAAGGAAATCAAACTTCACTAGAAAGTTGTCTGATTTTTTTTATCCTCCCCTTCCCCATCTTTCTTTTTCTGAGCCTGTGAGGCTTACTGTGTCAAGGTAAAGTTCAAGCTCTGGACTCTCTTTAAGGGTTAACAAGAGCTTCTGGTGTAATACTTGCTTTCCTTTCCCGCACCTTCAGCTCTTACCAATTCTGCTCACAGTCGGGCTTGCTGAAGGTGGGCCATGCATTGCTCTCACAGGTTTCTTTCAGAATACAAATCCAAATCTGTAGCTACATACTGTGTGCAGAAGTTGGTTAGGAAACAAACAAACCCCATCCAGTTAAAAATACTGATTACTGTATAAGCAAGCTATCTAAAATTAGTCAAAATCTTTTTCTTATTCTCTCTGGTAATACAGCTTAGCTCACCCAGTATCTATCATCTTTTTTTTTTATTGTGTGCTTTCTGGCTGTATCTAGTTGGATTCGCTGTGCCAAGCGAATCTTCAACATGTGCTGGAGCCGGAAAGGATGCCGCTGATGATAGAACCCATGTTTGAAAGATGGAATATCTATTACTCGCTCACTAAGAGATCTGGGGCAAGTTACCCAAATTTCTGTGCATTAGCATGGAGCAGTGCAGCCAGTGGCCGTGGTGGCACGAGGAGGATGGTGGCATCCTGTGTTGAACCTCTTGTCCTCCTTCACGTTGGAGGAGTGCTAACAAATGTACCCTGCTCTGTAAAAAAAGAATGCAGCAGAGCGTTCCCATTATTTAGGGATTTGCCCACTGCTTACAAAATATGCTTGCATGTATCTTTAGTAATTTTTAGAGCACTTGCACAAGTACATGTGAAATTAAGACACCTTATTAGTAAGGTAATAAGTAAAGGAAATGCATGATCTCTATTCAGACTAGTCTAATATTTGGACAGCATTGAGTGTTCCTAGATTTAACTTCAGAGAATTACTATAATTACACTGTTTTAGGGTGATTTTCCAGGACATGTCTGTCCACAGTGTGACGTTATTTGCCAAGCATAATTTCAGATGTTGCATGCGCTATATTTAAAAAGTATTTATCCCCTTTTGTGAGTCCAGCTTTATAAAATTCAAACAAGAAAACCATCTGTGAAAACATCTCTTTAACTAATTTTGCCATGAGAGTTGTGGTGGTGCTAATGATAATTATACTAGATATAGAAAATATACTTGTTCTCTACTGCTTGGTAAGTAGAATTATTTAATCATAGCACAAGTTTCTCATAAAAACCCTCTGTATTATAAGTTCTTGTTAAAAGTCTAGGAGTTTATTTCTAGCCTGATTAGGGAACATGGCCATATCTGAGTGATTTCTAAGAAGCACTAATCTTCACAGAGACATATTTAAATTGTACAGCATTGTATCTGAGAGTCATATTTTTTCCTTGTCTTTCAGACTGGCCCAGATGGAAAGGACCAACGGCTCCTTCCTCACGGACAGCAGCTCCACCACGGGAAGTGTGTAAGTACCTCATTAAGTTTGCAAGGAAAGATGGATATTGGATACAGCTGCATGACACCATCCTTGAGAACTGTAACACAAATTACAGTCCCACTGAAAGCACCTATTAAGTATGGCTGCAAGAATGCCTGCATAAATTTCATTCTTACAAGCATTAATTAAATACATTAGTGATGTTTATTTGTTGAATAAGCTACTTGGCTACATAAGGAAACTTTTGTTTTGTTTTTCAGAAATGAGAATGTTTCATGTGACTGGAAAAAAGTCACAGCTTTACAGACTCTAATTTGTAGTGCTTTTCTGCTCCTACCATGCTATAAAATGTAGAAGTGGGCAATGGAGTGTGCCAGTAGCTTGTATTAACCTCCAGGAATATTTTTTCATTAACAAAACATTAACAACAAAAAGTATTCCATATTAGAGGTTTTATGCAAATCCAGAACTATGTTGTTGCTTTTTCCTGCTTAGATTTCAATTTATTGGCTGCTGATCCATCTCTTCATACTTGAGAACATAAACGTAGCCCTTTATTAATTTTATCAAGGCTACTTTTTGTTTTGGAATTATATGACAGTTTTACTGTAAAAGACTTTTTTAAAATGTATAGCTGAACCTGGTAAAACATAAAACCCTGTGAATTACTAATAAATTGAACATGGGTTTTTTTATGTTAAAATACATGAATGTTTCCACCTCATTGTGTTAGCAGTTCAGTTAATTAAAGCAGTGTAGTAGGACAGTGCCTCTTTTAGGTTATTAAAGAATGTCATCCTATTACAGAGGGAACAGAATTTGTTATTGTTCAGCTCTGGTTAGTTGGAATAGGCTGCTCTTCTTAGTAATGTCTTCATTTACTGTTTTAAAACCTAATTGTGAAATCATTTTCCAAATAATTTTTTCTAGCAGTTTGGGATATAAATGCCGTCTTTCAAAGAAGCACTCATGATCTACCTTTAAATTTGTTTCCTCTTTCCTGCTTGATCAATTCTTTTTACATAACTGCTAAAATTGTTTTTCATCTATAACCTTAATAGTAGGCTTACCAATGACAGAAATGCAGCCAGACTATTCCCTTTTGATTTCACTTCAAAACATAAAAAGCACACATGCTGCCATTTGGCAGGGAAAGCTGAAAATCGGAAAGCAACTAAATGCTCATGCACTTGAGCCAGTTGTTTATTTTGCAATTAATGATTCTACTTGTGTACAAAGACTGAGCAGCCATCTACTCCAAGAGTAGAGAGAGTCGTGTACACTTAGTTTTTATTGACAATTCATCTGAGGGTTTTAATGCCATTTTTATTCTCATCTATTAAATAACCTCTCTTTTAAGAAAAGGAACAAACTTGGTGGATTTGAGTACAGTTATAATGGAGGGACACTGAGTCTCAGCCCTTTTGCCAAATGGGGACTGTTGCATAAACAAAACACGCAGAGCTTCGGAGGTCAGGGAACGAAGGAAGCTTTGTGGGGTTTTTGTTTTGTTTTGACTATGTGACACCTTTTTATTTGCGGATAATACTAAACTTTTACCAGGTGTATGCTAAAGTACCTACAAAATTCTCAAGAACTGTGATTTAAAAGTTTGTACTTGAACTACTGCAGGAGGTGATCTGTGAAACCTCAATCCCAGGCAGGATCATAAATTTCTTATAGCTGGAACAGTGGGTATCTAGAATTTTAGTTCACCAGAATTTTTAATGGTTAAATACAGTTTGACATAAAAATGTGTATTGCAATTATTTTATGTAGACTGAATCAGAAGGGGAAATTTGAAAGTTGAATTCGATTTTTTTTCAGCTCAAGTATATGTGCTATAAACATCCCTGGGCAAAATCTCATTTTCTTGTGTCCTTCTTTTGAACCTTCAGGAGTTAATTACTGATTTGGAAATCAAGTTCTCTGCTTCTCATAATCAGAATTTTGTTCTAAGATCTTACTTTTATCAGTCCTCAAGAGTTCTTCAGTTTACTGCAAGCTATAATAGAGACAAAGTTGCACTTGATTCTGGAGAATAACCACTTTTGCTTTGTCTGCTTAACCTTGTTATTAATTAATTGTTAATATACTTCATGCTCCAAAGGGCTTGTATAAGAAACCTTCTACATTTGAATGTCACAAAAACTTCTGCCTTCAGTTAAACATCACAAGTTATTTCACAAATGTTTTAGAATATGTAATTTGATTAGGAAAACATTCTTCAAAGAAATCTCTCCTCTTTTTTTTTTTTTTTTCTTTTTTTTAAACTTAGCCTATTTTCTTGAACTTCAATATGACTTCCTCTAATTCAGTTCTTACAAACTCCCCAAGTTTCCATTAAACTATACTTTTCCCCAATTCAAAAAATATTTGTGGGTAACAAAAAATCACTGTACTACAGTGTGTCCAGACTTACAAGTAAACATCCTAATGCTTTCATGATTGTATTTTCTAATATAAAGGCGTAGAAGGAAAGTATATTTCCTTCATCTCATCTTTGTTGTACATTACAGAGTCCCAAATGCCAAGGCTAGACTGCCACGATGAATTTTCTTTGGCTTTACTTCATGCAAAAATGCATCAATGTCCTACAAGCAGACTTTTCACAAGTGAGAATGAACATAAGGGGGAAGAGAAGAGTTAGCAACAGAGAATGATAAATAGAAATTCCAACAGAAAGCCTGGCCTCGCCATTTGGCAAATCATGATGTAGTAGCATGAGAAGCAAAAAGCAGTGTTAAGAAAATTGGACAAGAACGTAGCTCTGTTATTCCTGTAATATACAATCTAACCTGTCCATGCTAAAGTTAGCGGCCTTGTGCATAGTATGTATGATTTCTGGGTACATGAGGATGTTAAATAGCATTTTCTGATTATCCTCCCGTATTCCTGGGGCTCTTCCTGTCTGCAGCGTGTGGTGCCGCTTGGCTCTGGGAGACCGCGCGCGGGGGCACAGAGGAGGAAGGGGCAGTGAGGGGCAGCAGGACGTGCAGCCGGCACTGCATGCACTGTCACAAGGGGATCGCAGGGTACAGCAGCTGAGCACTTTGGCATGCTTTAAGTGGTGAAAAGGCATCTTGTCACAGTGAGAAGGTAACTGGCGATTAAAGTAAGGTCAGGAGAAGAATGGATAAGTTAATACATTCCCCCCCGCCTTGGATACTTTAAACGAATACTTTTTTGGGACTTTAGTATTTCTCACAGCATCATCAGGTCAAGATATAATTTCTTTGGATGAGCATAAGTGATGCTTGGCATTAGAGCTAGAGAGAAAAAGTGCAAATGATGGGGAAAATGTAGTTACCACAAACTCATTTATCTTATTGTCCAAAATCTAATTTAGTGATCTGTTTTCATAATCATATTAAATGATACGCTAGGATGAAGAGTGACTGGGAAGAAACCTAAATTTGTCTTCTTACAGTTCAGGCTGGATGCTAGGAAAGCTGTGTATAAATTCCTTATGGCTCTTGCTCCCTCTCCCCCAATACTTAATGCATGTTTTTGAATAGGCCTCTTGAAAATATATATCCACAAAGAGAATAGGATATTTCTAATGCCATTTTCCATTGGCTGGTTTGTTTTCCTTTGAGGTATCCTTCTTTCAAGTCTGACCTTCTTTGGATGTTATTTTTACAGCTTTCTAGCATGATAATAGAGCAAATGCTAAAAAGTAACTGCTGTGCCAGCTGGTGAAGGCTTCATCTGTGTAGTTCTAGCTCTTTCTCAAAGCAGAGGATCTTTGAGTGAATAACCAGTGAGAAAGGACAGGGAATTGATTTTGGTCTTCTGCCTTTATTTTGGTTGCTGGCTGTCATCTACCACCAGTTTTGGAGAGGGGGAAATTCTGGATTCTCAAAATGAAAATATTTACGTGTCGAGGAGTGCACGTCATGCCCTTGTGCTGAAGTCATCATGAAGGTCTCTCCTTCTTGAGGATCGGTCTTGAACCGATCATCTGGCAGGACAGNGGGACCGCAGTGCTACTATTAGATTCATCTTGATTACAGTCATGAGCTCTGTTGGTGCAGATTCAAGGTTCTAGTCTTGAACCGATCATCTGGCAGGACAGACATGGCATGTGGAACACATGCTACAAAAAAAAAAAATGACTTTTTCTTTATCAGGTTTCTCACTTTATCAGATATTTCCTCTTTCTTGTGTCAGAATGTTGTGAGCTGCTGGAGAGAGTCCAGCGCAGGGCCACGAGGATGATCAGGGGCCTGGAACATCTGCCCTATGAGGAGAGGCTGAGGGAGCTGGGCCTGTTCAGCCTGGAGAAGAGAAAGCTGAGAGGGGACCTGATCAGTGTCTATAAGTGCCTCAAGGGAGGCAATGAGGAGGATGGGGCTGGCCTCTTTTCACTGGTGGCCACCGACAGAACTAGAGGAAATGGCCACAAACTGAAGCACCAAAAGTTCCACAGGAACTTAAGGAAAAATTTCCTGACAGTGAGGGTGACAGAGCACTGGCACAGGCTGCCCAGAGAGGTTGTGGAGTCTCCTTCTCTGGAGATCTTCAAGACCCGCCTGGATGCAGCCCTGTGCCACGTGCTCTAGGTGGCCCTGCGTGTGCAGGGGGGTTGGACTAGATGACCTCTAGAGGTCCCTTCCAGCCTTAGGCATTCTGTGATTCTACAGGGTGTGATGCCTAAAAAATGACCAGTCAGTATTTGTTGTCCCTACTGACTCTGAGACACTGCATCAGTAAAAGAGGAAGGGAATTAAATTTTTCAGCTTGAATAACTGGGAGGAATTTGAAATATAAAATATTGAGAATCCTTCTTGAGCAATTTGTATTCCCCCATTTGGGTGCTACCAACTAACCACAGAACAGTGAAAAGTGTGTAAGGAATTTTTGTATAAATGCTTTCTTTAAGGGCTATATAAGTTTCATGAGTAAAAAAGGTTACAACCAGTGTGAAATTTTGACAGAATTTCATCTTTAAAAAGGTCAAATAGGTATAATAAATCCAGTTTTACAAAGCTGTATTCAAAAAATGCATTTCAGGTGACCTACATAGCTGTTTATAAACTAATTCATCATCCTAATATACAGAGAGCAGCTTTTTGGTGCTTAATTAAAATAACCAGTCAAAACTACTTGAGCTTGTGAACCTTTCCCAACAGCATAACAGCTTTTGCACAAATGAAGCCTGCACATACAGTTGCCGTATGTCATGTAAATTAATGTTTAAACAGTGTTTTAAAACCTACCTGATAAAACTGCATTCTCTTGGTAGTTTCTGTACTCACTGTAACGTGACATTAACCTGCAGCACTTCTCTGCAGAGAAGACTCCCTCACTAAACTTTAGATGCCCAGCTAGATACCGTGCAGTTTGAATCTCTAATATCTCTTTACAACCAAACCAATATGTCTTTACAGCCAAACCTTAGTCATAAGTTGTGTTTTGTTTCCTTAAGATGCCTAAAGGATAGAGAAGTACCTAGTTTTCATTTTTATGTCAGGACCAGATCCAAACTCCATTGACTGTACTAGTCTGTTTCAGTTTTAACCTGACTAGAAAATAACAAAGCAAGTGATGATGAGTTTGCTGGAGATCATTTGAGAGGCTGAGAAAAGCAGGCAGTTGGAAAGGGGAAGCCCACCTAGGAGCTTTGGAATTGTTGTCTTCAAGCAGAAATAAGTCAATAGTATTCTACCATAGAAATCAGTGTCATTAAGAAGGTAAGGTAAAATCTGTATCTCATAAGTCAGTGGGTATTTTGGTTTGGTCTAGAATAGTGGTGGCGACTTCAAATGGGTGTTGATGTAGTGAGGTCCCAAGAAATCCTAGTTCAACAGTGTAGGATAGGGTATTATACACACACAAGCAGTATGTTGCACAGCTCATTTGTGTCTGTCATGTGCATTTACTGAGATTTTAACATTACTACTATGCACTTTGAGAAGGCTCCCTTTATCTTAAGGTTTTGAATTTCTTTCTGGGAAAAAACTCCAATCCATGTGCAAGGCCTGTAGTACACCAAAGCTATTTTACTTACCTGTTATACACCTGAGCTGTTTTATTTTTAGATGTATTTATTTATACATTAATTACATAAAGATCATTTTTGTGTTTTCCAGGGTATAGGTTTCTAAGTAACTGTTTTTACAAATTGTTCAAATGGGACTGTGCATGTAGATATTTTATAATGTAAGATTTTTAACAAATAGAAAGAAAATAGAAATGCCCCCTTGTAAAGCTCTAACACAATTCTATTTGAAAAATAAATATTTAATCTACTGACAACTACTGGCATTAAAATTTTTGTGAGATTATCATTCCAAGCAGTCATGTAAAAGTTGTTATTTCTTTTAAGCATCTAAACATTCAACTGTATTCTAAGGAAAACTGGCATTGGCCGATATAAACAGATCAACAACAAATATGTTCCTTTGTCCCCTAGGATGACCTAGTCATCTAAAAAGTAGCCTAGCTGCATCACACTCATATAAGAAAACCTTTGAAACTTTAGCTTCTCTTCTTGTGATAAAGCCCCGGGAGCAGAAAAGACCTTTTGCGTTATTTATCATGGATGCTGTCCTCCAAGATTAAATGGGGCACTTCCTTATCTATTGTCCTACCTAATGGTCCCACTCTGGTTGAAACCCATCTGACAGTCTGATGCGCCTTTCCATACCAGCTCTTATTCCTTCTTCAATCTGTTTTACTGCTCCTTCAGTATCCTATGTGATATCTTCTTTTATCTCGTGCTAATGAAGACGCAAGAAGCATCTCTAGTCTTCTCCATCTGAATGCTTGCCCTCTCTCTTGTTCAGATGACTCTGAATACATGTGGGTATTTAGTTAATATGTTTTTCTTTTTGCTATTAATCATATTTTAACTGTAGAAGATTTTTAGGATAAAGTTTCTCTGTGAAATGTCTCACTGTGTAGTAAAGCACATGACCTCTGTCTTGCAGTCAAGCGAAGACAGGCATTTGGTGAAGAGTGTATTCTACTTATTGCTATGATTCAGCAATTTCTCTTTTAAAAACTGTGTATAGTCTTTTTGTGTCTCATTTATCCTTTTCTGAGTAAGCAAGCAACTATTCTTAGGGCATGGTATCTTTTCCTACTCCTCTGACATTGCTATGGGAAAAAAAAACAGTAAGTGGGAAAGAAAGGCAAGTATGACAAAGTAAAATCATTTGGATAGCATATAGCATAATTAAAAGTTTTATGTCTTCTCTCTCCTAACCAGAATGGAATTTCTGTGCTAGTCAAAAGAAGGTCAATCCTAGGCTTTTAGTTTTGTATCTGAGTCTGTGAGGAGGAAGATAACAGCTACCCTTGAAGAGTTTGTGTCGCATGTGATTCACTCAGTTGTGGAAATATAAAACAAATTCAGAATCTGTGTTGTGATCTTTGCAGCATTGTCAGTCACCTTTGTGCAGCCCATGCTGATTTATCTAGATGTTTGATGATTCTTTGCTACATCACCTTTTTTAGAGTTCTGTGATTTTTCTTTTAATCTTTAATTTTTAAGCAGATTGAGCACACCAAAATTGTCTCCTAAAGAATACTATGTTTAGGGTATTTATAGTAAAAAAAAAAAAAATGCAGCTAGGCAGTGGCTGCTTTATCAAGTAGTTCATTTGGTTTTATTTATTTTTAATGCTCTTGAAAGTAATTATTTTTGGTTTAGATTACTTGTTTTCATTGTTTGTTTTCTCACCATCAGCCGCCTTTGTCTTTATGCATACATTAAAATGAACCATTCTTTTATACTGGTACATTTTTTTCTATATGTTGAATGTTTTGTTTTTTTCAGTATATTTTTTAGAAATAAGTCAGAAAAGTTTTAATACAGTTTGCTGATCCACAAGCATCTGACAGTTATATCTTAGATTCTTGCAGCCTTATTTTGTGCTCTGAGTACTTTGTTGCAACCAAACAAAAAGCCCAGAGAATCCCCCTCAGCTGGGCAAAGTTGTTAGCTCACGTAATAAATGCATTACTGTCTTTTATCTATGTTGTCTGATGGCTCTAGAGAAGATGAACATGCCCTTATCCAGCAGTATTGCCAGACCCTGGGAGGGGAGTCGCCCGTGAGTCAGCCGCAGAGTCCTGCGCAGATCCTCAAGTCGGTGGAGAAGGAGGAGCGTGGAGAGCTGGAGCGCATCATCGCTGACCTGGAGGAAGAGCAAAGGTCTTGTCATCAGCTGCCTCCTGTCTGAATTGCCACCTTGCTGTCACTGTTTGTATCTTGCATGTATTGCACACAGGTCTTATTGGAGAGGATAAGACAGGCACCCAGGAGACACAGTATCAGCTAAGAATCAGTGAAATCAGAGTTCGTAGTCTGCGTCCTTGTTAGGTGAAAGAGTGTGGGGCTGTGACAGAATATTTGAGTTTGACCTCTGCTTTATTGTTTATACCTCTTGTGAGTCAGGAGTGGAGCTTTGTATCAACTGTGTGCCTCCTGTAGTTGGAGGTGACAACATCATTTGAACTATGGAAGATTTTTATTTTAATTTGCTTGATTGTCATCATTCTCTTCTTCTCCTAATATACCAGGAGTCTGCAGATAGAATATGAGCAACTTAAGGAGCAACATCTTCGGAGAGGAATCAATCCTCTTGCATCACCCCCAGACTCTGTTGTGTCCCCTCAGCATGCTGCTGAAGATGCCGAGCTCATTGCTGAAGCTAAACTCCTAAGACAACATAAAGGTCGCCTGGAAGCAAGGATGCAAATACTGGAAGATCACAATAAACAGCTGGAGTCCCAGCTTCACCGGCTACGGCAGCTACTTGAGCAGGTAAATGGATAGTGGTGTCTTTCTCCAACATTGTCTTAGGTGATGGTGAATCAGAGGCATTGGGATTTTATTGCAGGTGTTTTTTTTTCCCCAAATTATGCTGATTTACTGCACTCATTCAGGATAAAGAGACTTCTTTTCTTGCAGTCTATTATAGATGTGTTTACCAAAGGTCAAAATGAAAGCAAAATAATTACAAGTGGTGGACTAAACATGGTAATTTCTGAAGTGAATAACACAAAACAAGCAAGTGCAACAGTCTTTTTACCTAAATTAAAGAGGAGTAGGAAGAGAATATATGCCTTTTCTTAAATAGTGCTGCAAGTCACACCCAGTCTTTTACTTAAGCTCTCTAACCTTTCCTTAGAATGTCCTAGTTATTGCCAGGATTCCTAGACAGCAGGACCTTTCTTGGAATTCTAAAGGTGGGGAGGCTTCTCTTGAGTAGCACGTTTAGACCAGTAAGAGACAGCAAAATGTTCTACAAATAATTAAGTGCTGTAGACAGGAGACTCTTTGCAATATTCGTAGCATAGAGATCACAGGGTTTCTTTGTTGGAGGAGAAAGTGCTGAATGCAGAATATGCATATCTAGATTATAAAAGTACCAGTAGTAACTTATACAAGGTATTGTCAGAGATGCTTATGCTATATCCTCTGGCGAAACTTGAATGATGAAGAATGTATGAATGTTTTCTTCTAAATAATCAACAGAGTATGATCAGAGTCCAGTGAGGCAAAATGATCCCCGGCCTCCATGTGCCAGGTGAATGGCCATGTTTCTTAGGGAATTTAGGTAAGCTCAAAACAAGAGCTCACAATGCAATGGCGTGAATTCCTGCTGTTGATTTTTTCTGTGGCTGGCTTTCTCATTTTTCTACGTAGTCTTGACAGCACAGCATTAAAGTGCCTCTCTTCCAGTGGCTTCCCTACCCCTCTAGCAGATTTTTATTTTGATGTTTTGATGTACTGACAGAACCAGAGGAAATGGCCATAAATTGAAGCATAAAAAGTTCCACAGGAACTTAAGGAAGAACTTCTTGATGGTGAGGGTGACAGAGCACTGGAACAGGCTGCCCAGAGAGGTTGTGGAGTCTCCTTCTCTGGAGATCTTCAAGACCCACTTGGATGCAGCCTTGTGCCACGTGCTCTAGGTGGCCCTGCGTGTGCAGGGAGGGTTGGACTAGATGACCTCTAGAGGTCCCTTCCAACCTTAGGCATTCTATGATTCTATGATTCTATGATGTTACTGTCATTATGGCATCTTTCATCAGTATTTGAGTAGCTTAAATATTTAAAAAAGAAGATAAGGACTGGTTCTAACTGCTCATTTTAGTCGTTCATGAAGTAAATATCTCCATGGCTGTGGCCACTATGAGGTGTTTCAGAAAAAGGCTTAAAGTTTGCTGAAACAGCTGATAACAGAAATGCTGTTCAGAACATTCAGAACAGAAGTTCTGCCAAACGCACAGTCTGTTTCAGCATAGTTCTTAAAGCATGAAAATTGTTCACCCTTTAAAACTTTGTTTTATTCTAGTATAACTGTGAATAATCTTATTAATCATATAATTGCAAAACCGTTTTAGAATCCTCATAATGTGCTTAGTGTGATGCCTTTAGGCTGTCATGTGTATATTGTGCTAAAAAACCTTCTTACCAGTTTTGCCTTTGGATTTTTATGGGCATTCTGGAGTTCTTGGTTTCTGTTAGAGTAAGGTAGAACAGAGTCAACCTTTTTCGGTACTTCTGCCTTAAATCTGACTTGCTCTACTGTTGCTCTCTTGCTTCCTCTCCAAAATCCTCCTGCTCTGTGGGAGTCGCGCTGTGTTTCTGGTGGTTCTGAATGCCCTGAGACAAAGTCATTCTGATTTCCCTGCTCCTCCTTTCAAGGAGAGACTGGAATTAAGTCCAGTATTGTAGAGGGTCTGTATTGTTGTTTTCATAGTATTTCTGGGATTTTCAGTATGCTTTTCTAAATGCATCTTTATTTTATTTGGGACTGGGGGCATGGTTTGTTTGCTTTTTACTGTGGCCAGGCAGGTTTTTTGCAAACTCTCTAGCACGGTGTCTAAGTTATTATTCTGGAGGATTCACTGGAGGATTCAGAAATTGTGAATAATTCAGTTTTTCCACATAACATTTTTCAGAGCTTCCTTCAGCTGACACTCGTATGAAACAGTACTGAATCCCCTTACTACCCCATTAACATTCATCTATCGGGAAAAATGACCAATTTTTACGAAGTTGCTTTTTGTATCATCTAGGTCATTTATAGTCTGTGAAAGTTTTTTCTTTTTTCACTGCCTTAATTATAGGACTTTATCTAAAGCCGACTGGGGATCTAAGCTTATTTGTTTATATTCTTTACTTTTATTGATTGCCCCAATTATCCGTTCAGCGGCCATAAGGAGTTCCTTTTCTCATGAAAGGAATTGGATGATTTGCATGGAAGATTCTCTTGAATCCAAATGTCAAAACATTTAACAAGTGTGAAACTCCTCTAACAATAATTACTGATATTAAAGGATACAACTTCTCGTAGCAATTTCTCTGCCATGACTGGCATCTCATGTCATCTCTTTGTACTGACACTTTTGTCGAGAGCAAGTTGCTTCTTTTGCTTTTCCATTCAGCTTCCTGGTTGTTGCTTAGGTTAATAACTTGTCACTGAATCTGAAAGTAACGTCCTCCTTCTGTCCCTAAGAGATGTGGGATGAATCTGTCTACCCACTGACATTTAGGGAGAAGCTAAATGAAACTTAGAAGCTCCCTGTCATAACTGTTAGATCCGTATGAGTGAGACATTCTCTAGGGAGTGTGGTTATCAGACGTACGCGTGCATCCTCACATGCACGTTTGCCTACTTCAGGTCATGATTCTGAGGTGACCATCCTATTTTTAGTTTAGCAAGCCCAAAGGATTGGTAGCTGTCACACCAATGTCTTTTTTGTCCTTCTGACTGATTGTAGTGCCAAAGAGGAAGGTGAAACAGAACGGGCAGGCTTTGATACCAATGTGTTAATTGTACAGAGAAAAAAAAGAATCTATTTTCAATTTTCTTCCTAGACCCCATTAAATATTGCACATGCAAAATAAGACTTACTGTGAAGGGCATTTGAAGTCTGTTTAGATTTTTTTTCTGCTTGCTTGAGCTACTGAATAGTGGTTTCATATTGAATTTGAGATTGAAGTAAATCGAAGCTAATATCATATATCAATGGATATATCACACTGTAGGACAAGAGTAAATAGGGACTGCAGCTCCCTCTCCTGAAAGCAGAGAAGCTAGCAAAAGAGAAAAACTCCATTTTTTTTGTGGCTGGAAGAATAAGCTTGAAACAAGCAGAAACATCTGTATTTGGTATGCAAAGGGAATTAGCTTTTGTTTTGTTTTTGTTTTGTTTTTGAGATTCTCTGCGATTCAGAGATGTTTTCTCCTCATAGAAGCGAATCAAGTGAATCACAGGTATGGTTTAGGGTTATGAGGCCCACAAAACCCTTCAAACTCTTCCTTGGGAAAGACACTAGCAAGAGCAACCCTGTGATGCTAAAATACATCTTTAAGTATCTACTTTAAAATGCTTCAAAAATTGCTGTAGTACAAAAAAAAGTCTCAATTTCAAAGGTCAACGGGGAAGAAAATCCCTGTCATTTCCTGTCTTTATTTTTAATTTGAAAGAAATATGCCACTTTCCAGAAAGTGGCTTTGGAAACTTCCTCTTTATCCTGCTAAAGGCATGATCTATCCCTCTGCTTATTGTGTTTATTTGGGGACAAATAACGTAAGTACCATTTAGGGCTGTTTTCCTATGATTTCTGCCTAAACACTGTTTGTTGGGTTGTTTTGAATAAGAATGCCTAAACTTCGTAGTGCCTGAAGGGCTCTGGTGGGAATGATTAGGTATTGCAAATGATTAGGTTTTGCAGGTGCAGCTGTTATCCAGCAAGAGTTCAGCAGAAGAGGCTTTTAGTGAGTCTACAAGTTCTTGGTGCTCATTTTGTAACATTGCACAATACTCTATGTCATTCTCTGTGCCTCATATTCTCTCCTAGGGAAAAAAAAGTAAATAATGTAACTACATGTGGTTGTATCCTTATTTATTTTATATTTAACAGTAGTCAGTACTTTATTATGAAAGTTATTTCCACTATTGGTACCCTTGTCTTAATACTACAAAACCCACAGTTCATCCTCCTAGCTGCCTCCTGTGTCTGGAACAAGAGGATTTTGATTTCATTTGATTTTTTTTTTAGCAGATGTTGAAACTGTGTAGGGTAACATTGTGAGTATGTGTAAGTAAAGCGCAAATTCTGCAGATATAGTCTTCTGATCACAAGGGATGTGTCCTTACTTTAAAAATCCAGGAGCACTATTTTGTTCTGATTATTTTAGCAATATGTGCTACACTACTGCAGAGTGTTCTACTATGTTCAGTTTGTTCTTATTTTAACTGCTGAGCCTCACACTCTATGTTGGCCTTTTTTTTTCCTGTCATTTCCAATTGCATTGCTAAGCAGCCCCAAATATACTTTGCTGCTAACTCTTCATTTGAGTTCATAGGCATCTCCTAATTAATCTTGACTTTGCATTGCCTCGCCATCCTTGACTTAGCCTCCATGTTGCTGTACTGCAGTTTTGTATCAAGTCCAGCCGTCCTCTTCCTCCCTTAGTCATCTCTGTGCTACACAGTTTGTCCACAGTTCCCAATTGAAGAGGGACAGAGACCCAGTCCAGGTTTGCATTTGGGATGATTCATATTCTGCCAGTCTATTTGTGAGGTGGGCAAGCAGCCACCCTGCTGCTGTAAATGGCTTTGGTTTGTATTGAAGTAACTCTTCAATTCACCTTGCTGTGGTGGCTTCGTCTCTGTACCATTATAGCTTTAAACGCTTCTTGAGCAGAGGTTGCTTGTATACGAGGTTGCCTGGCTTGTTAAAGAAGGTTTGGCTTGTCTAACAGCAGCAAAGTCCTTTCACCTAGACTCTGTAGCTCAGCTGAAGCCTGAATAGCAAGTGACTACAGCTATTCACTGTTCATAGGAGTGTCAGACAATGAAATCTTTGGCTGGCTTGAAAGCATTTCCATTTTTTTTTGCTGTCTTTTGAATGCAGAGCAGTATTTCTTGAGTTATTCTTCTTAGGCAAAGCTAGTGGTTGATATTGTCATACTGAGAGATGAGATTTGGAGGAGAAAAAGGATTCACTGAGTGCTCAAGGGAGCATTTCTTCTCCAGTGCATATAAAACAAAATATTTTTCTCTTTGTTCAACAACTTTCAGTTTTGTTTTGTTGAAGGGTGGTTTTTTCATCTGTAAGTTTAAATTGAATGTTGCACTTAGGGTGATGAGCTGCAAAAGAGCAAAGATTGTGCGTAAGTTAACTGTATTTTGTATTTTTCCTCTCTGCACTGAGTCTCATTTATAACTGTTCTCGATACTTTTTCAGTCTATTACTTTCCAAAAAAGCTTAAAAGTAATGTTATTTTTGCATTTGTTCTGTGTCTGCTTTTATCAGATTTAGTTAAATATTTCAGGCTTTAGACTGTTAGGAAGTAATTTTGTGATTTGCATTCAAAAAGATAGATGATGGGGCAACCATTTCAGCTAAGATTACGCAGGCACCTTAGATGTTAAATGCTCTTTCACGTACTTGTAGTTTTCCAGAGTAGTCAGTTTTGTAGCTTAAATCCTGTGTAACTACTCTCTTCCTCAAAGAATTTCTTAAAGAGGAGAAAATGCCTGAATGAAATCCCTTCCAAAACTTCTGAGTAAAAGTGGAGAAGTCTTACGTTTTTTTTTCTTATTTGTGCATCAATATGTGTGTGTGTGTGTGGATACACAGATTTGTGTGTGCGTGTATATCTTCTCAAACACATACATGTTTAAAGATAAATATAATACAAGGTTCTCTGATGGATTCAGTCGTGAATTTAGGTATATAGACTCCTGCTGATAGTTGTCTTTAAATTACATACTAAAAGTTTTTCTTCAAGGCCTATGTGCTCTTAGGAAACGGTTCCCACGTGAGCAATGGATGGCCCCCACCGCTTCCATTTACCAGAGTTCCCCTGGAGTCTAATGCCTTGATTGTGAAGGAATTTTGCAAAACTCCTCAAGGCTGAAAAGCTGCTCCAGGACAGGTTGCCTTGGCTAAGCTTCATAGGGCAGCGTAGTTGAATGCCCCAACTCAGTTCCAGTATCATGGTGTAGTCCATGCATGTAGCTTGACTGAGGGTGCACAGCAGAAAGGAGGAAGCTACCTGGAGTCTGGGTTTTCTTCCTAGTAGTTGTATTGGCTTAAGCCGATGTTCAGTAGTTCCGAGAGAAAGCAAGACACAGCATAAGGAAAAGGAAGGGAGGGGGATGACCACATACAACCCCACACTTCATTTCTGTAGGCCCATGTATCTAAATTTGCTCGCTCTTCTGACAGCCCTTTGTATTTGCCGTAGCCCGAGCCAGACTCCAGAGTTAATGGCGCCTCTCCCTGTGCTTCGCCCCAGCATTCCGCGCTCGGATACCCACTGGATCAAGAGACCAGCGCACAGTTTCATCAGACAGGTGAGTGCTTTATTTGTGTCTTTCTTAAGGGATTTATGCATAAATAAAATAGAACTGATTTTTCAAGTGCTAATGGGAGTAAGCCTTAGTGCAGCTAGAGCTCTTAGTTACCTGTTCTTGCAAACAACTGCTTTATCAGAAAAATCCACACAATTCTGAATTACAGGTTTATATCTAGAGAGTTCTGCATCCCATCCTTTTTTAGTGAACAAATTCACCTGAGTTAATCTATTGTTATGAAAGACAGTCACATTTCATTAGTATGAAATAGCCAACAGCTATTTGTCCTACATTGCATGTATGCGGCTAAACAGTGTATCACAAAGAAGAAAAAACATCTGGAAACATGTAATAGAAGTTTTCTGATTCCTAAAGCACTGCTGTGTATCCTGGTATTTTATCCCTCAAAGACTTCACATCTTTAGGAATTACTCAGGAACTTGTATACATCCTCTGCACGTAAAGGGTTTTCTCTCTTAAAAGATATTTTAAATTTCCATTAGCCAAACTCATTAATTCCATTGAAAATTAGCAGAAATAATGAACAGAAACTAGAGAATATTTACAAATTATGTAATTGCCCATTCCTCCCTGTCTTTGCTTCCAAGCATTGTGTTATATTATTTCTGTGAAAAACAGGAAAAATGTTCTCTTTGACAGTGAAAAGTTTTCATTCAGCATTGGCACGTTGTTGGCATTTAAAGAAAAAAAAAAAAAAACAACACAGAATTTTTGACTCTATTTTGATGCAGTGACTAATAACACCGACAAGAATGGGCTTAGTTGTATTCCCTAACCATTCCATTGGCTGATTTTAAGTATTGTTAAAAAAAAAAAAAAAAAAGTGGCAAGGAGAATTTTAACACAATTGAAATTGCTTTTGCATATGGAATAAAGACTGTCTAAAGTTGGTGGGGGGGGGGGGTGGTTCCCTCAAAAAATGAATAATGTATTCACTTTGGAAGCTATGTGACAAATTATTTAAAAATAGAACAGAATATTAATTCAGAAGTTATTAAGTATAATTCCCTCATCTTGTAAAGCGTGTATTTTAACTATAAATTCATATATACTTGTGGGCAATTCCCTTTGGTTAAATCTTGGATGCAGTGGTTAAGCTTTAATAATGGAGAAATTACTTCAGCTGCAAATCAATAATTTAAATTCTGCCTTCTCTCCCAGGGCTGACAATTACCAATGATAGTTGCTGCACATTAAGTTGCAAAGGCTTCAGGTAGTGCTCTCACTTGCCTTATGAAGGAACATTTAGCTCCTTTGGGTGAGAGCTAAGGTTGGATGAGAATGCCTTTCAGGATGTCAGTGTCCTTTTTTCATTTTCTTTTCTTGTTATTAAATTCATTGTTCTTTTTGTTGTCATTCCTACAGATGACTTGCTAGCCCCTCCTCATGATACCAGCACAGATCTAACAGATGTTATGGAGCAAATCAACAGCACATTTCCAGCTTGCTGCTGTAAGTGTAACAAGAGCTGTCTGTGGGAATGCTACTGAATATGAGGCTGACCTGTGAAGAAAATAAGTCATTCATAGTATATTGACTAGTCAGTTTTGGGGATTTTTCTTTGGCGGAGGGGTGAAGTGGCGACTTTGTTATTGTATTATAAAAATGAATAGATACATATATATTTCAGCCTCAGCTCCTTTGTCTTAGCCAAACAATACAGAAACTTTATAGAAAATCTATTAAACTTCTTAAACATTTAAAAAAAGTGCAAGCGAGATGGAGATGTTTATGCCCGTTCCTGTAAAAAACATTTGGATAATACTGTGCTAAATTCTTTTTCCTAAATTCTTTGAAACCTATTAAAATACTTTTATCTTATGCTCGTACATTACTTGGCTAGCTGTAAAGGGCTGCATTAGAGACGATGCACTTTTCACCTTTTGAGAAAACAAATCAGTATCCAGCACAAGAAATTGTGTTTCAACTGCCCCTGGAGATTTTGAGTAAGTTCAGTTGTTCAGAGCTCTTTACTTCACAAATTAGGGATTTGGGTCATCTCTCCTTCAAGTCAGTAGCTAGAGGAACTACAAATCAAGAATTAGGTCATTGGTGTATATATATGTGTGTGTGTGTGTGTATTTTTATAATATATATTTTTTTAATCAGTAGAAAATGCAAACAAGAAGTGTCACATTTGGTTTTGTCAGGTCCTGTATTGCATATGTAACTATATAACAGCTATTGGATATTTGGCCCACATCAATCTGACGAAAATGGAATGATCTTTTAACTAACTCCCTTGATTCCTGTGTCATGGCCAACTTGATGATGCCTCGTCTCCCCAGGCTGCAAACATGGAGAATGTAATATCCATGGCACGATAACTTAAAATAGGCAGGAGGGACTAAAACTGAAAACTGTGGCCCCATAGAAAGCATATCAGAGTGTTTAAAAGGAGTCCTCCACTAAATAGAAAATGTCACAGTTCCAAATTTCATGGGACTTTACCTTTGTCACTGATACTCTGCTGCAGGGTTCAAACCAGTGTGCGCCACTCGTAGGTGTTAGTTACGTCTGCACTTGTTTGGCCCTGTGACAGGATCTGCCACTTGAGAGATTCCCTAGCAGCATTTTTTTAAACCCACATCAGATTCACACACTATTTCCAAAGGTGGAATGGGTACTATCAATCTGGCCTTCTCAACAGGAGTATGTTAAACCCTTTGAGTTTTGCTTGAGAAGGCCCTGACAGGCCATTTAATCCATCATCTTGTCCTGTGGCCATGTCACATCTGTCATCCCTGAGGACAATTGTCTAACCTGTTCTATAAGACTTCCAGTAATGCAGACTCCAGAGACTGCCTAGGCAATATGCATTAAGTGCATCACCGTATTCCTAGCTTTAAAGAATAATGATATCATCCTTTAACCTAAAGTAAGTATTAGAAGAGCTTTCTTGTTTTACATATTATGTCCATTATGAAAAAAAAAAAAAAAAAAGGTTTTACATCCTCATTACTGTTCTCTCCCACTTCATCTACAGCATTTAACTACCGCTTTTATTAAAGAAAGTTATTGGGGTCTGAATATTACTTAGATTATTTCTGCCCCATGTTGACTTTCTAACAATGCCACTCTTCTTTTTTATGCTATTTGTTTTAATAGCCTTTCAAGATATAATTCATCTTGAAATCAATATTTCTACTTATTTCAAATGTTCCTTATGAAGCAATTTTTCATAGTTAGGCCAGCACTGCTCTTTTAATCTTTTTTGTCCCTCGATTCTTTGGATATAATGCTTCTTTCTCTCCCTGCTCATGAGGTTGCTCCTGAGGACTAGGCAGGTGTGCAACAATGTGCAGAATTCTTGCCTTTGTGACCAAGTGAGTTCCAGAACAGAGCACACATCTTGGAGCTTTCTGAGATTTAGACAGAAAGAAGATTTTAGTATTAATATAACTCTCTGTCTTTCTTATTCCCCTTGGTCTGCTTGGGGACAATTACAGCCTGTGTGACATGTAAGATGAAACACTGTTAGAGGGTGAGCTAATGCCTGTCATTTCCAGAGGAGTTCCAATTTAAGAGTGCAGCTAGTGTTTAATATGTAATTCCCATTCCTTGAATTAATGACATAAGAGCCTTGCAACAAAAACAATGATATCTGCAGCTTCCAAAAAAAGTAAAACCTGGTGGAAGCCTCAGGGGAGGCCTTCTGTAGTGCAGTATTGCAGCCCAAAATTAATCTGTTGTGAAAGCTTTGTGTCTTTTAATGACATTAATGTGTCCTTGGGACCATGATAAAGGTCCACTGACCTCTGCAGACAAGATGCTTTTGACCTTTTTCAGTACTAATGAGTACTTTTCATGCTTAGCTGTAAGGGGGAAAAGTTAACTCTGGGAAAAGAAAAGCAGGAGTTCTTTCTGCTGGTAGAGAAACCTTTTGAAAGCAGATTAAAAATATCCAGTTGTTTGAACAGAGGAGGAATGCTTCCTTGTGTGCTGCCAGAATTTTCATTTCTTTTGTCTCCTGAACTAAGGAGAGTCCAGTGTGGGGGAAGATTTGGCTAGTCAAGACTGTTGGCAATGGTCTTTTTTTTGCAGGAAGATGTTAGACTAGATGACCTGCAAGGGCCAACATTTCTTTGCTCTGTGAATCAACTTCCCTCATACAAACTGAGACTCACAATAGAAGACTTCTTGTGACTGATGTAATTTCACGCCAGTCTTTCTAACATGGTGATAGGTATCAGAAATACTGCCTACCAGTTACCATGTGTGCTCCTGTGTACATGCTGTCCAGCACTATCTGGTCCTTACGACTTCACAGAAATTTCAGGGTGCTTTTGGCATCTTCATGAGCTGCTCTGAGTATCTTGACAGCTTTGGTTCTAATAGTGGTATTACCTTCTCTTAGCTTACAGTGTCTAAGTAGCTATTGCTATAAAATCCAAGATCTCACAATCTACTGCATATTAGTATTCACCACTTCTAAAAGAGAGGGGGATGATAGCATTTTCACCTGGATCTCTGGCATCTAGTATAGAAAAAAAGCAACAAGGACTAGGAGATTTTCACTGCAAGAAGAATAGGGAGGAATGGAGAATGCTCTCATTATGGTATCTCTAACTCAGGCCTGATCAGGCCTGATACCATGAATTCTGAAATTCTTTGAAGAGTGACATCTTTAAGAAGCTTCACAGCCTAATGGTTAAGAGACTGTCCCTGGAGTTTAGAAATGTAGTTTTGAATTCTCATAGGCAAAAGAATCCAGTTGTACTAGGCATGAGGACCTTCAGTGTTGACTGTGGTCTGGCGAGTCGGTGGGCTAGTTGTAAAAGATGCTCAGAGTAACATAGAAAACCGTTGTGCATATTCTGTGCTGATATTCCCTGTGCTCTGACATTTGTCTTCTGAAGAGTATGTCAGGAGGAGAGAGTTGCTGCAGGCTGCACTGGACATTTTTGAAGTGTATTAAAAGAAATTAGAATGGAAAAGTGACATGAAGCTATGCAATTTCCCTTGTCTTAACTGATGAATCATACTAAAATAAATAAGGAAGCAAGTTGCAAATCTGATGCAATGAAAAAAATGGGGGAGAAAGTACCTAGTTCATGTTAAATTTTAAGTTAACTTTTGGATTATCTCATGTTCTTTTTGTTGTTATGCCTCAGTCTGTACTCCTCCATGCATTTTTGTCTTAAATCGTGAACTAAATTAGACCGGGCTACTTCCTTTGTGAATGTAAAGAGTCTAAATGCTGTGGATATTATTACTCAATAATATAATATTATTTAATAACATACTGGCCTAAAATATGATTCATATTTTTGAACAGAATGTATTATAGTGCAGTCCTGATGATAGCTTTGTATGGTTGCAAGTGATGAAAAATGAATGATGCATTTATTCTATATTGGTAATACTATATTTTTGTTGTAAAAAATAAATTTGTGAAGAAAGTTATGTACAGACCATTACAATACTCTTCTAGTTAAATGTTTCTTTTTTGAGATTCAGTGTCTTTCTGTTCTTCTGCAGCACTGTTTGTTTTGACGCTTTTTGTTCTTAAGCTAACAGGATAGAGAATTGTGCAAATTTTAAAACTTTCCTTTTTTTCTATTTGCAGCAAGTTTCCCTGGCAGATCACAGGTATGAGACATGTTTACATCTTTGTATAGTCTTTAAAGGCAAGGTAAAGCAAGTGGAAATGTTCCATTAGAGCAGAGTTACCAGTTTTTGTCTGTGTTTTTCCCTTGTCAACTATTTGGAAGCTGGGTCAATATAACAGATTCTGGATCACCCCAGCTAATGGGAAACGCCTGCTACCGCAGGTGTAGTTAAAGGTAGTGTGGTATGCAGTTCTGGGATGCTGACCATAAGGAACCAGCTCCAAGTCATCCAGTCAGTTGAAATCCAGCATCATTTCCACAAGATCTAAGCTGGTTCTTACAAAGACCCTATGTTCTTGTGGCCAGGCCCATAACTCGGATTCCAGGAGGATCTATGGCTCAAGAGTAGCACGGTACCCTAAGGTATTAGATTAGGCTGCTACCAATAAGCAACCACGCTAGGTACAGACCTAAAGCAGAAATCTGCCTAGTCCTAGAGGGTGCAAAAACATGGTAATCAATAAGGTATTCAGATACTGTTGAATTATTGAAAACCTACTTGCTATGAATAGTCTGATAAATTTTTGTTATAAGTAGCAGAAATAGGAGAAATGCAGACTACAGGTTTGTTAGAATAAATGTGTTTGCATGATGAGAAATAAGGAATGACAGTCTTGTGTCCCTGCATAGTTCTGACAAAGTTTTATTGTTAAAACATTCTTAGCAGCAAGCACAAATTGCTGTCCAAGGCTTCAGAAGGCGGCAGTAGTAGAGTCCATTTATTTAATTCCTCCCATTGCTTCACCATGTCCATTAATCCACAGTTTGCAAGGTCAGACCTCTCTGAAATGAGTGTCTGAAAACAGAGAATTGTTATTCTAAACTCTTACTTGGATTGTATTATCTGGGATTGTGGGATTGCCCTCCCAGACAGGAATTTCTAAAGGGTACGAGATGAATTACACCCTGCACTCAGATTTGGTTTTTCAGTCCCTTGCGAAGTTAAATCAGAAGGATTTTTTTCCCCTCAAAAATCCTTCCTCTAAGCAGGCATAGAGATGGCTTTCAGTGCCATCAGTAAATAAAACTCACTCTCATGAAAAAGCATGATTGCTTGGATATAGAATGATTCACAGATGACCTCGTACTCCAAAACTACCATTCCAGAACCATTACAGAAGGGATATTTATCTTTTTGCAGAGAACAGAATCCTGTAACAGGAATCTGAAAATAAGCATCACATTTTAAGGACCTGCATCTAAATTCAGGCTATGTACACTCTGCATTTTTACCACTTAGACAAAATGCTTTTCTATCTATCTGACTTCCAAGCACTGGTTTCTAGGAGTGTAGAAATCCTACAAGTTGCAAGTATAATTCTGCAACCATCACATTTTTGGGTCTCCATAAAGAAGAATTTTAAATGCTACAAGTACAGTAGATTCAAGGTTCTGCAAAATTACATTTCTCAGTGATTTGCCAATTTTGGGGCCAAATCATTGGGCCAAGTCTTTTAAAATAGGCTGTTTGGAAACTTATGTCAGAGTCCTTAAATGACCCAGTGAGTTCTGAGCACGTAGCTCTGTGAAGAGGCCTGTGCGTGTTCATGTTGTGCTGACGTGGTTGTGTCGTTTCCTCATTAATCACAGGCAATGTGAAGCGTTCCTTTGGGCGGCACCCCGTGCTTCCTAACGTGCAGCACAGCCCTTTTCTACAACACACCCATCGCAAGTTCCACTTCATCAGAGGCTGCATGGGGCTTGGAACATGCTGCTCAGCTTGACTGCGTGTTCTACTTGAAACAGTAAAACACTGAACACCCAAAGACGAGGATGTTGTTTTTATAGCATTGTTTTCTTCTTTCTTCTTCTTCTTCCCTTTCTATGCAACTGTAAATTAATGAGCAGTGGAGTATTTGTCACTGATTTGTATAAATATACAGCCGCGGGAAAAGGGGCAAGGGCTTTATATACATTCTTTTGATAATCGTAAAGAGATCTGCATAAGGAGTTTGGAGCAAAATGTTACATATATACATTCCTTTCAGCTCTTTGCTTTTACATTGTAAAATACCCTCAGTTACGTTCTGACACATTTAATATTCTATAGTGATTATTTATATGTTAAACATTTGACTACATAGATTTCCGAAGGCTCTTGAATTGTTTTCAGGATTGGCAAATGAAGTTCCTGTAACTTGCAGTATTCTTGCTGTTTAACAAAAGTTGCCATTGGGTGAAAGCTACAGTATTTTAACTCCATTTAAAAAAATAAAAATAAAAAAATAAAAGGTAAACCTGCATTTCAGGTCATAATAATCATCATGCACCAAAATGGTATTTTTAGCTTTCTTTTAGTTGTTTCCACCCAACACACTCCATTTGGAGGATTATTTTTTTAAGCCTTACTTTACTTTGAATCTGGAGATAGCTAAAATGAGGACTTAGATGGTAGCTTAAGTTGTTTTTAGTGAGGTCTAAGTTAGTGTAATATCTTCCCTAACTTTATTGAGCAACAAAGTTTTGCTGTTCTCTGCTGTGCCAACCTTGTTTCAAGTTTTGGAGTTTACAGTCTGAAGTAAGTTAAGCTCATTTCCATAACCTGCCCTGCTGATGCTCCCAACACACGCTACTCGTCTGCCTCTTGGAAATGAAGAGATGATTAGGAAGCCCTTTCCAATACTATTAGTGATGGAATATTTTCTTCAAAACACTGCAGTGCACTTATTTAGATACTATCATCTGGCCTTTTAATCTCACAGCTCATCTTTGTCTTTGATGAATTCATTTACTTACATGCTTTGAGTAGGGATAATTATGGAAACATTGTGTCACTGATCATCTGATCTCTAGTTTTTAAATTATCGTGAGAGATTTTAATGCTTTCCCTGTGTTACAACATTGCATGGACCCTTGCTTTAATTTCAGGACACAACTTTAGCTGGTAAACCTGCATGCAATATATTTCACACACAGTGGAGAGGAAATAACCATGTTTTTAATGATTACAGAAGAAACGTCTCAAAAGGGTGCTGGAAGAGTTAGAACTTCTGTACCACTACAGCAAGGGGCTAGAGGAGGTACAGAGGTCAGCAGTTTTGACTGTTTTAGTCCAGTGGCATCAGCGATGTTGTCCAGCCTGCCCAGCTCTCCCTGCTGGGCAGCTGCTGCTCTGCGAAGGGCTTGGGCACAGCAGGGAGCTGGCTCCAGCGCCAGTTCCCTCTCGACTCTTGGGCAAGTTATTTAACCACTCATCCTCAGCTTTCCCAGCTGTAATAGGGGGGTGATAGTACTAACCTCTCAGAGGGGCTGTAGGGCTTAATTAGTATCTGAAAAGCTCTAAGCAAAAGCTAAATATGGTTTCTAGGCAGGTGGAACAAGACTGGCAAAGCAGGGAGAAAAGAGACCAGCTACTGTAAAGCCTTCAGCTAGTAAAGAGATAGTGTAATTATTTTGGAAAGAAAAAAATAAAAAGGATATTTTACAGAAGAGGAAAGCCATGACCACCTTTCTACCTCAGACCTATCTTCACGAGTAGTATTGGAAATAGCTTTATACTGTTCTCTGCAACATACTTTGCTTTTATCAAGCTCTAAGCAAAGAATCCTTAAAAATAAACCCCCTACGTAAGTAAAGGTCTCAATAGTCAATTTGGTGGCTTTTATTTTTGTTCTGAATATGAGGTTATGTATAAAGTTGTTTTTCTGCCTGTGTTTGTATGCATCCTTTGTCCTCTGCTGCCAAGTAAATGCTATTTCAAACACTACATTGTAACATCCTTCCTCTGAGACAATAATAAATAAAAGAAATATATTGCAGTAACATGAGAAAAAGTATGGAGTTCTTTTGTATCTTTTAGTCTTCAAGGATGGCACTTCTCATTTGCAACATGCTCTAAGGTTCATCCTGAAGGAAATGAATTTTGAGCAGGTACACTGTGGGAGTCTAGACTTAGACTGTCTATGCAAGTTTCTTTTGGACTGTGGTATATGTTTGTGTAAATGAGGTTAAGCAGTATTTTCAATCATAAATCTATACCTATTTTTTGCAGACTTTCATCTTGGTGAAACAGTCTGGAATCCTTCTGAGCTTCACAGCAGTTTCTAAATTTGATCAGCTGAGCATCAGACCACTTTTACTTAAAAGGAAAGTAATAATAGACACAAAATAAAACAGCAATAATACTTAAATCACTGTCAAATTTTAGAACTGTAAGTTAGTCTTCAAGTCTCAGTTACATTCTGCCTTCAGTCTAGGAAATGCATATTTTTAGTCCTGTGGTATATTATCATATTCTGAGTATGGCATTAGGCTTGTTTTAATGAACAAATTAGACCTGCTCTGCAGGAAGGAAAAGAATCTGCACCCCTAACACTTTTAATTGTTTTCTTCTAAAAGAAGCAGGCAAGTTGAATGCAGCAGGAGAGGAGTGCAAATCAGTATCATGTATGTTTGGAAAATAATTTTTGCAGGGCTCAGTGCCTAGACCTACAGCTGGCACCCTCAGCCAGCTGATCGCTAACACAGAAGGGAGCAGAGCTCTGTAAAGCTTCTGTGTGGCAGGAGGGGTCACCAACAGCCATATCCCTGCAGGGCCTTTCTCCAGCAGTCTTCCTCAGAGCAGGTAGAAGGCAGGGATTCAGATTATACAGACTTCTCCCCTATTAATAAAAATACAGGAGATTTGATACTGTTATGTATTCAAATTGAGCTCATAGCAAATAATAGAAGTGGGTGCTTTAGCAGTGAGGTTAAAAAGTCAGCGCAGCTAACTAGAATTTGAGCAAGATAAGGCAACAGTGGTCCTTCCTTCTCTAAAAGGACAAAAGTCTTCCTGCACAGCAATACAAGAATACAAGTCTGACCATCACCATTGAGCAGCTTGGTATGATTTAAGGTATGTGGAAGATGGAGCTTTAGAGTGATTTCCCTTCCTCCTCAAGGATAAGCATAGAGGAACCAATTTTTATCTCATTTATCATACAATAGAGCTATTACCTGTATTGGCCTCCTTCAAGAAATTACTTGAGCCCTGTTTTTCCTCACAGTTAGATTAGATACTTGTATTAGAAAATCCTATATTCTTTCCCTTATAGTAGGGGAAGGACACATCTTTCCTGTTATTTCAAGGATAAGCCCAGATTTATTATCTTCTCTAGATGTCCTCAGTGCAGAAAGCACTCATTTGTTTACTGTAAAAGAAACGTTACAAAAGGAATTTCAATATGCTCAGCTATTTTCTAAAGTTGTATGTGCCTCCATGCTTGCCTTTACCTTGCCTAACCAGCTCTATTGCTTTTGCACGGAAATGCTGTGGCAAGTTGGCCTGGTGAAATGGGGAATGATCAGCTTTCCTCAGCTGTGTGCAAGAGCTTTATACCACAGATTTTATTGGGCAAAGTAAAACAAACATGACATTTTTAGGAGAAGAATTAAGTTTCTGCAGCAATCGGTTCATAGTGCAAAGTGCGTATTTATCAGGCTACTCAGGATGGACACCCCGTCTTGCACTCCAGTGCAGATGAGGTCATTGATAGCATATTTGTTTAAATCAGTTCTGCAAAGAAGCCTTGTGAGCTGAAATATTACCAGATTGCTTCATTTCTTAGAGAAGTTAAAAAGATCAATGCAGCAAATTAAAATCAGAGTGCAGAAGTTCCTCTAACTAACTAAAATTGTCTGCCCATGAACTTCCAGAATGAGGAAGATGTGCTTGGATGGTATCATTCCTGTTTTGGGAAAAAAAGAAAAAGAAAAAAAAAAAAAAGAAAAAAAGAACCTCTTCAACTGTTCCCATCTCTGTAGAGATATCTAAACTACAAGATACTAATTGCATTAGGTCAGAGTTCCTGGGCAAACTGTGTGTGCACATTAGATTGCCTGTCTCCCAAGTGTCCTGCCCTCTGTTATTTTTACAGTTCAGAAAAACAGTTGAATTCTAGATGTTCTGCAACAAGCAAGCTTTGGGACTGTACAGAAGACCAAATATGATTAAGTTTTACAGAACAAATTGGCTGTTAGATTTTGGTGGTTACGTACCTTTTTCTTCTCTATTGAAGAGAGAGATTCCTAAAAGGAAGTAGGGGATGAAGCGTTCCTGAAGGTAAAAATCCTCACCTCTGCAAAACTGAGTAATCAGGCCTGTCTATTATCCTGCAGAAAAGAAGATATCATGCCATATGGCCAAGAACTCTGTTCCCAATAGCAACAAAAATGTCATGTTACAAATCAAGACAAGGTATAAGCAACCTTCTCCCCTTCCCCTTCCCTCTCCTCTAAGAGAAAAAGAGGCATTAGAGCAGGAAAAGATCAGGTCCATTTAATAAGCACCCAAAAGAGGAACAAAAAGTATGTGTCTTAAATATAAATGCATATGCAGAACACACGCACCAGCAGGATCAGTCTCACCTAGTTGTCATCTTTGATGTATGCATTTACAGATGAACTAGTCATGCTCTTATTAGCCATTCTCTTTATACAGTCAGGTGAGCACTCTGAAAATGCCTTCTTGCCTGACCTCTAATAACTAATGTTTACTTTAGAGAAAATATATTTCAGAAATGCTCATTTCCTGACTACATAAAGAAAGCCTAGGGTGACTAGCTCAAAGGCAGATGTCCGCAGCATACAAATCTAATTTGTACAGATAAATCCTCCTTAGAAGTCCAGTAATGAAGAGTGATAGGGAATCCAAAAAGGTTTCACAATTTGGTATCACCTAGAATAAGGTGCCTTGATAAAATGATAAAAAATACTAATACTGCAGTAACTTCTTGTGTATATGGTATTCCTTTTATCCCCATAGTAACTGATACCTTTTAACTATGATTTAAATATTCTGGATAAGTTAGTTAAAAAAAAATAGGAAATTGAATAGCATCCAACAGATGAAGGCCTCATAAGATTGTTCGTAAGATCATAAGATTGTTGAACTTGAGGGGAAAAAAAGCTAAAGGAATGATAAAAATCCTAAGACTCATCTAAATTATGTGGAAATGGGCATCCATTTGATTAAATACAGTAACTAATGCTTAACCCACATCAAAGTTTCACACATTAAGAGAACGGACCAAAAAAAAAAGTGCCTGTGACCAGCTTTTGATAGCAAAAGGTTTAAAGCCACTGGGGAGAATCTACTGATATGACAAGCTTTGGAGCAAAACAGCTGTAGATGTAAATGAGTTGTTATATATAATATGCACACATATATTCACATGCATGCACTTAGTCTCAATAGGAAGAAGTAAGCTCTTCAAGGTATCTTAAAGAAATAAAAATGCCTATATGACTAAGAGGTAAAAAGATGGGAGATCCCTGTTCTGAGGTTCTGGAGGAAGGAGGGGAAAAGGCCAGACTTCCAATCTACCCTTTGCTTTGCTAAGTTTATAACTAGGATAGGGCTTGCTAAATTCTGGAGCAAGAACAACCTCCTCATCTTGGGCTTCTGCAGTGTCATGGGGAGCAACAGGAGGGAGCCACTTTCCAGACCTTTCTGACAACTGCCATGTCTGGCAAATCACAGGCAAAAACTGCAGCGAGAGAGGTATCTTAGCTGACCACGGTACCCAGCTCCCACAGGATTTTGGCTGAAGAAAAGTGTGTTGGAAAGTGCAGTTTTCTGCAAGTTAGAAGCAACCAGTAAAGCACTGTGTTATGAAAGAGTACAAAACCAGGGATGCACAGGTCCATATGAACCGCAGACAGAGGGAAATAAACATAGGAGAGTAGAAAAAAAGAAAATCCTATTTCCCTTTGCCTAGAGTGCCCAGGTAGATTGTGTCATTCTACAGTGCTGTGCCTGTTCCAGAGGTCTGATTCCACCTGCTTATGGCAAGTGTCGTCTTCATACCTTCATTAGAAGTTCTCTTTTCAAGTTCACAAAAGGAAACTTTAGAAGCACACAAAAGTTTTCTTAAATATGACTATTTTCTAAAACAAACCAACAAAGCAAAAGACTCAAATGCCCCATAGGAACAAGAGAAAAGTTACCATCTCCTCTGCTCCTCTCTCATAGGAGAGCATATCATCAGGCAAGAAAGCAGCTACCCTGTCCTACCGAGCCCACTCACCCTGAGCTCTGGCACCCTTGCCTCTTTGCATCAGCCTAAATGGCAAGTTTGCTTTCATCCCAGGTCTACCGCCGGTTGCACAGGTCACATCATTATTGTTGTGAAGGACTGCTGACCTAAGCACCACATCTTGTGCCCAGCGTGATCGGGGCAAACACACTCCTAGGGACCTGGCTCCATGTGGCCTGCACTGGGGCATTGCCTGCTCAACTGTGCTCTCTGGTAGAGCCCTGGGCACCTTCCGTGGGTCTGCTCCTACAGCTGGCCGCGAGGCAGTGACGGAGCCACTGCTTTGGTGCCACGTGCCAGGCATCCTGAAGACAAGGCGGCAAGCTCCAGGATGCAGTAAACCTAGCAGCACAACTGTGTGCGTATTACAGAAACAGCATCAAAAGCCTTGCCAAAGTCCAGTCCCAATCCCTTCTCCCAGATAAAAGGCTATTCACTTCCCTTGATCAGCTGGTTACAGCTTTGCCAACACACCACTTTACTACTACAAAAAAATTGCCTTAGGATAATGAGCAAGACTCCATACAATGTGCAGAGAGTGACAGATGAGACTGCTGACCTCACCGCTAGCCTGGTTAATCTAGACCTCGAGTGTACTGGGGGAAAAAAAAACAAAAACAAACAAAAAAACCTGATAGCTATTTGCATTCTTGTTATTACAGAAACTACTTCTTAAATGAATCACAGTACTTCTAACATTATTTAGAAAAGTGGAGATAAATATTTTTCAAAAGGTAATTACCATAAAGCCTCTTTATCTACATTTATTTTAGACTTGTTTTCCCAGGCACACACTCATATATATGAATACATTCCCTAGCTTTTACTTGATTTCTAACTAACTCATATGCTCTGAGATAATCAACATTAAAAAATTAGTATTTAATTAAAAATTCTGTATGTTTGTTAAGGTTGTAGCTGACTATGATTTATGATATCTCCAGTGCCTTGTATGCTACTATCAAGAAGACAAAATTAGTACTACTTTCATTTTATTGCCCAAAGCACTGGTTCTATTGGGAACTGCTGAAAAAGTTTGTGTTAAAATAACTACTTTGCAAATCGTACAATATTGTTTTACAAAACTAAGTTACATTTCGTAACAGATGATTACAAACAGATACACAGACAAGATCTCTTCATGACACTGTTGATTTCAGGCCTCTTTATGATTCAATACAAACCAAAAGAGGAAGGCATAATTGTGCCTTTCAAAGCTATTTAGAAATACATTAGCATATATACTGCCGCTTAAGCCTGTCAGTTTTGTCTGCAGTCACTGCATTTATTTGTTAGTTTTTAACCCAATTGTAAAGAAAATACAAATGATAAATTAAGATTAGAGCAAGCCTTTTTTCACAGAGATTAGAAAAAAATTATATAACATTTTCGGTACTTAAACTGTTTACTGCATTAATAAAAGTGATTTTTTAAAATATATTTTGCCCAAGTAGTTTATCTAGAGAGGTGCTTACAAACACATACTTTTTTTTTTTTCTAGTTTCCAAGATTAGCAGTCACATCTCTTTCCAGGCCATAGATACTTCTAATTCCTTTTCCTAAATACATGATTTAAACCAAAGTATTCCAAAAGTACCTGCTTACTGCCCAGGTGGACAGAGGAAACAAAACAGACATTGATATTACCTAATTGTTAGAAAAAGTACATCCTACTGAAACGTAGTCCATAGGACTGAGCTTCTGGAAGTGTCTCAGAAAGCAAGACAGATGATCAGATATTATTTCAGTTATTTGCTATACCCCGAGACAACTGTTCCCAACAGACTTATGCCAGCGATGGCCTCACAGACCCACCTGTGAAACCCGCAGCGGGCCCCCAAACCGGCTGCTGCAGCAGCTCCGCTGAGCTCCGTCCCTCGCGCCTAGTGCCACCTGCAGCACTGGCACCACCAGCCCCATGGGGGCCCCGTCCCACCACTCAGCGGACACAGGGCAAGGCGGGAAGGAGCCGAGTCCCACCCGGGGCTCTCTAGGCCGGTGCTAGGGCCCTTAACAGCCTGGTGGCAGCTCCAGCTGCTCTGCAAGGCTCATAAAGGAAAGTGTGTTTATCTGGTGGATATTAGAGGCATAATGTTGGTAATTAAGTAACAATCATCTTGGCTGGGGACAAATGTGGCCTTATCTTAGCAGAAGAGCAGGGATTTACAGTTGGGCAATTATGTCATCATTTAGCTTCAGGAAAACAAGCACCAAACATTCACACCAAAGTCAGTGACTAATCTGGCCAATTAGCTATTCCCACATCCCCATTGAAGTTTTGTGGCTGAAGATTGCAAACATTTATGCTTCGCCTTTAGGTTAGTATTTAGAATGCCACACAGGAACTTGCCCTGCATTAAACATTATCCATAAGTTACTGTTCAGTGCCAATAAAAGTCTATTCCTGTTTCCATGATTGGTGATGTGCAAGGAATTATTCTATCATCAGAATTTATACACACATATCAACATAGTATCTATCATGGACTGAATTTCACTAGTGGCTCCCAAACTTGGTTGAGATGACAAATTTGAGGGGGCAAGTTTAATATATGTGCTGATATAACATTCTGATAAACTACCCGCTCCGGCGACCGCCTCAACCTTTTGCTGTAGTTCCGAGGAAGGGTGTTTCCTCGCACCAGTCCTTCTCCCGCAGAGGAGCCCATGGACATGCTCCGGGAGCAGGTGCGCGTTCTCAGCAGCACCTCCTTCCCCAGCACGGGAGAGGCAGCGTGCAAGCGCTGGCACGTCTGAGAGAGCTCCAGACACGGCTCCCCGCTCTCCCTCAACTAGCCAGCAGTATGTTGTGCTGGCTACACTCTCAGTCAAGGAATGGTCTCAAACCCACACGCTCCCCATCTCCCAGTGGTCATAAAACTGACATGCTGCACAGGTGCCGGTGAAGGCAGAGTCTGAGGTAGGTGGCCCAAAGGCCCAGGACACATCCGCATTTAGCTCTGAACAGCCACCTTTCTGTCTGGTTTCTTAAGCAAGTCGACTGCTTTGAGAAAACAGATCATCGAGCTCTCTGTTTTACACCCAAGGAAGTTAAACCAATACCGCTTGTGAGCCTNCATCCGCATCTAGCTCTGAACAGCCACCTTTCTGTTTGGTTTCTTAAACAAGTCAACTGCTAAAGCACTTGGGAAAACAGATCATCGAGCTCTCTGTTTTACACCCAAGGAAGTTAAACCAATACCGCTTGTGAGCCTGCATTTGACAGCTGGTTCACAGAATGTAGTGTGGCTTTTATACTGTGCAAGTATTACATTAGTATAATGGGAAGAGAAAAAGGGTCCAAAGAACCTTCTAATCCTTCTTCTGATTATGCTTTAGCTCCTCAGCCTTTCCATTTCAACCTCCTGCTTTATCCTATCTTTAACAGGAACAAAATGATTCTGAATGTTTATATGTTAATGATTCCATTCCCTACTACACACACACATATAACTCTTAGGATTTTCTCTGAAATTTGTGAAATGCAAAGCTCTTCTGTTAAATAATTAATCTTATATTTTTTTTTCCTCTTCCTGAAGCTGGACATACCACGGGATGGAAGCGAGAGTAATTATGATCTCTGTGTTTGTGAGATATACTTTTAACTTTACCACAACACACAACAGTCCAAGGTTTAATGACCTATGTCAAAATATTTGAGTTTTCTTTTTCTGTATAAGCAAATAAGCCTCTAACTAGTTTATTGAGGAGTGATTAACTTAAAGACAAAGGTTAATAAAAAGTTGGTTTTATTAACACTCTTGCCTGCTAGCTACATAGCTCATTTTAACAACCTCTATCCTATTTTAGTAGCTAAATACAAATTGTATTTAAGTGACCAAACAATTCTCACTGTAAACATCAGGGATACCCCCCTAGCAGAAATAACTTCTGGAAAGAAAGAAATTAGGTTGTCCTCTTAATGCTTTAAGAAAAACAGAGAGAGAAAAAAAGAAAGGACTGACAAAAAACCTAATGTGTACCAGGTGTGAAGACTGAAGATTCCTGGCATCCCATAGGAAGAAAATTAATCCTTTTTTCAGCCTAAAGTTGGTTAAGAGTCTCCTGATGTTCACAATGGAGTTGCTCATTGTCTGTACTTATTTAATGGCTCTGCACGTTAGAAGTTATCTTTAGTAGACTGTTTTATTTTAAGTTAATTACTCACCCTTTTGCCAGTTGCACATACATAATCTGAATCAGATGCTTGGGCTGCCATCCATGGCAGCTTTTAACTGTAGTAAGAATATTAAGAAAAAAACCCTTTTCTGCTTAGACTAACAGAAGGCTTTATCTTGCAAATGAGTCTTTGTACACAGTTAAAAAGTAATGAAGTATGAAATCACATTGTTCAGTGAAGTGCTTCCTAGAAACAAACAGGAACAGACCTTTCTGCAGTTATTTGAATCAATGCACCAGCTTTCTATTGCATATCCGTCACTTTACCCATCTGGCTTTATGATACAACAAACACAGCAACTTCCTTACCTTCCTTGCTCCTTACTTGCCTTCCTCTTTCTGAGAGATGAGGAGCCTAAACAGAAATGTATGGGAAGGACAACATAATCCAAGGGTCCTTGTTGCCAAAGTTACTGGGTTTCATATATCCACTAATTTCCAGTTTGGAGAACTTCATTCATATTTAATTTTACCTTCACACTCAAAAACTGCATAGCCAAACATCTGGAGCTGTGTCATATGCCCTTAATTTCCTAGAACTGTAGGGTAAAAAAAGTAGATTCTTCTCAGCTCTGTTAGCTGCAATATTGGCACTGCTGTAAATGAACACAGATACTCCCCTGAAAGAGGTATTTCCTCATGATTCAAGAGCAAGATAAAAATGCTGAAGTTATTTCAGACTTCAAGAGAGGTCTTTGTGCAAAATTATACAGATTCCTACTATGATCTGTATATTAATTTTAGGTGTTAAAGTTGAGAGTTTTCCTTATTTGGTATTTAAGGGAAATGATTTTTCAGTCCTGCACGTGTCTCAGACAGACTAGCTTCCAAAAGCTAAGAGCATAGTCCTCATTAGTTTGCATTGGAAGGACTTGGGAAGTTCTTTACACTCTCAAGGTACCTGTTAGTCTCAAGAAAAGCAACAGATTTGGACCCCTAGTCCAAATCACACAAACAGCATGAGAAACTGCCTTGCCTTCTGTCTAAAGGAAAACTTAGGGGTAAATCACTACATTCACCCCAATGCAGAGCAGGGAGACGGGAAAAATACACAGAGCAAAAAGACAATCAAAGGAGTAAGCCACAAGCTCTACTGCTGCCACGTTGAACATTTACACAAGGGAGGTGGGCAAAAATAAGCTAGGTAGGTGGTGACTGATACAACATTCATCTGCTTTTCAAGGTTTGAAGGGCTATTAATGTGAAAATCCACACATCACAATAGCGAGGGGCTTAAAAAAACAACTCCTCCCAGAATCTCACATTATTTTGATGGTCCCCTTCAGGTCAGGACTCAGCTCCACGGCGTCAAACAGCTGTGAGCTGAAAGCTGTCCGTCACCAAAGGTCCCCAGGCCCCAGAAGAACACGACGTTCCACCTCCAGCTTGTGACCGCAGCATGACTTGAAACCTGCCTGCCGTTAAAACAGCAAGAGCATTTTCCAAAGGCATCACACATCAAATCAACCCATTACGGGTAACAAGCTTGGTCCCTCTAGTCCTCACCTCTCCAGCTGCCCTGAACAGCAAGCCAAGGCTGGGAAGCTCTCTCAGAAAAAAATGCCTACAAGAGGTTCATCAGATTATACCTCTGCTTTGCTCTTGGGAAACCAAATCAGCTTTGCCTTACAGATCACCAGGCTTGTCAGGCGCAAGCTGCAGCACTCATCTAAATAGCTGAGGATACCAAAGCCATAAGAGAAGAAACAGAAAAGGTAACTCTTCATTCACTCTAGTGCAAAGCAAGACACTTCAGTGAAGCTTGTATATACTGTAAATAACAATGTTTAAAATGGAGAGGAGACAAGAAATAGATTGCTTGCTTTAAGCACAACTCTGACTCCCCAGAGAGGCAGAGAGGACATCTGAACCGATTGCTACCATATTGTTAGAGTTAGAGATGGTCTTCTGGCTCATACGACATCACAGGGTTCACAGGGGTAGGTATCCCCAGATGACTTCCATGTCAAGAGCATAAGACTCAAACACAAGGAGATTTTCTTACCAGAGGGTCAAGCTCAGAGGTTTTTTTGTTTTGTTTTGGGTTTTTTTTTTTTTTTTTTTTCTCCTTCCAGAAATGCAATATCCCTAGAAATCATGATTTGTTATCAAATCTTAACTCCTATATATAAATTCAACAGAATTTGATGTGATTTGATCTTAATGCATTCTATTTGTTTTGCCTCTGTTACTGATAAAACCTCAAAGGAATCAGTTTTAACACTGCTGTAGTAGATAGTCTCTGAAGGCCAAAGCAATCCTTCATCTGCTTCCGTAATGTTATACTCCAAGAGGCCGTACAATACTAAGAATAGAACATCTCCATCTTGTATTTTAGGAAGCCTTACAAATCATTAGTGCCAGGATCTGAAGCCATAAACTACCAAAACACAAAATGACAAATAACATGGATTTACTACAACTGAAGCTTATTATTTTCAGCTTTGACTCCAGTGTCTTCGATAAGGGAGTTATCAGCAGGAACACTGCTTCCTCATCTTCTCTCTCCTCAAGATAGAGAGGAGAATCATTGCCACAGAGATACAAATAAACTCCCAGCCACTGCACTTAAGGCCAAGCCGGTCATTTTTAGTCTTCCAGCCAGCTGCTTTCCAATCCAAGCCCCTTCAGCAGCCCCCACAGTTGCCTATCCCCTGCTGGCTAGGGCTGCCCCCTGAGCCTTCCCCAGGCCCGTCACCCTCAAGACTGTCGCCCTTCCCACATTCCCACCCCACAGGAAGCCCCACACCACATGAACACTTGTGCTCAAGCACAAGTCAGACTCCTATCGCAGAGCTAAAATGCATCGAGACCTCCTCCAGCCCCAACATGCCTATGCCGCTGATCACTGCTTCACTAGGGACAGCTGGAGCTGGCCGAGCTGCCACAGCGGAGACTCCAGCCGCCTGCCCATGCCACAACATCCCTGCCACAGGGCTTCTATCAGCACCAGTGTTTCTGCCTTGCTTTTGTGCTTGTGCTTGCTCTGACCTGATAAATTGCTGCCTCCTGAGCGTCACTGTTGTGGCCTCACTGCTGTGGGGGATAACTAAGACGTTGTTGGTTGAGCTGGAGTGTTAGGCAAGGTCTCACCAGAGACAAACGCAGAGGGGACGTACAGTGCAGCCCTGTTTCGGTGTCTAGGAAAGGTTATTTTGGTTCGAAAGTGTCATAAGAGGGACTTTGAGAGCCGGCCTTCCACCTTACCAAGTATCAGGCAGCGCCTCTGCTGCACTCTGCAGTGCCCCTGAGCTGCGTTTCAAGGGCTGCAGCCCAGCGGTGTTCATCATAGCACCTCTTTAGCTCGTCAGAGCTGATCCTCACTTTTGAGATGTTTTGTGCTGGATTTAATTATCTTGATTTTTATCTGTGATCTCTATTCCCCTGAGGGTTGCTTGTGTCTATTGATGATGGTAAAAGAAGAATCCATACACAGTACTGACGATAAAATGATTTTCCCTTTTGAATTAAAATTTTAATTTAGCAAGTAGAAGATCTAGTGATCTACATTCATCAGGGGCAGTTTAATAAAGTCAAAATTGTTACCTTGGGGGTATAATTGGTATATATAAAGGCACCATGTTGTTTTCAGTTTAAGTCTATAAATGTAAGATGTGTACTTACGTTTGTGAAGAAGTGAATGAATAAAAATTACAGAGATAATCTGAATCAAGATCCAAGAGAATGTATGCCACAGCTGCTATCATAGGCTGCAAATGTTGTGTGCTGAACAAAGCTATTTACATTACAGTAATATTGGACCAGCAGGACCTCAGTGATGTGAAAAATGCCCCAAAAGTGTCTTAAGACATTTTCAGCTCAGGCCATTCTAGACTTAGGGGGAAAAAAGAGTGTTGTTTTCTTCTTTTCAAAAGCTTGGAGGTGAGTTTGCTTGTTGGGACCTGCCGCGTGTTGTGCAGAAACACAACAAGAAGTAGAATATGCACAATGAACGAAGCAGGGCCCACCAGACTCCGTGACCAGTGAATAACAGAATTTGAAGTGTGCTATTTCAGGTCATTCCAGAGTTAAATCTGGAACGCAGTGGAGCTTAGCGAAAGAACAGTAAACTCTCATTTTCCAAAGCATTAGATAAATATTGGCATTGGAGAATATCCTCTTGTTAGGTTTTGCAGGCTGTTGCAAGCTCACAAGCTGCCCTGCACTATTAGGAGGTGGGAATGTGCTGTGTATAACATCTGTATCTGCAAAAGCAAAAAGGAAAGTTTAGAAAGGAAAACTATTCTTTGCTTTACTCTGTTAAGTAAATATTTCTGTTTTCTATTAATTACTTTTCTCCTTGACTTAAAAACTTTACTTACTTAAAAAGTAATAATTCAAAACCTATACATTATTGGTTTGGAATTACTATTCTGAAGTAATGATATGCTTTTGGAGACTTGATTCAAATACGGCAGGGTGAGCTGATTTACTTATAGACTATGTTAGTCAGGAGTTTATAAAAGAGGTGTATTATATGTTTGTGCTAGACTGAAGTTTGAGCAATAACTTGAGATAGCTTATTTTGTTCAGTTTAGAGAGCAAAATAAAAAATGGCTTAGCCTTCATGTTATATTTCCATACTATTCCTCACAGTGTTCAAGAAAGGTATAGATGAGGCACTTAGGGACATAGTTTAGCATGGTGGTAATGGGTTTATGGTTGGACTTGATGATCTTGGTGGTCTTCTCCAGCCACAATGATTCTATGATTCTGCGATTATCTTCTGCTTTCTTTGTTATTCATTTTGTATGAGTTATGCCTCCTTGCCCATTTTTTTAATCCAAAACTCTTGAATCTAGGAAGTTGTAGATGCCCAAGATGTTCTGGTTTAGAAATGCTGCATTTAGCATGTAGCTGTGTCAAAGAACTGCACCTAAGTTTTGTAGCTAAAATGGAATATCTCTAGGACATGAAAAAGCAGTATGGCAGATGAAGTGGTTATGGTACCAAAATATTCATCTGAAGCATTTTCCAGAAGGAAAAAATGAGATGGATATGACAAAGGTGCTTGTTTTGTTTTAATTCTTAAGAAATTCCCAAGAAGTGAGTATGGATGAGAATACTTGCACAGTGGTGGACAGTAAAGAGACCACAGGTATATTTGGAAAGAGCTTACTTGTTCCTTGTGCAGAGAAAGCCTGAGGCTGGAGTCCTGGCATTTAGCACAAAGGTTAGGGCAGATGATAGCTTAGTTGCTGCCAAAAGATCCGTCCAACTGCACAAGACTGCAGCCAGAGCAGGATCTGGACTCTTGAGGAAAGCAGAGAACAAGATTCGTGACACAGGAACCTGGCACTGGGAAAGTAGAATCATAGAATCATAGAATCACAGAATGCCTAAGGTTGGAAGGGACCTCTAGAGGTCATCTAGTCCAACCCCCCTGCACACGCAGGGCCACCTAGAGCACGTGGCACAGGGCTGCATCCAAGCGGGTCTTGAAGATCTCCAGAGAAGGAGACTCCCCAACCTCTCTGGGCAGCCTGTTCCAGGGCTCTGTCACCCTCACTGTCAAGAAGTTCTTCCTTAAGTTCCCGTGGAACTTTTTATGCCTCAGTTTGTGGCCATTTCCTCTGGTTCTGTCAGTGACCACCAGTGAAAAGAGGCCAGCCCCATCCTCCTCATTGCCTCCCTTGAGGTACTTATAGACACTGATCAGGTCCCCTCTCAGCCTTCTCTTCTCCAGGCTGAACAGGCCCAGCTCCCTCAGCCTCTCCTCATAGGGCAGATGTTCCAGGCCCCTGATCATCCTCGTGGCCCTGCGCTGGACTCTCTCCAGCAGCTCCACATCCCTCTTGTACTGTGGGGCCCAGAACTGGACACAGTACTCCAGATGTGGCCTCACCAGGGCTGAGTAGAGGGGCAGGATCACCTCCCTCGACCTGCTGGAGATGCTCCTCTTAATGCACCCCAGGACCCCATTGGCCTTCTTGGCCACGAGGGCACACTGCTGCCTCATGGTCAACCTGTCGTCCACCATGACGCCCAGCTCCTTCCCAGAGTAACTCCTTAACTCCTTAACTCCAGAGCTAAGTAACTCCTTAAGAGTCAAATTGTGTAAGAGGCTGTGAAAGAACGACCCTGAACAGAGGCTTGCTGCAGCCAGATCTGCAGTGCAAACATTGCTAGAAACGGCATTCCTCTGAGGACAGCAGTGCAATGGTCTATGAGTCAGTCAAGTTCCAGTCAGTCAGTCTCTGCAGTCCCGGCATCACTGCTCTGGCTTCCTCACTGCCTGCTGTGCTCCAGCAGATGCAGCACAGAGCACACAGGGCTCTGCGAGGGAAGCTGAAAGGTTCTGCATTCACTTAACTCAGCAGTGCAAAAGTGCCGCCGAGCAGCAATTAGTCACATTGCCAGCAGAATTCAGATGGCCTTCAATACTTAACGCATCACATTTTTTTCACCATTATTAGTATGGGCAAGGGACTTTTAGAAATGATTTTGAAGTCTGCAAGCCTTGTGCATCCCCTTCAGCCTGACTCTACTCTGCTAGGAAAAAACGAAATTATCACACAACCAAATTAAAGTTAGGGTAAAGCAATAGTTGGGAGTTAGCCAGAAGCCTCAGGTTTCTGACTATGTTACTAACAGATAGACAGATATGATACTTTGTGATGACTGCTCAAATAATAGCTACAAGTCTGGGGATTTTGGTGTGGTTTCTTGAAATGCATATGTACGTGTGTGAATACATGGTTTGGAGCAAAATTCTTCTCCTGAGTGTATTTTTAGTGATGGTTCAAACTAATAGTAAGAATAGAAGTCCCAGATTTACTGTTAATGCACAAAATAAGGGTCCTGTTTGTTTGGTGAGTATCAGAGCTAAAATAATGTCCTACTAGGAGAAGATGGGTGTGCATTTGGCTCCTTGCTGATAAGATGTATAACACGTTCTCTGCTTACCTGAGAGTCTTGCCGCTCTATTTATCTATCTATCCAGAACTAAACACGACAGAGCGTGGCTGTTGCTGTGCTGAGAAGACTAACTGCTCCCTGATGACGGAGGGGCCCTGCAAAGCAGGAGGGGAGCTCCCGGGGCAGCACCTGGAGGGCACCGGGCGCGCAGAGCCACCGACCACGGAGGAGGCGCGAGGGCACGTGGATTTTCCTGCCTCTTCCTCTGAGCTCCGCTGCTTCTCTGAGCTGGGACCTGTGTGCCCTGTGCCCCTCACTGGTCCCTCCTGCAGCTTCCCAGCGCTCCCGGCACTACAGGCCGTCCGGGAGGAGTTCCTGTTTCATCGTGCAGGGCGCAGGGGGGCAGAGAGGCTTTTGGCAGATCCGTGGCGCCCGCTGGGGCTTCTGCCTCAAGGCTGCTGCATCGCCGAGGCTGGGGGCCACATGGAGCCTCAGGATCAGTGCCCTGCCCTCCTGGTCTGTGTGCCGGGACGTTCAAACAGACCTGCAGCACCCACAGGGCTGCACAGAAGAAGCCCCAAGACCTGGAGTGCCTGAGTGTTCGGAAGAGAGCAAGGAGCAGTGCACCAGCAGGGCAGAACAGGGCTTTAGTGGAGGAAACTTTGCTAGGTCAAGGGAGCTTCAGCTGTTTCTATGCTTCTGTAAATGGGATTTAGGCAACAATATCATTTAAGCTATATTACCTCTTCAAAGATAAAGAGCGAATGAGGGAAGTTCATTCCTATAGAAGTGATTACTCATTAACTTTTTTTTTTGATGTTTTAAGTTTTGCAGTTGCACTGAACAGAAGATGATGATTAAACACATAAAATCAATGTAGCAAGTTATGTTCTCTAAAATCCAGTTACTGCCATGCATCAATATTGTGTCACGTGTAAACTTAGTTAGTATCTGCTTGACTGCAGAAGAACTACAAATTTACTGCCTAATATGTCCTAATATGATTTGGTGTCAGCAGAAATGCCCTGCAGGGTTTTGTTTGTCACAAGAGCCATCAGAGTGGAGCCTTGGGGAGGGCAGGTGAGCCAGGATTGTGTTCCCAGAGACTGGTTATTCATCTTTTACTGCCATGCTAGTATTTCCTGTCGAAAACAAAAAAATCCAAGCTTTGCCCTCAAGTCCTACTTTTATTTTTTTCCTGTTTCTCTTGGAAAGGAAAATAAACAAAGACATGCCTGGATGCTGGATTGATTTTAAGAGAACCTTGACCGACTAGGTCCTAACCTTGCACAGGATGGACGATACCAACACGTCAAAGTATAACCCACTTACCCAGTTTCAGGAGGTCAATTACAGAGTCCACATTGCAAAGAACACATTAATGGATAGCAACTAGAAAGAACAAACATATAAATGCAGTGAGAGCATGCGTAATGCAATGCACAAAGCGACTCCTGACATAGCTGGCCAGCTGTCCCCGTGCAAGGAAAGAAAAGAGAGTGGAGCTGTGGCATAGCAGGAACTGGGGTAGTTGTCTCTGGAGGAGGAGGAGGAGGGAAATGCCCTCTGGGGCAGAGCCTATTGCTGCTGCGTGTGCTCTGCACACCCGATGCCTCCAGACCCACAGGTGGGCTCCCGTGCGTAGAGCCCCATTCCACCTACCCTCTGTAATGGTAGTGAGAGAAAAGTTGGGGAACTGGAATTGCGAACCCCTTGGATTCGATATAGAGCGGCTTCTTCATGCTGCTCTACTAGCACAAAATTCTTCTTCTGTTCTGGGACCATTAAAGCAGGATTAAAGCATAAAATCCTGTTGATAACTAATGCACATTTAACTCAGTGTGGGAGGGAACGTCTCCTCAAGGTGCTAATGCAGGCAGACTTTTTAATGACAAACAAAAATCTTTTAATGTCAGTGAGGCAGGGGAATGTACGATTCCATCAGCCCTCCTGTTCTGCAGAGCTTCCAGCATTTCCCTGCATCACCATGTCACTGCACTGCCAGCACACAGGATATTTGAAATACCATAGCCAAGTCTCACAAGTCAAAATGTATCATTAATAATACAGAGTGTTCTTAAAAGAGGCTTAACCCACTGCGAAGAAGGGAGGGAATACGCTGTGAGAATGAAGATCTAAAGCAATTAAACATCCTTGGATCTTTACAACCAGGATACTGTGATGAGATGAAAAATTAAAATCTGTTGTAATCTAAATATTCACCACAAATATTTATAGTGAATTATTCATACTCACATAGCGTTGCATGGTCTCACTACAGTTTTCAAGCAGGCACCTTTCCTCAGTGCTCCATTAGCGGGCCAGATTTCCAGAATGGCGCAATTATGAACTGCTCTGAATTATCTCAAGAGCTACCTGAATTATCTGAAGTGCTATCTTTCCTTAGTTTACAAATTCTCTCTGATCTCCAGCACAATTTATAACCTCCAACTTCTGATAGAACTTCTTGTTCTGCCGTTCATTCCCTGCAGTGAGCAGCTGTAAGCACGCTTTGTAAGTGGCTTGATACCAGTGTAATTTAGGGATGAATTTGGGTCTCTTACCAGCTGTGATAAAATAATAATTTTGCTTCATTGAGTGGAACACGAATTTTTATTTGCATAATAGGTCTTTAATGAGTACAGTAAGAAAGTATTCCTGAATCTAGTGTCTGGTTACCATGACTGATATCTGTATTTACTGTAATTGCTCAGAGAAATAGAGCTTTGATCCTCAGCCATTGACCTGCCTACTGTGAGCGGCGCTAGAGCATTTGGAGTCTCACTAGAGATTTATCCTGATATTTTTCAAAATGACCTGAATTTTCATACTCACAAATAACTGCAAGCAAAGACTAGTTAGTGTGAAGGAGCAAGGGCACTTTTTATTAAATTCAGATTTCTAGTTACTAGGCTTACAGCTGAGAATTTTGTTGTACAATCTCTTATGAGTTGTATAGAATGTGTTCAGTTAACTATTACTTAATTTTTTTCTGGACAGTTATTTGTTCAAGAAAGCAAATGCAAAAATTTTACGTGACTTAAAAAGAAACAACAATCTGAAGACTTAATTGCTCTATTTAATGATACATGAAATGAGGTTACGTAGTCTGATGGCCCCTCCTAATATTAAAATAAGTAAATTTGATATTCACTAGAGAAGCCACTTGAACAAAATTTATTTCTTGATCTCCCTGGTCACTCGGTGAACTCATTCCCTAACAAACCTAACATTGGTGCCTCTCTGTGACGCCCTGTTCCGTTTACACTCTCCTTAAAGAAAAAGGGCTGTTCTGTCTCCTGTTGTCCTTTGTGTCATTAGGGAGATTTAGCAGCCCTCAAGTCATGACTTGTGTGCTCAGAGACCTACCACATTCCCCAAGCACAGGCACGTGGGTTCTGTGTAGTGTCTGACTTCAAGTTACACTTTCAGCCGTGCTTTGAGGCAGTAAAATTAATCTAAGCTCAGAGCTGAGAGAAATTTCAGCGGAGTTTAGGAAAACATTCAAACTAACAGTGCTAGCCACTGAGCTAACTTACCTCTAATGATTTACTGTTAATCTAGTCTAGCCAAACCCAAATTTTACTGCAAAGGGTGGCAAAGAGTGAATGTTGTTGTTGTTGTTGTAGTTTGTTTTGCTTTGTTTGTTTACTGAAATAAACTCTTCTACAGCGTGGATGGAGACTTCTCTATTCCTTCTCTCTCTTAGTTTTTTTTTTTTTTTTTT